>JAJIBD010001822.1:0-387711 GCA_021461705.1 Cryptotis parvus
GCTTGGAATATCACGCCTCACTCAAGTGAGGAAGGAATCGGAGTTCTGACCACCATCGCTGTTCCAGAGTCAGGGATGCTGTCTCATTTGCCAAGGCATCGAAAATCAGATGGGCTGGACATGTAATGCGATTTGGAGACAACCGCTGGACTAGAGCTGTTACTGACTGTATCCCACGGGACGTCAAAAGATCACGTGGCGCCCCACCTACAAGATGGTCAGACTTCTTCGTCAAGACCATGAACTTGAATTTTCAAGTTTGAGGCTCTTTGTATTCCTGAAACAACCAGATGCCATTGGGCTACACTGGCACGTGATAGGGTCAAATGGAAATGTTACTGGCGCCTGCTCGAGGAAATCGATGAACAACGGGATGTCTAGTATTCTAGTTGTTTTTGCAGCACACCCAGCGATCTCAGCGGTTACTCCTGGCTCTGCACTCAGGAATTACTCCTGGAGGTGCGTGGGGACCGATTGGGATGCTGGGGGTTGAACGGGGTTGACCACATGCATGGCAAACGCCCTCCTGCCTGTGCTACCACTCTGGCCCCAATAGTTTTTATGTATTGTTTTAAAGTTAATTTATTAGGTTTTCATTTATTTATTTATTTATTCATTCACTCATTCATTCATTCATCCATTCATTGGTTTTGGGCCACCTCCGACAATGCTTAGGGGTTACTGCTGTCTTTCCTGAGCCTTAAAAAAGAATTCGTCTTCATCCTGTCTGCGCCGATCTGTCTTTATTTGAAAGACTAGTGTCTTGTCTTTATTAAACTGCTTAGCCTTTTAAGTTTAAGTTTTATTTTCGATTCTTTTTCCCCCTTCTCTTTCGTTTTCCCATAGGGACCTTTCCCTATAATATATGGCCAAATGGTACCTGCCTGAGATTGTTCCATACGCAGGTTGTGTGGTGAGTGGGGTCACCAGGGCTCCCCCTGGCGGTGCTAGGGGAGGATTGCAGGGCTGGGATTCAAAACCAGGAGCTTGCCCTGTTGGAGGTCTGGGCTCTGCCTCTTAAACTATTTCCGCAGCCCCCACTCACGCCATTATTTATTTTTTAAATTGTATTAGACCACTGTGAGATATACAATTGCGAAGCTATTCCTGATTGGGTTTCAGTCATACAGTGTCCCAGCACCCCGTCCCTCCACGGTGCACCCTTCCCAGCACCAGTCTCCAGATTCTCCCCCCTACCTCCAGCCTCCTCCTGCTCCTCCTCCTGTTCCTCCTCCTCCTCCTCCTCCTCCTCCTCCTCCTCCTCCTCCTCCTCCTGTTCCTCCTCCTCTTCCTCCTGTTCCTCCTCCTCTTCCCTCTTCCCTGCGCCTCCTCCACCTCCCTTCTCACGCAATTCATTTTTTTTTTTTTTTTGGGTCACACCTGGCAATGCTCAGAGTTACTCCTGGCTCTGCACTCAGGAATTACTCCTGGCAGTGCTCGGGGACCATATGAGGTGCTGGGGATCGAACCTGGGTTGGCTGCCACAATGCAAATGCCCTCCAGCCCCCTCACGCAATTCATTTTAAATGAAATGTTACACTTGAAAACTGTATTTGAATAGTGCTCTGAGGTTTGATGGATACCCACAAGCCTCGTGCACCTCTCCACGTCAATCAGGATACAAAACCTCCCGCTTCTCCTGAGCCCACAGCTGCCCCTCACCGATTCGCAGCAGCTCTCCCTTACCCCGGCATCTATGTCTGTTCTAGAATTGTTTGTAGGATGCAGCTGGGCGCTTTTGCATCTGCCTTATTTTACTCAAAACAAGTCTTCTTTTTTTTTTTTTTTGCTAATTATTTATTCCCCCCCAATTTTATTACACCATTTTAGACATACAATTGAAAGATGCTCATGTAGAGTTTTGGTTCCACAGCATTCCAACACCCATCCCTCCACCGAACCCATCTCCCATCACCAATGTCCCCACCTCCCTCCCCCTCCCACACCCCAACCACTTGGCGGGTTCTGTATGTCATTTCTTTCCTCTCTATATCTCCTCCCCGCCAAACTCTCCTGCACATCGTAGAATGCAGTGCATTAAAGGACATTACTGTTTCCACTATTTTAATGGACCTGGGCTCGAACTGGTTTTGCTGTTAATCTGGTCGTGAGGTAGTATCCCAGCATCCGGACAGCGAAGGTGGTGGCTAGTGTGGTGGGTGAGTCTCATCCGGCTGCTTCGGGGCCCCCCAGAGGTGATGGGCCCACTCCCAAAAACCCATCTGTCCTCCCGGGCCCCATGGTCAGCTGGGCCTGGGGCGAGCCGAGTTCCAGCCTCCCCAGCCGCTTGTGAGGCTCTTCATGCTATGGCTGGTCGCCCCAGGGCAGCCCCTGGGCAGGGCCACCAGGCTTGACAAAATGGAGGGGGATGGGCCGACCCCTGACTCCATCTGACGAATTCCCAGTGATTCCCACTTCTGGGAGCCGCCTACCTGAGCTCGAACTGGTTTTGCTCTGTTAATCTGGTCGTGAGGTAGGATCCCAGCGTCCGGACAGCGAAGGTGGTGGTTAGTGTGGTGGGTGAGTCTCATCCGGCTGCTTCCGGGACCCCCAGAGCTGATGGGCCCACTCCCAAAACCCATCTGTCCTCCTGGGGCCCCCATGGTCAGCAGGGCCCGGGTGAGCCGAGTTCCCAACACAAGGCTTCTGAGATGCCCCTCTGTCGGGTGTCTCAGACTGTCGCTAGCTACTATGGGAGTGGATCGTCTTGGGAAGCCCAGGCGACATCTGCTGTTCATTTGTTCTTCCAGCCGCGGCGGATTCCTACACTGGGTTGAGAGCCATGAGCAGCTCGAGTTTTCTGCGCTAGGAACATGTGCCTGTGGCCACGGGCACTTTGGCTCTTTGTGACACTCAGCCTGGCCTGCGCATGTGTGATGAACACTCAGGACTCAAGGATGAGCGCTGGGTGATGAGGTTCTTCAGGTGACTGAGCGTTAGCCACCAGCTCCCCTGCCGGGGTCTGGAGCTCCTTCCGGCATCAGTTTCCCGTGTTGGGTGCCAGGCAGTTCCTCCCAGGTCCAGGTCTGGAACCAGGTCAAGTCCACAGCCCAGAGGGGGAGCGGAGCTACTGCTGATCTTCGCCACGAGGTGGCGCAAGGCGCCACGCATCCTGCTGCAGGGGCTAAGGCAGCAGCTCCAGGGGGCGTCTGGTGGAACCTTTGCTAGAGAGCTGAGACGTATAGAAGAGCGGAGGCAGCCTTCTGCAAGGAGGAAGATGAGTTAAATTCAGGAAATGCTGGCGGTCAGTTCCCTGGTGGGGATTGGGGGGTGTGGGGGGCGCTGCTGGTTCACACTCTCGTGGCCAGGTCCTGTTCCCGGGTCTGTGCTCAGGCTTGAGCCTGGCCATGCCCACAGGGCACAAAATGCGGTGCCCTTAGGTTTTTTTTTTTTTTTTTTTTTGCTTTTTTTGTTTTGAGTCACACTCGGCGATGCTCAGGGGTTACTCCTGGCTCTGCACTCAGGAATTACTACTCCTGGCGGTGCTCAGGGGACCATATGGGATGCCGGGGATCAAACCTGGGCCTGCATGGGTCGGCCGCGAGCAAGGCAACGCGCCCTACCCCGCTGGACCATCGCTTGGTCCTGCGGTGTGGAAGATTTGAGCCAGGGCCCTGGCCACGGAAGGCAAGTGTCTTCCCTCCAGCAGAAGATCTCTGGCCTTTGACTCTTTTTTTTGGGGAGGGGGTCACACCCAGCATTGCTCAGGAGTTACTCCTGGCTCTGCACTCAGGAACTACTCCTGGCACTGCTCGGGGGACCCTATGGGATGTCGGGGACCGAACCCAGGTCAGCTGCATGCAAGGCAAGCGCCCTCCCTGCTGTGCTATTGCTCCGACCACTCATCTTTTTTATATTTGAGGTCAAAATATTCCACACTAGAGGGGCCGGGTGATAGCCCAGCGGGTAGGGCGTTTGCCTTGCCCGCAGCTGGCCCATGCCGGCCTGGGTTCGATCCCGGCATCCCATATGGTCCCCAAGCACCGCCAGGAGTCATTCCTGAGTGCAGAGCCAGGAGAAACCCCCTGAGCATCGCGGGTGTGACCCAAAACCCCAAAAAAAAAATATATATATAAATATATATTCCACACTAGAGAGAAGAAGTCAGAGATCAGCGCCTCAAATAAACATCACAGCAACCACATCCACAGCACAACAGGAGAGACTGAGGAACCAGAAGAATCAGAATATCCAGTGTGTGTGTGGGGGGGCGCCCTCTAAGATGTGGTTGAGACAGAGGTGTCCCTCAGGACGCCGGTCCAATCTGTGCTTTAGCCAGCTCATCGCTAACCCCTGTTCTCCACTTTCTCCTTGTTCATTGTTTTTAAAATTGTTATTTATCTGCTGTTCCCATGAACCACATACAACAGTGCTCAAGGCTTGCTCCTGGCTGCCCACTCAGGGATCGCACATATGGGGATCATATATGTCTCCAGGGAGGGAAGCAAGTAGGCCATGTGCCTCCTTTTGATTTCTGCTTTTGGGGGTCATACCCGGTGACACTCAGGGTCACTCCTGGCTCTTTGCTCAGGAATTACTCCCTGGCGGTGCTCGGGGGACCATGTGGGATGTCGGGACGGAACCTGGGCCGCAGCATGGAAGGCCAACGCCCTACCCTGCAGTGCTAGTGCGCACTCCAGCCTCTTTTGACAGAGAAGCCCCAGAGCTGTGTGGTCGGAGGGTGCTTCCCGCAGCCAGCAGAGGGCAGCATAGCATTCTTTATTGCACCGTAACCTCGGCGCCACGGAGCATCCCCCAAGCTGCTTCTGTGTGGAATGATCACAGTAGACTCTCAGATACGCTGAGTGTCTGCCATGTGCTTCTCCATGCTGGGTGCGAGGGACGGTAGCTGCGATCCAGCTTGGGGCCTCACACCGCCTCGGCCTGTGCTCTACCACTCGAGCAACATCCCAGCCATGCATTCAAGTTTCTGTGTGCAGCGGCACTGACTTTCAACAGGGCTTTCACGATTCAGAAAGATGCTTCTGGTCCTGTAATGACTTTGTGTCCCACGTAGTCCACTCGACTCCCATGAACGATGGCTAGGTCCTGTCCCTGTGTTAACGCCGAACCTGGATTTTCCCATGCCGGGGGTTCTTGAGAATTGTATGAAAGGTTTGCATACAGAACTCGGAGGACAGTTAAGTTTACTGTACAGTTGGTTCAGGCCCCTCCCCAGATGTCTAGGCCTGTTATCCACGGATGGACGATGCCTGGTCCTGTCTGTAACGCCGCCCTGGTCCAGTGTATGAGTCCCCAGTCCTGTCCCATGCTGTCTACTTGCCTGCCGTGAATGATGTCACTGGTCCTGTCCCTCGCTGCTCTATCTTATATGCCTTCCTGGAGATGGCCACGACCGCCCATGTGGCTCAGACCCCAATATTCTACACCACTGCGCGGCCTCAGCAATACGGCTAGTCCCAGGTTCCGTAGTCTCCCGCTACCACCCTGTGTGCTTGGGGGAGTGTCCTGGGTTCTGTATTTATCCCTTCTGGGACACCCAAGCTCTGCCTGTACCTGAACTATCCTGGGTGTTCCGAGCCCAACCAGTCCTGAGTTGCCTGCGGTCCGAGGCCCAGGCTGTGTTCTGCCCGTCTGGCCCCGAGTACTGGGGTACAGTTAGCCCAGATGTACTAAGCCCCTGACCTGTCGCTTGCAGGCCTACCTGACCTGGAGGTCCCATGGAAAGAGGAGGGGTCCGGAGAGTCCTGGTTCTGAAAGAATCCGCCAGCTTCTTGATGGCTGAGGAAAGATGGAGCAGAACCAGCCTCCTGTCTCTCTCTGTCTCTGTCGCTGAGTCTAGGGGCCCTGTATCTATTCAAATCCCACCCCCCAGCCAGGCCCTTCTATGTCCTGATTGCACGTGGGCAAGATCCCTGTGCTCCGTACTGTTGGGCGCCATTTCATGCTGGACTCAGCGCATGCGCAGGGTCCTGTGTCCTGCATGCGCAGGGGTCCTGTGTCCCGCGCATGCGCAGGGGTCCTGTGTCCCCGCGCATGCGCAGGGGTCCCTGTGTCCCCGCATGCGCAGGGTCCTGTGTCCCAGCGCATGCGCAGAGTCCCCTGGTGTGGTGTTGTCCAATCAGGGCATGTTTCGTCAGATCGTTCGAGCTCATACGACCTGCGCCGGCCAATGGGAAGTGGACACGTCGACTCGCACCATATGCGCCAGCCAATGGGAAATGGACACGTCGAATAGTACTGTATAAAAGCAGCTTGCACAAAGGGTCGGGCGGGGTCCTTTTTCGCCATCACAAATTGCAAACCAAAAGAGCTCCAGTAAAGCGTGTTCTGAGAAGAATCCTGTTGTGGTTCTTCACGCGGGGCGGTGTCCGTAAGTGATGCAGAAACCGGGAAACGCAACATCCAGGTACTAGGTAAGGACCCCCGGGTTTTCGGGAGGATTCAGAACTTAGATGCGGGGAGGGCCCCGCCGGTAAGTTCCCCCCTCCGTATAAGTAACAAAGTAACATATGGGCAGACTTGTTTTTGGTGTTAGCACCGAGAAAGCATGTCCGATTTAAATAGTAAAAGCGGAGGAGTTAAAAAAGGAAACGGAGCAAAAAACAAAGCAAGGTGTACACAAAGAAAAACAAAGGCCTGGGGCGGGCGATAGCCCAGCGGGGTAGAGGCGTTTGCCTTGCCCGCGGCCAGCTTGTGCCGGCCCGGTTCGATCTCCGGCATCCCATATGGTCCCCTGAGCACCGCCAGGGAGTAATTCCTGAGTGCAGAGCCAGGGAGTAACCCCTGAGCATCGCGGGTGTGACTCAAAAAGCAAAAAAAAAAAAAAAAAAACAAAGGCCTGATCAGGGGAAAAAAAGGTAACTAAGCCTCCAGGACTGTATTTAGTTTTGGATGAATTTTCTTTCTTTTTTTTTTTTTTTTTTTTTTTTGGGTCCACACCCGGCAATGCTCAGGGGTTACTCCTGGCTCTGCGCTCACTCCTGGCGGTGCTCGGGGACCATATGGGATGCGGGGATCGAACCCGGGCAGGGCAGGCCGGCCACGTGCAAGGCAAACGCCCTACCCGCTGGGCTATCACTCCGGCCCAAGTTTTGGATGAATTTTCTAACTTGTCGATCTCAGAGTCTGAGGAAGAAAGGGGAAGACATGTTTAATTCAGAGGAAGAGACAGTCAGAGGAAACTGCGTTGGTATATGAGAGGGAAAGGTATGATCCGGAACTTACCAGACCCCCGCCATATAACCCGCAAAACAACAACTATGCAAAAAAAAGGTCTCAGTGCCTCCAGTTGAGGGCACAAGCCACATTCCTCATAAAACTTGGAGAAAATTAGCTTCGGCCTTTCCTGTATTTGAGGATGCTACCACACATAATCAGTTCCATCAGCCAGTGGAATATAAGCAACTTAAAAGATTTGGCTGAGGCAACGAGGAGTTATGGTGTTTCTCGAGAGCTTTACCATAGCTCTTGTGGGCAGCTTAGCCCAAAATGCCATGACACCTTGGGATTGGTTCCATATAGCCAAGGCATGTCTAAGTTTACTTTTAAATTTTCTAATTTTGAATGACGAAGGCTGCTCAGCTGCCGATCAACATGCCAATAATGTTTGTTCTACTAATATAAAAGTAAAATGGAAAAATGTTTTTGGATAACAAATGGTATGGACCGGATCCTGTAATGTCAGGATCCAGGGAGCTGTTTGTGTTTTTCCACAGGACAAAGAAAATCCAATTTGGATACTGGAAAGACTGCGCGCTTCATTCGTCAAGATGACAAGAGAGCTGATCATTTTGATGTTGCTGATGAATCTGCAGCAGAGCTTCGGGAAGAAGGAATGACTTTGGGCGATAACCAGGACGTGTCCAATGCCAGTGCCAATATGAAAAGTCAAACAACGAAAGCAAAATGACTGTGAAATATCTTGCTGGCAGTTGGTCACAGGAGACGGAGGACTTGTTATATTGGCAATTGATGGACATTGTTGCTCTTAACGCCACCCAAGTTGAACCCATTACCCTTGGGGATTTTACTGAGTGGATGTTTCCCGCCTTTAACTTCTTTAAGGAATGGGTGGGGGTGGGAATTTTTGGTGCAATCTGCTGTGCTGGCGTGTTCCTTTGCCTCTGGTTGTTACGCAAACTTAGAGCATGTCATGCCCAGGATAAAGCTGTAATCATACAGGCATGGCAGCCTTGGAACAAGGCGCATATCCCCAGGTTTGGCTAGCTAGCCTCAAGAGAGATCTTTGAACATGGTCTTGGCACCAGGAGGTCTTGTTGCCATTGCACCTTGTAAGACATGTTTAATAGCACGTTACAGCCTTTGCACTCTTTAGGCTTAGTGCCATTGCACAAGGAAAGGTGTAACGCTGTTGTCTCTTTCTTCAGGCAACCACCCTCGATCGGCTGGTGCTGAAGAAGTATTGGCCTTGATTGGGTAGATGCCTAGGTGTCTTTTATAAAACAAAAAAAGGGGAGATGTTGGGCGCCATTTCATGCTGGACTCTGCACATGCACAGGGTCCTGTGTTCCGCGCATCTGCAGAGTTCCTGGCGTGGCGTGATTGGGTTTTCTCCAATCAGGGCATGTTTACGTCAGATCGTACGAGCTTGTACAAGCTCGTATGACCTCGCGCCAGCCAATGGGAAGTGGACACGTCGACTTGCACCATTTGCGCCGGCCAATGGGAAGTGGACACGTCGACTTGCACCATTTGCGCCAGCCAATGGGAAACGGACACGCTGAATAGCACTGTATAAAAGCAGCTTGCACAAAGGGTCGGGGTCCTTTTTGCCATCATAAATTTCAAACTAAAAGAGCTCCAGTAAAAGCGTGTTCTGAGAAGAATCCTGTTGTGGTTGTTCTTCACTGTGGGCGGTCGAGGGCGTCCCACACCGTACCTGCCGCAGGATCTCCCATCTATACTCCAGAAGTCCCTAATGTCCTGTCTTAGCTTTCCTTAGTCTCTGGCCACGGCCCTGTGCACAACTGGTCTGACTCCTGTGCTTAGTACCTTGTCATTACTTGGGCATCTGAGTCCTGCCTGTACCTGAGTTAACCTCGGCCTCCGAGCTCAAGCTCAGCCTGTACCTGAGGTACCCTGGGCGTCCAAGCCCTGCCTATAACCTGGGCCTGTGAGCTACCCTGGCTTCCAAACCCTCTCTATACCTGACTTAACCTGGGCCTCCTAGCCCAGCCTGCATCTGAGCTATCCTGGACGTTCAACCCCTGCCGGTACCTGAGTTAACATGGGCCTCCAAGCCCAGACTATACCTGTAACTGTCCTTTCCTGGTCTTGATTTCCTTTTTTTTTCTTTTTCAGAACAAGAATTATTAGCTACAAAGAATTTTTTTTCATAATGAACATGGGGTCAAATCACCAGGAGCATATTGGGCCAGAGGGTAGTATAATGAGTTAAGGTGCTTGCTTTGCATGTGTCTGATCCGGATTTAATCCTCCGCACCCCATATGGTCCCCTGAGCCTGCTATGAGAGATCAATGAGCTTAGAGCCAAGACTAAGCCTTGAAAATTGTGTGTGCCCCAAACCATAACTAAATGAAATGGAGTGTTTCCACATCGTGAAACTAAGTCAGAGAGCGTTTACAAAGTAATGCAGCCAAGGTCTTCCTCATGGCGAAGTTCCTTTGGACCGGGCTTATGGTGGCTTGAGGCAGATAAGTTGACTGTCCTCAAAACAAGAGAAGCATTTGTTGAACGAAACTGTTCTCAGAAGCCTGAGAGTGGTCTTGGGGGTCAGCCTTGGACAGTGCTCTTTGATTCCCGACCGTGATCTGGAGCAGCGATGCACTGCAGTATTGGTGGCTGTGGGGTGCTCCTCACTACACATCATCCTGGAGCACCTCTCACTCAGACATCATCAGCCCCCAGAAGCCTCTTGCAGGCGGTCCAGAAGATCTGTGCCTGCAATGGTACGGATCCTTGTGGTGGAAGCGGGGGAGGTGTGTGAGACTGGTCAAGAGGCACTGGTCTGGGGTGCCGGGTGCACCCATAGTTGCTTCGTCCTCTTTGGCCACTCACACTGGACATACACTGGGCTCAGTGTATGTCAGGGGGGACGGGAGAGATCCTGCAGGAATTCTGCATGACTGATGGGGACTTGGGAGAAAGTCATAGAGAACGGAAAAACCATAGGAAGAAAGATGTGGGGGGCAAGATGGCACGTGCGTGAGACTGAGCTAGAGAGAATGGCGGGAACAAGATGGAGGGAGAAGGCAGAAGCGAAGGCCCCAGGGGTCTGCAGGCAGGCCTTCCCAAAGGACTCTGCAGTAGGTCAGAGGGCTGTGCTGAGAGGGCCTGCCTTTGCGATGAGGGATTGGGCACGGGTGACCACACTGGCTTCAGTCTGGGTACCCCGTGACCATGGAGTTACTCTGACCTCCCCGTTGGTCACGGAGTGTGGCAACAATGATGTCTAGGATGCATGGCTTGGCCAGTTCTTTCTTGAGCTGCCAGATGTAAGATCGGCGAGAGACTGTGACCTCTGGGGAAGAGTAGGCATGAGGGGTGTGGGTGGGTAGCAGGAAGGGCTCACAGACTCAGAGGCAGGTCAGGACAGCAGCCTCTGAACCACGGGGCAAGTCTCCTGGCACAGGCTCTGGCGGCACTGCTTGCTGCTTGCTGCAGGCCCCCAGAGGCAATGGGGGTGGCAGTAATTGGCTTGGGTAGCGCCTGGCCTTTGTGGGCTCAGCAGCCATCCTTCATGGAGCCCATCTTCCCAGACCCCTCCCGAGGGTGTTTCCTTGCAGCAATTTGGTGGATTACTGTCCTATAAGAGTAATCAAATTCTGCATTTGGTGCTTCCCCATTGGACAGCCCAGATTTCTATCAAAAGCTCCTGGGTGAGTACGATCTTTGTTCAGGTAAAAGCTGCTTGGGCAGGGGCCACAGGCCCACCACGCCACTTGTTTCCTATAGCTGAAAATCACTAGAGAGAACATTCAGGAAATGGTTCCTGAAAGAGGACAGGCGACAGCGGAGTCCTCTGAAGCAGGGGCACTTCCCTACCTTGCACTTGGGACAGCTGCCTTGTAGCGGCAGCAGAAGCCTAGGGGTCAGATCGCGTGCCTTTCCTAAGCGGGACCCTCGTTTGATCCCTTGGCACCGCTTGCTTTGCCGAGCATCATAAGGCCACAGTCTGTGGCGGAAGGCCCCTGAGCACCAAAGTGGTCCAGGTGAGACCTGGTACCAAAAGCCCTGAGTGGCACTGCCACCTAGCCGTGTGCCTGGGCTCTAGCCCAGTTGGCTTGGAACCACTACGAGGGGCCTTGGGTCTCCTGTACAAGCTTTGGAGGCAGATAGCATCCACCTCATTTTCAAGGACCTCAGCTACTGAAGAGGGGATGAGCGACAAACTCTGTTGCTCCCAGTGTGAGCTGTGAGCCTCGGCATCTAGTGGAAAAGTTAGGCCCTATCGGCATTGCCCCAAAGTTCTGGGCAGCTGTGTGTCTCTCTCACCTGAGTGTGGGGCTGCAGGAGGGCTGAGAGGTCATGTGCACGGTGCACATGACCTTTAATCCTCGACTTTGCTCTTGTACCTGTAGCTCCTCAGGGAAGAGTCACAGAACCAGGAGCAAATTGGGATATTTGTCAAAGAGCTGCGTCATCTGCATGAGGTATGGGGCTAAGTTCCAGAGATCATTTGGGGGACAGTTGGGACTGGCTGAAGTGCACTCAAGGATCTGCGCTAGGGTCTCGGACCGTGTTGAAAGGTAGCAGATAGCGAGGGATCTGAAATGAGGACTCCCTTCTGGAAAGGGGAGTGTTATGGTCATCAGAGCCTCCCTGCTGGCACACAGATAGATGCAGCACACACAGGCTCCCTACTCTGTAGCGCCTGGCCCTTGTGGGCTCTGCAGCCATCCTTCACGGAGCCCATCTTCCCAGACCCCTCCCGAGGGTGTTTCCCTGCAGCACTGGTTCTGATTTGCAACCAAGGATGTGAAAGTCATCGGCATCGAGTCCCTGGCTCCTGGCTGCCTGGGCTTCTTGGATGCAGGGCAGGATCTGAAGCCAGTTCTGCCTCCTCTCAGCTCTCGTGCCCACCCTGACCCCCCACCCCCCAGAGCCAGACTGACTCTAAAATTCATTTCAAGGGAACATCCGGGAACATCCCATATGGGATGTGGGAGTACATCCTGCGTCTCCTGCAGAGGAGCCACGGGGAGGGAGGACATGCTGCTGACCTCTGAAGGTGAGGGAGACGGAAGGACTGGGCAAAGGCTGCGTGGGATCCAGGGAGGAGGAAGGGAGGGCACAAAGAGTCAGGCTCCCTCTCAATTGGACCCCAGAAGGCTGGGAATGAAAAGAGATGTGGAACTCTGTTCATGGCTTGCTGGTTCCAGAAGAACCAGGGTTAGGGAAAGAGGTGCTGTTTCTGTTTCTGTCGGTGCAAGAGAGCGAAATGGGTGTTCTCAACCCCCGTTTTCCCTCCCATTGCTCAGTGCAGTGGTCTCCTGTGCTTCGAGGCATCTGCTCAAGGATGAGGAACTTGCAAATAAGAGCTTGCAAACACTGTTCAAACTAATTTTAAAGGCAAGAAACAAGTAAGAAAGTAGATGGTGGCGTAGGAGGAGGGGCAGGTGTGAAGCTTGAGCCAAAGGAGGTGGGGAAAGAGCGATGTGCCCACCTGCTGCATTCACAGGCCTTCAGGAGAGGCCTGTCTGGCTGCTTCTCTCCACCCGCCCCGACCTCCCAACCTAACCCTCGTCCTCTAAGGATGTGGTGCCCAACACTTGGGGTTTATACAGCTCTGGGTCAGCGGGCAGTGAGGTGCCTGTTACATACGATTTGCTAGGTCTTATGCTAGGCTGCCAGTATAGAGAGTCAAGAAATTTGTGCCCTCTGGGCTCGTCTGGCCTTCATCCCTGAACTGAGGTTCATTCTGTCTCCTTGTGCACAGAAAATGTCGGAGCCTGTAAAGATCATCATGGAGAAGCTTCTTCAAATAATGAAACCATCCGGAGTCAGGGAGCAAAGTTCCCTCTTCTTAGATATGTTAATATAAAGAAAGATGTGGCTCCCTTCTATATATATCAAAGGTAATTGGGGTTGGGCAGAGATGAACTTATAGTTTGGTGACAAATTCCATGTTTCTTTATTTGCTTTTCATTCAGAGCTATCCCTATTTGTGCTCCAGGCTTAGTCCTGGCTTCCTGCAGTGCTGGGGGAACTTGAGGAGTGCCGGGGGTGAAATGCAGGTCAGCTGCTTGCAAGAAAAGAGCCCTCACCTCTGTACTATCTCTTTGACCTTGTTTTTCATTTGTTCAGATGGATCCTTGGGCAAGGCCACCAGGGCATCATTGAGCCCAAGTCCTCTGTAAGAGAGAGTCCACCGGTGCTGGGACCAGCCTGCCTCAGTGACGTGCCGTGCTCAGTCACAGGCTGGGAACCTGGAGGGATTGGAGGCCCTCTCATCTGCCTGAGAGGTTGTTCTGTTAACGACCCAAAGGTGAGAGAGAGAGCTAAGAGAGCGCGGTTGCTGTTTCTCCTGGAGACAAGAAAATGGAGATGGGTATCCCCAACTCCCTGTGTCCCTGCCAGTGCGTGCCTTGGGGTCTTCTGTACCTTGAGGCTTCTGAATGTAAGGGCTAAGAACGAGACAAGTTCCTGCTTCTCAGGGAAGAGACTTCCATAGAACCTTTCTCACATTGCACATATTATGTGACTTTTGGTCTGTTCCCCACTTGTCACAGATGGGCTAGTGCAGAGTGGTGTAGGAGAAGGGCAGGTGTGAGGCCTGAGCCAGAAGCCGCGGGGAAAGGGCTGTGTCGGGCCACCTGCAGCATTCAACAGGCCTTTCAGGAGAGGCCTCTCAGGCTCCTCTCCAGATGCCCACCCCACCCGACCTATAGCCGATGTGGTCAGCCAACAATCTGGAGTTCGTGCAGCTCCTGGTCAGCGGGCAGTTACTCAGCGAGGTGCCCGTTACTCCCGGTCGCTAGGCCTTATGCTAGGCAGTCGGAATAGAGAGACAAGAAATCGGTCCCCTCATCCTGAACTGAGGTTCATTCTGTGTCCTTGGGCACAGATCATTACAGATGCGCTGGAAATCTATGAGAAGCTGTTACCCTCATGCAGGCGTCTGAAATAAGGGACTTGGGGCCAGAGCGATAGCCCAGCGGGTAGGGCGTTTGCCTTGCGCGCGGCTGGCCTGTGCCGGCCTGGGTTCGATCCCGGCATCCCATATGGTCCCCGGCGCCGCCAGGAGTGATTCCTGAGTGCAGAGCCAGGAGAAACCCCTGAGCGTCGCCGGGTGTGACCCAAAAAGCAAAATAAATAAATAAATACATAAATAAATAAATAAATAAATAAAATAAAATCAGGGACCAGCATGAGTGGTTAGTAGAGGTCAACAGCTTTGCTAACTTTGAGACCTTTAATTTCACATAACTTGGGCGTCTCGATTCCACAACATCCCATCCATCAAGAGGTGTTGGAAGATACAGGCAGATGTGATCAAGCTACTGGGAAGACCTGGGGTTTATCTGGCGGTCTTTGGTGGGCAATCAGTCGAGGAGCCCCACATCAGCACAGGAGGGCAAAGGACCCATGCTGAAGACAGACCCTGGAAGCAGGTCTGCGTCACCACCCTGAACTGACCGTTATGGCAGTTGGGTTCAGTGTTCCGCGGACCTGGAAGAAGCCCCGCCCACTGGGTCCCAGAAAGCATGCGCATTGGCTGTCACCTGAGAATCCCAGGCCCAGGGATCGCTCAGACTGGGCATGCGCAGTGCTGGGGGCGTGGCCTGCCCTGGCTGCCCCAGGATCACATTGCAACAAGTCTAAGGAGCTGCGAGTTGAAATTGCCCTGGACAGGTGAGCGCTGTCCCCTCACGCATTTGACTTCTGCTGCAATGAGGAGTTGGAAATAGAGTGAGGAGGTGGGACAGCCAGAGAGAGTGGTCGGTTGAGTGGATGGAAATGCAGAGTGGTGCACAAGCAGAGCCTGGAGCTAGCAGGAAAATGTTCCAAATGAAGGTGGGGAGGACCAGGGTGTGGTTGGCAGCCCAGAAGCCAACGTAAGGCACAGATGGGGGGCCAGTGAGGGTGGGATCTGGAGCTGAAGGCGGGATGCTTGAGAGTCCATGAACTGAACGTGGCTTTAGCGGCTGTCGGGGAGGTAGGGCGCTTGCCTTGCATGCGGCTGGCCTGGGGTCGATCCCGGCACCATGAAATGGTCCCCTTCAGCCTCCCACGAGTGACCCCAGAGAGCAGGTGGAAGCAGCCCAGAGCTCCACTGCTTGTGGCCCCTGAAACAAAACGAAATAAAATCTCGAGAATGGGAACTGGAGGGAATCATTGCAGCTGCAGTAACATTAGGCCAAACCCCAAACAAAGTCAAGCCCTCAAGGAGTTCATGGTGCCATGGAGCAGCCTTAGCACTAAAGTGAAATCAGGATCCTTTGAAGCCTCAATGATGGGGCCTGATTCCGGACAACTGCTCTTCTGTCCCACAAATGGCCGAGGGCTCTTCCCAACCTGTGGGTAGGACCTGCCGTACTCACCGCCATGCCCCATGCTTGAAAGGAGCCCTTGTATTGGCATTCAGGGATGCCTGGGTTGTAATTCTTCTCCCAGTAAACCTCTGCTGGTACACTGGACACATGTTTCTGGCTATGAACATGGAACCGCCCTACAGAACACGTATATGCACATGTGGGGAAATGTACGTATATGCACATGTAGGAAACACGTATATGCACATGTGGGAAATGAACACGTATATGCACATATGATCACGAACATAAAAATAAATCCCTCAAAGCAGACATCATACAGGCAGGGAGCCATGGGAGTGATGCAAACAGGCTTGAGGATTAATAGAACTTTTCATTATGGCCTAAAAGTGATGTTTTAATGTTTGGCATAGATACTCTATTAGCGTATTTCTGTTGAATGAACATTAATTTGAAAATACTCCAAAGCAATGCAATTAGAATTGTATTGAATCACTAGTATCACCTGTATACTTGTCTTCCCATTGTTCATCGATTTGCTTGAGCGGGCACCAGTAACATCTCCATACATCTTGTCCCATGCTAGTGTAGCTCAAGGGCACCTGCTCGCTCCAGGAACACGAAGAGTCTCAAACCATAACTTCAGGTCATGGATATGAGGTCTATAACTGTTAGTGGTTTTTGGTGTGTCAAATACGACACGGGTAGCTTGCTAGGCTCCGTCTGCCATGTGGGTGGGATACTCTTGGTAGTAGGCTCTCAGTTCGTGCAGTTTCTGATGAACTGCAACAGGGGTGAGGGTGGGGAGGCGGGGAAGAGATCGAATTTTCTCCTGGGTGGAGCCTGGACGTTGAAAATGACTGCCTTCATGGTGTGGGGGGTTTAAAAAGATAAAAATGTGACTCATGACGGACACCAGTATCAGGCGATGGCACCTAACGTCCACATCTGCTCCTAGGAGGCAAGGTCTGCCCTGCCCAGCATGGCCACTCAGCATGTGGCAGGCCCGGGGCCATTCAGGCTGCTGAGCACCACTGGTAGCCCCAGAGGAAAAGCAACCAACCGAGTCACGAGCACTGCCGCCCGTATCACTGTCTTATCGTTCATCATCGATTTGCTCGAGCGGGCACCAGTAACGCGTCTCCATATGTCCTATCTCATGCTAGTAGAGCTCAAGGGCATCTGCTTGCTCCAGGAACATAAAGAGCCTCAAACCATTACATCAGGTCATGGGAATGAGGTCTATAATTGTTACTGGTATTTGGCATATCAAATACGATACAGGAGGCTTGCCAGGCTCTGTCGTGTGGGTGGCATACTCTTATAGTCACCTCTAAATCCAGCATTTATTGATGAACCACATGGCGCAAGCAGGGCAGTAATAGGCTCTTCTGCTGGGTGAAGTTCTGACGAGAGGGAAATCCAGATGTGGAAAATGGCGGCCCTCATGGAGTGGGGGGTCATCTGGCTGGTTGTGAGGCTCTGCTGGGGTGGCGGACCAGGGCTAGAACCCGCCATCCCTCCCTGGGTTCCTCGTGAGTGGCTGGGCACAGGAAGATCCGGTAGCAGCTCTGCCCCACGTCTGTGAGTCGTTTGACCAAGCAATTGCTTGCTTGCTTGATCACTTCACTTGATCACTTGAATCCCATTATTCGTCGATTTGCTCGAGCAGGCGCCAGTAACATTTCCATTGGACCCTATCACATGCCAATGTAGCCCAATGGCATCTGGTTGATTCGGGAATATGAAGAGCCTCAAACCGTTCCTTCAGGGTCTTTACAAGGAAGGGTCTTTACCTAGAATATTTAAGAAGGGTCTTCCTAGAATATTTACGGTAATTTTACCTCCAAATTACTGTAAATATTCTTGCTTGCTGGCCAATTTAAAATAGCATCCAAAAATATCAAATCTAGAAATCAACTTAGCAAAAGACATGAAAGATCTATGCCATAACTTTAAATTGCTAAAAGAAAATTAGGGAAAAACACTCACATAAATGAAAATTACCCCATGCCCATGAATTGTTAAAATGACTATTCTACCTAAGCTATTATACATATTCAAAGCAATCCCCTTTCAAATGAAGAAAATATTCTTCAAAGACCTAGAAAAGGCATTAGCAAAGTGTGCATGTAATCAGACAAAACCACAAAGAGTCAAAATACTAGGAATAATAAGAAATTGGAGCTATCTCATTACCTAATTTGGAACTATATTATAAAGTTATAATGATCAAAACGGCATGGTACTGGACTAAAGATAAGTCCTCTGATCAATGGGTCAAAATCAAATATCCAGGTACAAGATTCTTTATATATAGACACTTAATTTTTAGTAAAGGAGCAGAGTACATGAAATGGAGTAAAGATTATCTTGTCAACAAATGGTGCTGAGAAAACTAGATGACTATATCTAAGGAATTAAAGCTTGCTCTCCATATCTCCATATCTCATCCATGGCTCCATATCTCACCAATTAAAAGTAGATCAAAGACTTTGATCTCAAACCTAAAGTTCTAAAAGTGCTCTAAGGAAAACATAGGCAAAATGTTTTAACGTTTGCCACTCTGAAGCATCTCTAATGATCTGATAACACTGGCAAAGACAACAAAATCAACAATAAACAAATGGAACTTTATCAAATTAAAGAGTTTCTGTATGACAAAATAAATATAGGATATAACTAAAACACTGACAACTGAATGGGAAAATATTTACCTTCAACGATTCAGATAAAGGGTTGATATCCAGGATATATAAAATACTAACAACGATTGACAAATGAATAATTTTTATTTTTTTTTTTTGCGTCACACCCGGCAAAAAATATAGTACCCATATTAGATGTCCACGGGCGCCGCCATTTTCCACTTCTGGATTTCCCTCTCGTCAGAACTCCACCCAGCAGACCAGCCCATCACAGCCCGGATCACCGACACCCACCCTGCCGCAGCTTTTTCCTCAATCCGGCCCAGGTATGCTGGTCCAGAGACTCTCACACATGGGGCAGAGCTGTTCCTTGCTCTCCCTGTGCAAAGCCGTTCATGAGGCAGTCGGGAGGCATGGCGGGTTCTAGCCCTGGCCCACCACCTCGGCAGAGCCTCACAACAAGCCAGACCACCGCTCCTCACTCCACGGGCGCCGCCATTTTCCACTTCTGGACTTCCCTCTCGTCAGAACTCCACCCAGCAGACCAGCCCATCACAGCCCGCAAGCGGCCGCTGGTTCATCAATAAATGCTTTATTTGGAGGTGTTTAAAAGAGTTTGCCTCCCGCTCGACAAGCCTGGCAAGCTTCTCGTGTTGTATATGATATGCCAAATTCCAGTAACAATCATGGGAATGACCTAATATAATGGTTTAAGGCTCTTTATGTTCCTGTAGCAAGCCGATGCCCCTGGCTCTACTGGCATGAGACAGGACATATGGAGATATTACTGGTGCCCGCTCTAGCAAATAGATGACCAACGGGAAGATCGTGATCGTGATCGACACACCCGGCAATGCTCAGGGGTTTCTCCTGGCTCTGCACTCAGGAATTACTCCTGGCAGTGCTCAGGGGACCATATGGGATGCAGGGGATTGAACCCAGGCCGGCACAGGCCAGCCGCGTGCAAAGCAAACGCCCTACCCGCTGGGCTATCGCTCCGGCCCCCAAATGAATAATTTTTAAAAACTCAAAAAAATGGAGAGAGGAAATTTACAAAGATTTGTCAGAGAAATATTGGCAAACAGCCAGTAGGCAAATAAAAATGTGCCTGACATTGCTTATCATTAGGAAAATCCAAATTAGAATGATCAGGAGATATTATTTCTCAACCTTTGTGAATGGCACATATCCAACATAGTAGAAACAATCTGTTGTGGTAGGGCTGTAGTGAAAAAGGAATTCATCCACTGCTCATTGAGAATGTTGTTTGGCTCAATTCCTGTGGAAAACTGTCTGTAAAGTCCTCTGAGAGAGACAGAGGTCTTTACAGCCGCCCAGTACTTCCAAGTAAAATCCGTTTTACAGTTTAAGTTCAAACAAGTTTAATCTTAAGGGAAAAAAATTTCTGAAATAATTCCAACAGAAGCAGTAGTTTAAGAAAAGGTAGATTTGGGTCTACTTCCTACTTCTCATTATATCCAAGACCAGACTTTATATATCAAAAGTAGTATATCATATATCATATATACCCATATTAGATGTCAAAAAATAGGCTCTACGGCGGAGATTTCCAGACTGATTTAGCTTGACCCTGGAACACAAAGCCAGCAGTCCCTGGGGACCACCGGGTGTGATACCGCCCTCATTTCCCACCCCGAAAGGATGAATTTTCTTTTAGAAAACCACCCCTTTACCCGAAAAAATTACTCAGTGATCCCTCCCCCACCAACATCTACCTTAAGGTATGATTTACTGCCCCCAACTGCTCAAGTTATTCCTGATACCACCAAAAAGGCTCAGGCTGACGGTCCTGCCGTGTTGGGAAGACTACTGACATCATAACAAAATGTTTTACAGTTGTGACCCCCAATAGTCTAGCCAACAATCCTGGAGTGGCACAGTGGGACCCTTCCATCAGCACAGCAGAGTTCATAGGGTGAACCTGAACCACAAGTGACACACTTGTACAACTGCACAACAGCGAGGGACTGCCTTAGCAGGCAGCTGTTACCTCCAGTTCTGTTACCTACCTATGGAATGGTCACTTGATCACTTGAATCCGTTATTCATCGATTTGCTCAAGTGGGCGCCAGTAACATTTCCATTGGACCCTATCACGTGCCAATGTAGCCCAATGGCATCTGGTTGATTCAGGAATATGAAGAGCCTCAAACCGTTCCTTCAGGGTCTTGACAAGGAAGTCTGACCATCTTGTAGGTGGGCGGCCACGTGATCTTTTGACATCCCTTGGGATCCAGTCAGTAACGGCTCTAGTCCAGCGGTCGTCTCCAAATCGCATTACATGTCCAGCCCATCTGATTTTCGATGCCTTGGCAAACGAGACAGCGTCCCTGATTCTGGAATAGCGACGGAGGTCAGAACTCCGGATTCCTTCTCTCACTTGAGTGAGGCGTGATATTCCAAGCATAGCTCTTTCAATTCCTCTCTGGGAGACCTGAATAGCATTCTCATCCTGCTTTTCGTAGGGCCCAGGTCTCTGAGGCGTATGTTAATGCAGGGAGAACGGTGGAGTCAAAGAGATGTGTCCGAGCCGGAGGTTCTTTGTCCTTTTAGCTATTTCTTCGATGCCTTTGTAGGCATTCCATGCCGCTCTCTTCCTCCTGCGCAGCTCAGGTTTTAGGTCGTTCATCATGTTGATTTCTCGACCTAGGTACACATAACTGCTGCATTCAGAGATGTTTGTTCCATTGAGAGTGAATGGGGCCTCTGGAACTAGTTCGTTCTTCATAAACATGGTTTTCTTTAGATTCAGCTGTAGACCTATCTTTCCACATTCTCGGTCGAAGTTAGCCAGCATTTGTGCTGCTTGGCTAATGTTTGGTGTTATTAGAACGATGTCATCAGCGAAGTGGAGGTGGTGTAGTTGCCAACCATCTATCTTCACTCCCATTTCTTCCCATTCAAATTGTTGCATGATGTTCTCGAGGGTGGCGCTGAAGAGTTTTGGTGAAATGGTATCACCCTGTCGAACCTCTTTTCACATTAATGATCACATTAACGATTTACGTCCAAATTACCGTAAATATTCTACCCACCCCTCTGAGATCTATGGAATGGTAGCTCAAAGAATTGAATTGAATAAAGGTTGTTTTTCGGATGGGGACTCTCTTCCGTGAACATCGCCACAGTGTCACTACCCTGAAACCCTGACTAATGCTCACGAAAACTGTCCCTTTTACCTTAATATCAATGATTCAATAATGACATAGAAATGTGCTTTAGCCCTCCCACTGTTCTTCACTGACAACAATAAAACTGACCTTAGGATCATGTCCTGAAGGATTTCCCATTTGACTTCTCTCTCTTGCCCTGCATCCTAGGAAAGTTGGAAATTCACTAGTTTATCACTTGTTCATCATCCTATATATTTGAGGAAGTCTACTCAAATATTATCCCTAAATTGATTTCCAATATTAGTCCAAGTTCAGTATTATTCCTGAATAACTCACTAGTGTTCATCACTTATTAGAGACAGAATTTTCAACACTGAGGCAGTGTCTTTGAGACAGTGTCTCCCCATACTATTCCTGAAAACAGGACGGAGTTAAAGTCCTTGCAGGATTCCTAGGTTGAAGCCCCATATAGGAGTAGCGTGGGAAGAAACCTATAAAAGCCGTCTTGTCCAAAGGACGGTGCACTTATGCTGCCTGAGCCCACGTGACTAAGCCCACATGACTGATGTGACTGAGCCCACGTGACTGAGCCCATGTGACAGAGCCCACGTGACAGAGCCCACGTGACTGAGCCCATGTGACAGCCCACGTGACAGAGCCCACGTGACTGGAGCCCTCCGTGACAGAGCCCAAGCACATGTGTCACCCGCACCTCCCTCTTGAGATGTGTACTCTCTCACTTTCCCTCCTCCTTCCCCATCCTAATACCTCCATAATAAATTCTGTTCTACTTCACTGCTCATCTACTCCTGAAAATTCTTTTCTGCGAGGAAGACAAGATCCTGAGGAACCCTGGGTAAGGCCTGGGACTGACTTGCCTTTTATCAGTCCTAGGCCTGCCCTGCTCATGAGGCACCTGGGAGGGATGGCGAGTTCTAGCCCTGGCCCCACCACCAGCAGGGCCTCACAACAAGCCAGACGACCCCACAACACACACACTCCATAAGGGCTGCTATCTTCCACATGGGACTTCCCTCTTGTCAGAACTCCACCCAGCAGCAGACGAGCCTATCACAGGCTGGCTCCGCGGCCTAAGCAACCGCGCATTTCATCAATAAATGCTGTATTTAGAGGTGACTACAAGAGTATGCCACCCGCATGGCAAGCCTGGCAAGCTGCCTGTGTCGTATTTGATATGCCAAATACCAGTAACAATTATATTAGGTCATTCCCATTCCCATGACCTAATATAATTGTCTGAGGCTCTTTATGTTCCTGGAGCAAGCAGATACTCTTGGGCTCTACTAGTATGAGACAGGACATATGGAGATGTTACTGGGGCCAGCTCGAGCAAATCGATGATGAACGGGAAGATAGATAGCCTGCCCTGTGGGTTCCAGGCGGCAGAGGCAGCTGGGGGAGAAAGCGACTATCTCTCTCCCCTTCCTGCCTCACAGAAGCCACCCCTGAGGCCCACCTACATCACGTGCACTCCCTCATCTTTCTGTGCCCAGAAGAGGAAGATGAGGACCAGGACAAGGAGCAGGACTGGCCCTGGGCCAAGACACCTGCCTCAGTTTACCTGCCATGGGGCAAGAGACACCAGCCAGTGACTTTCTCAAAGGGGGCTCTTCTGACCCTCCTCCACAAACACTGCCAGCTGCGGGTGGGTCCCACAGAGAAGCAAATCAGCTCGGAGGAGAAGGCGCAGGTGCAGGGAGGAGAAGGGACCATCTCCAAGGTGTGCTGCCAATCTCTTTTCCCTTTTCTTCTCTCTCTTCTGTCTTTCTCCTGTCTCTCTCCCCTTCTCCCCCCCTCTTTCTCTCTCTCTCACTCCCTGTCTCCCTCCCTCCCTCTCTCCCTTTCTCCCCTCGTCTCCCTCTCTCTTCCTTTCTCTCCCTCTCACTCCTCTCCTCTCTCCCTCTTCCTCTTGCTCTCTCCTGTCTTTCTCTGTCTCTCCCCTCCCCCCTCTTGCCCCTTTCCCTGTCCCTCTTTCTCCCTCTAACTCTCTCCCTCCCCATCCCTCTCCTCCCCCTTAATATCAGCAGAGAGACGCAAAAGTACTTAAAACATCAGCAAAAGCCTTAAACGTATCAAACGCTTCCCCAACAAGTGTCCAATCATCCGTGCTCACAGCAGTCCCAGCCACTGCAAAGGTACTCAGAAGAGGGACGGCATCGGACCCCAGAGGGCAGAGTACAGTGCTGCCTCCTGCGTCCCCCTCCCCCAACTCCAGGGGACAGAGGATCCGGGCCTTGGGCCAACTGGCTGCCACTTAAATCTCAGGGTGTTCAGGAGACCATATGTGGTGCCTGGGACTGAACCTCCTCAGCCTCTGAAAACACATTTTTTAAACATGGCCTCTCCGGTGGTGCTGTGGGGACTGGGAGTCACTCCTGGTGATCCTCAGCCGGGAAGTATGAGACTTCGCTGTTCTGTGCTCGCTCACGTGCTACTTTTTTTTTTTTTTTTTTTTGCTTTTTGGGTTACACCTGGCGATGCTCAGGGGTTTCTCCTGGCTCTGCACTCAGGAATTACTCCTGGCAGTGCTCGGGGGGACCATATGGGATGCCGGGATTGAACCTGGGCAGGCACAGGCCAGCGCGTGCAAGGCAAACGCCCTACCCGCTGGACTATCGCTCCGGCGAGAGTCAACATTTTAATTTCTTCTTTCATCGGTGAAACTGAGGCTCAGTTCGGTTCAGAGACTTGTTCACGGTCACTCAGCAAGTGTTTGGATCCAAGTTTGAACCCAACTTGTCAGGGCTCTAAGTCCATAAGCTTTCTATTTTCCACTTCCTACCAGTGTGAATTTGATATGCCAAATACCAGTGTATTTGATATGCCAAATACCAGTAACAATTATAGACCTCATTCCCATGACCTGATGGAATGGATTGAGGTTCTTTATGTTCCTGGAGCGAGCAGATGCCCTTGGGCTCTACTTGCATGAGACAGGACATATGGAGATGTTACTGGTGCCCGCTCGAGCTAATTGGTGATGAACAGGAAGACAGTGATACCAGTGTGAATAGGGGAGAAAGACAGACTTGGTCCCTCACTTTAGAATGACAACCCACACTATGGAACAAAGTAGTTACTGTTTCCCTTCCTGGGAGTGTAAGTATCGATGTCATTCCTTTAGGAGCAGTACACGCTAAATCCCAAGTGAAGACGGTTCTATACGTGATTTACACATTCTTCAAGGCATGGGTGGGACATTTCCTGAGATCTGCAACGAGCTGCCTGGGGATTCCTACACAGTTTCCCTCGAATCCTCCGCCGGTTCTGAGGCCCAACCAGTGCAGCCTATCATCATGCACATTTGGATGAGGTGAGATACTCCAGGGCACATCCAGTGTACATATTAGTTCGGAGCGTTCACTTTCCCCATCCCCAACCATCACTCATCATTGAACGGGTATAAACTGTACAGCTATAGACTGCACTGTCCCCCCACGTAAACTTATTTTCTTCCCTCCCCTCCCTCCCTTCCTTCCTGGGCATCCTGAAAGGGAGGGGAGGACTCAGGGCATCCCATGAGTGGTCGTAGCTCTGGTGTCCGTCATAGATGCTTCCACTCACCAGAGGCACTTGGGTGTGCTCTGCCAATTTCCGCCTGGAGGAGCCGCCTGACCACCATCTGCCCATCACCTGTGGGAAGGTGGAGGCGCCTCCTGGGGCCCTTTGTCTCCCTCAGATGAATGCGAGACTTTTTCTTTTTAACTTTCTGGGTCACACCTGTGATGCTCATGGGTCACTTCAGTAAAGTTTGGGGCCACACCCAGCTGTGCTCAGGGCTGACTCTAGCTAACTCTCCTGGCGAAACTCGGGGAGCCACACGGGGAACTATGGAATGAACCCCGGATAACAGCAGGGAAGGCAAGCGCCCTGCCCACCGCTCTCTCCTGCCCCTTGTCTCCGCCAAGTCAGTAACCTGTGCTCCGGGGCCCCCCCGGAGGGCTGGTCTGTTTCTTCCCCGTGAGGACCAGCAGCAGGTCCTCACGGGGGAAGCTATTTCCGGCTCTGCACTCGGGGATCACGAGGTGGCCTGCTGGGTCATGGGGCTGCCAGGAAACGGTGAGCGGCCACAGTCAAACATCGCACATGCGTGAACACAGCACTGAGCTGCCTCAGGCTTGTCTTGTGCACAAAAACTCAGCCTGCTGAGCCTCCAGGTACGGGGCGTCCCCTGGCCACACCAGGTCCTCGGAACCAGCTTCCTCTGCCCAGCCTGCCCCTCCCCTTCTCCTTTTCAAGAACGTTCATCTTCTCCTGGAAACCAGGAACGTTCCCCAGGCCCACCTCCTGCGTCCACAGTGCTCATCCTGAATGGGGGTGGGTGGGGGCCGCTGTCCCCTCAAGCAGCATCCTCAGCCCTGGCGCTGGCGAGGGCCTCTCCCTCCCACGCCAGACCCTGGGCCCCTTGGCAGCCCCCAGCCATTCCCTCCCAGGCCTGACTCCGGCCTCCCTGATCCTTCTCGACACTTGAGCGGACTCCAGGACACCTCCCGGACACGGCGCAGCTACACCAAGGGCCATCGGGCATGCGGCATGACCATTTTTAGAAACCCCGTGGTCTGTCACTGAGACGGTTTTGCTGCGTGAAAACTCCCGCTCCCTCCACCGGCAGCGGCTGCCCCCTGCTGACTGCACTCTCCTCCTCGCCCTGACCCCAGAGGAAGGGGACCCCTGGATGCTCGGAGGACTCCAAGGCGGCAAACCAGCGCTCAGCTCAGCCGTGTCCCTTCATTCAAAAGCGCACCACGGGTTTCTGCTGGGTTCTTGCCGTTTATTGATCTGCACCTTAGGGAGGTGCAGGGCAGAGGGCCATGGCCCCGGCCCGTGCTGCCAGCCCCGCTGCTCCTTGGAGGTCAGGCATGGGAAAGCCTTCCCTGGCCCCTCCTGAGACAGCAACACCGAGAGGCCCTGGAAAGTCAGGCACCGTTTATGGCTGCCGGGCCCTCACGAGGGCACTAGCCTGAGCCTGGACTTGGGACACCAGAGCGGGTGGCTGAGCCCTTAGGATTCCCAGTCGCCCTCATCATCCTCTTCTCCAGGAAGCTGCTGTGGGGGTGGCAGTGGTGGGATAGAGTCAGACATTCGGGCGAAGGCGCCTCCTGGTCCCCTCACTGGCCGCTGCCCCGGTCCTTTTCAGAGATACCTGGGAGAGAAAAGGTGACGGGGTGAGGGAGGCTGGTTGGGGCACCCGTTCCCCTAGCCCCTAGACTTAAAACCAGGAAGCCGGGGTGGGGGTGGGGGGTCAGGGTGGGTCCGACACCGCCTCATGCTGCCTCTGACCTTTTGCGCCTCATGACCAGCTTGTTGAAGAGATCCGACATCAGGTCCCCGCCGTGGCTGGTGGCTCTCACTGCAGCGGGGGCGGGGGAGTGGTACTGAGAACAAGTGGCCCCCTCAGCCTGTCGCTCAGCTTTCCTTAGGTTCCGCCCCTCGGCCCAGGGCCCTGCTCTCCCAGCACCTGGGACTTCCTGTCCCAGGGCTCAGCTCTGAGGCACGCACCTGAAATGTGACTCGTGTGGCACTATCCAGGCCATGCCAAGTGCCAAAGGGCAAGTCCCCCTGTCTGGGTACAAACTAGCCCTGAGGGTTCCAGTATGATGCTGGGCAGGGGCTGCAGCGCCGTGGCCCAAAGGCGACACTTACAGGCCGGGCTGCAGCCTTAAGAGGCGGAGAGAAGCCGCCTAAGCTAACCCTCACACCCTGTCTCAGACTCACCCTGGAGCATTTTCCATTCTCTGGTCAATGGAGTGCGCTGAGGCTCTGTCTCAGCTTAGAGAGGAAAGTTCCACTAAGCAGGCTTCAAACACAGGGTCAGCAGAAGGGGTGGGAATGGGGGAGGGGGCGCCTAGGGATCAGACACACCCTGGAAGGCACAGGAGGGCTGACCTTTGACACGTGGGGCAGCAGCGAGACCCTGGACTCCGGATCCTTCCCTTGGAGGGCCCCCGGGAGCTGCTCTGGTGCCCCCTCACCTTGCTCCTGCTCTTTCTGCTTCTTCTTCTCCAGCTTGCGTTCCTTGACGCTGCGCAGCTTGGCCTTGCCGATGCCCCCAGCCTGGCGGATGGACTCGAGCAGAGTGGCCCGGCCACTGGACGGGTCAACCACTTCCTTGGGGCTCCCTGGACCGGGACTGGGGTGGGAAAAGGACAGCGGCCTTGGCAGAGGCAGGCTGTGGGCAGCCCTGGCCTGTGTCTGGCTCCGGGGTGAGGACAGGCTTCTCCGGAAGGAAGAAGCTGGTGCTTTGGGACCCGGGTGCTGGCTGTGTCCTCCACGCCCCCACCCGGTGGCCATGATTCAGCCACGTGCTGCCACTGTCTGAAGAGCTCCCGGAGACCACACACACGTGTGCCACTTCTGGGTGCTAAGACACACTGGGACCTTTTTTTTTTTTTTGCTTTTTTGGGTCATACCCGGCGATGCTCAGGGGTTACTCCTGGCTCTGCACTCAGGAATTACTCCTGGCTGTGCTCGGGGGACCATATGGGATGCCGGGGATCGAACCCAGGTCAGCCGCGTGCAAGGCAAATGCCCTCCCGCTGGGCTATCGCTCCGGCCCCACTGGGGCCATTTTAGAGCCACTGGTGCTTTGGAGCTGCTGTGTTGTTTTGGGAGCCCCTTTTTCCTGCTGGTTTATACAGCAATGGGGGACCCACTCGTTCTGGTTCCGTCCGCCTTGGAGCTGTGTAGGAGTCGGGGGTTGTGCACACAGAGCTCCAAAACCATTTTATGATTCCAGTGGAACAAGATGTATGAAATGAGAACTATCTGGAAAATCCAGAATTGTGACCATTTAGCAAGCCTAGAAAGAGTTCTTTGGGGAGCCAGAAATCAGAGAAGGGGGCCCTCAAGGGAGAGCAAACGCGCCCCCTAAAGCCCCCACAGCTGCTGCCCCTACCTGCCCGATGTGCCCCACTGCCTTCATTCTCCCAGGTGCCCACAGAGGCAGCCTCCTGGGGCGGGGCGGGGGGTGGAGGGGGCGCTGACCAGCACAGCCGGAGCTGGGGGAGGCGGTGGAGGGGGTGGTGGTGGTGGGGGGGTGCTGTGAGCACCCCGTCTTCTAGATCTGCAACAGAACGGGGAGAAGGCCTCGAGTGCCTAGGAAAGAAAGGGGCAGCTCCGGGCCCGCGCCCCCCCAACCCTGCCGCTCAGCTCACCGGGCTTGAAGGGCTCAGCCACCTCCATACAGAACGTGGGCAGCTCGGGATGGTGCCCGGGGCGGAGGGTGCAATGCCAGGACCCAGGTCAGCGCTGTACATGAGGTCATCAGCGATGCCCGGCAGGTCGGGCAGGTAGGGCCGGGACATCAATCTCGGGCACTTGCCCCAGGTCAGGCACATAGAAATAGTTCTCAGGAACCTGCCGGTGAGGATCGGGCAGCCGTGAGTGGGCTCTGGCGGGTCCACTGGCCCTGCAGTTTACCATGTGGGGTCCCATATCCTCCATCTAGAAGCCCCCTCCCGGCTGCGCCTTCTCTCCACCTGCTGCTCCAGCTGCTCTCTCTTGCTGATGGACAGAGGCGCATCAAACAGCTTCTCCTCCGTCTCCGACCCCAGCATCACATGGGTTTTGGTGACAGCACCAGCCAGCGGGTCCAGGAAGACGTACTTTTGTACCTGTAGAGACGGGATGCAGAGGTGAACCCATCCATCAATCTGCTCAAGGCCTGTGGCCCCTCCCCCCCCATCCTGTTTCAAGAGGTCCCTCAAATTTGCACTATGGATTCCCAAGCGGCAGAGTTCTGAGATAACCCCCACCTGACTGAGACCCCACGGAGGAGGCCCACAGCCCTCCCCTGCCCTCCACAGCGCCCCCATGGGACATACAGGTTCTCCGTGGTGTTGAACAGCAGCAAGGAGCTGGCCGGAGCTGATGTTGCTAGGAAGGCCCCCGAGGCCCTCCTCGGCCTCATCCTCAGGCTCCAGCTTGGTGGTCACACACACGGAAAGTATTTCAGCTTCTCCTGGTGGGGTGACAGAGGGATGCTGGGTTTCTGCATTAGGCCCAGCAGCTTCTATCCTGTCCCAGTCAATGTTCTTGGGAGCGGAACCCAAAGGTGGGGGGCCACCCGGTATCCCTGGCTGCCCTTGGTCACCGAGACACGTGGGAGCTGAGTGCTGGCGGACCTGGAGGGCCCGTTCGTCCAGGGGCCGGTGCTTGCTCTGGATCCTATGGCGGGGACGTCTCTGCACGCCGGGGTCCTGGGCCCCCGTGAAGATGGAGCCATATTCCTGCAGATGCTCTGGAGCTGGATACTTTGCACTAGAGAATACCTGCAAACATGGCGGTACATCGGGCCCCTGGGTCCAGGAGCCTGGGACGTTCTGGCGAGCTGAGACTGGCCTCAGAGAGAGTCTGGGCAGGAGGAGGGATGTCGGAGGTGGGGCCGGTCAGCAGAGGTAGGAACCTGGGCAACCTCCCCAGCATGTGGACATGGGAAGGACAGTCTCTGAGCCAGAGTGGAGGGCCACCGGCCCCACGCGCCTACCTTGATGGCCTTCTTGCTGCCTTTGATCTTCTCAATCTTGGCCTGCGCCAGCGGCCCTCTCTCCAATGGCTTGAAGCTGGCTCCGGCTCTGCTCCACTCGCTGGGAGATCCTGCCATTGGGAAGGAAAGGCCACAGGTTGGGTGCTGTCCCCTGCCCGCCCCTGAGATCCCTGCAGCTTCCCATGTGCCTTCTGCTGCTAACGGCAACCTACCATGCCAGGAGCTGCCCAGTGGACTCTGGAACCACCTAGTAGCCTTGACAGGGGTGCAGGAATGACATTTAGTCAACTCTTGGGAGCCAGAGATGTGGCAGGTAGGCACTCCAGACCCACATGGCACCTGGACATGCCCATCCACAGGGTTCCCTATTCCCGGGCCGCCACCCTCATGCAGAGAGAAAACTGCCGTTACTTCCCCCGACATATTCGCCCATTTGCTGGTGGGAAAACCGAGCTGGGCTGGGCCAGGTGACCTGAATGCCAGGCCCAAAGCCAAATCCCAGCTAGCCCCACGAAAGCTGCCCAGCACATGGGGGAGGCTGTGTGTAAAGCTGAAGTCCTTCCTGTGGCCCTCAAGGCCCTCCATGGCCGGATGCGCCCCCCCCCCCACAGCTTCCCTGCCCCTCCCAGTGCTGGGCTCCAAGGAACCATTCTGGAAAACGATGACTGTGCATCAAAACCATGCGTGGTCCCCAGACCTCCCCCTTCCCTTTGCCCATCACAGGTGAACACGCATCACTTTCCATCCTGTCCCCTTTCTCCTTGTGATCTTCACAAGATCTTCACAAGATCTTCACACGAACACGTGTCTCTCTGGCCCAGGTACTACAAGTTTTTTTTTTTTTTCTTGAGGGGGGTGAGAGTTTTGGAGGCGACACAGAGCAATGCTCAGGGGGTTCCTCCCGGCTCTGCACTCAGGAGTTACTCCTGGTGGTGCTCCGGGGACCACATGAGGGGATACCGGGGTCAAGCGCCCTACCCTCTGTACTATCTCTCCAGTTTGGCTTTGCTCCCACTGTACTGCCAGGGCCTCCTGCAGTGCCTGGTGCTTCTAGGTGTCCCTGCAGTTGCTGGAGGATAGTGTTGACCCCAAGCATCAGTGTACACGAGTCTCCTGCCACAGTACCCCCCGATCACTCTCCCCCCCCCACACCACCAGCCCCTGCCCTCCCCACCCATCACGTTGCATGTTCAGTACATGACAGCTCACCATGGCCTGTACACAGGGAAGCCAAGTTGAATGCTAAGTTCAAGGAGGGAGGGGCGAGGATGGGGGAATGGCCCAAAGGGGTCATGATATTTGGGGGCTGTAGAATATAGGACCTGGAACTGGGGTTTCCTTAAAGGGTGAAACGAGGGGCCAGGGAGATACCTGAAAAAGGCTAATGTTGGGGCCGGGCGATAGCCCAGTGGGTGGGGCGTATGCCTTGCATGCGGCCGGCCCGTGCTGGCCGGGGGCCCAGGTTCGATCCCGGCATCCCATATGGTGTCCCGAGCACCGCCAGGAGTAATTCCTGAGTGCAGAGCCAGGAGAAACCCCTGAGTATTGCTGGGTGTGACCCAAAAAAAGCAAAAAAGGATAATGTCAGGGCCAGAGCAATAGTATAGTGGGTAGGACATTTGCCTTGCATGCAGCTGACCCAGGTTTGATCTCTTGGCATCCCATATGGTCCCCTGAGTACTGCCAGGAGTAATTCCTGAGTGCAGTCAGGAATAACCCCTGAGCATCGCTGAGTGTGACACCGCGTGGTTCATCAATAAACGCTTGAAATTAGAGGTGCCTACAAGAGGATCCCACTCGCACAGCAGAGCCTGGCAAGCTACCTGTGTCGTATCTGATATGCCAAATACCAGTAACAATTATAGACCTCATTCCCATGACCTGATGGAATGGTTTGAGGCTCTTTTATGTTCCTGGAGCGAGCAGATGCCCTTGGGCTACACTAGCATGTGACAGGATATATGGAGATGTTACTGGTGCCCGCTAGAGCCAATTGATAATGAACGGGAAGACAGTGATACAGTGACCAGTGAATATGCAGGTTTCATAAGCAGGGAGGTCTAGGTCTGATGGCCATCTTTGTATGACCCCAGCCCCATACCCCACAGCACTGCTGGGCGTCCTCTGAGCAAGAAGTGAGGAATAGTCCCTGAGTGCTGACAGTGGGACAATAAAAGAAGAACAAAACAAAGGTTGGAACGATCAGTGAACACTCTGGCCCAAGCTTCCCAAGCTACCGCCAGCCCCCAGAAATCACCCAACCAGACAATCCCACAGTGCTTCAGTTCTCACTTTCCAATTACTTCCTGAATCCTCACAATGCAGGGGGCTCAGTGAGGTGTGGTCTGCACGTGGAGCAGCTTGATTCTCCAGGGCACACTGGCCTGTGTGGGCCACCAGACAGAAGGAAGTGTTTCCTGCCAGTGAGAGAACATAGGCCCCCACCCCATGAGATGAGCACCACCTTTTCAGCAAGAGGAGGGGGATCTTTAAGCACTGGTGGGGAAGGGCTGAGTACAACTCACTCGCTCCAGTCCCAGCCAACCACATTCTCACCCCTGGCCCCAGCAACCACTGGGCAGTGCCAGTCCTCTGAAAATAGGTGTAGAGCATGGGAGGGACAGGAGGACTCGAGCCAGACAAAGGTCAGTTCTGGTTCTTGTCAAGAAGAGAAGAGCTGATTTCTCCAAACTGCAAACATCAACACTGACACATTCCCTGAACGAGATCATTAAACACAGGGTCTGTGAGCTCTTAGAAAAAGGGAGAGGCGGCTCCCTAGGGGCAGCGCTGCTCTAAATTTGCAGAGTTTCTTGCTTTCTTTTTCTTTTTTTTGCCCCGAACAGAGTTATTAGAATGGTCTATCAGGGGAAAACCTTAAACACTGTGCATCTTGAGTCAGCAAGGATTCTGACAGTTTCTCACAAAACTCTCTGCACAAGCCGCAGCTGGGAGGGGGTGGGGTTGGAGAGGAGAGTCCACAGAGGGAAACTCCGAGTCAGGTGCATAGCAGCACGTACATAGCGCTGTTAAGACTGGATCGATTCCAGTTATGCAGGAAGGTTTTTGGCAGGGCCCCATCCACCTCCTTCAACATTTGATTAGAAAACTTGAGATACTAGGAGAGAGACAGCGGAGTAAAAAATAGTCCACAAGGCATCAAAATCCAAGCTAGGGGAGTCGACAAGAATGAACTGCACTCAACGAGCTGAAGTTGACAAGGAATGAATTTCGTGAAGCCCAGCATTTAGGTTTATAAAGTCAAATACATGGGGTTGGAGAGAGAGCACAGCAGGAAAGGCACTTGCCATGCACACGGCCAACCCAACTTGAAGCCCCAGCACCCTATATGGTCCCCCAAGCCCTTCAAGTTGTGATTCCTGGGTGTAGAGCCAGGCGTGAGCCCAGCACACAGCCTAGCTACACGTGGCCTTCAAACAAAATAAAATGAAAAAATTAAATCATAGAAATAAGTATATGAAAATCCAAATGTGGGGTTTAGAGACAGCTCAGATGGGCTTGAGTATGCTTTGCCTGTGGGAGGCCTTTGTTCAATCTCTGGTACTGAACAGTCCCCTCAGCACCAGTTAAGAATAGCCCCATGACGACCAGCCATAGCATGAAGAGCCTCACACATGGCTGGGGAAGCTGGAACTCGGCTCGCCCCAGGCCCAGCTGACCATGGGGCTCCCAGGAGGACAGATGGATTTTGGGAGTGGGCCCAAAAATCACCTCTGGGGGTCCCGGAAGCAGCCGGATGAGACTCGCCCACCACACTAGCTGCCACCTTCGCTGTCCAGACACTGACCATGAGGCCCCTAAGTCACGTGGCTGCAAGCGGCTGCACAGTCCATCAAACTAGTGGAAACAGTTATGTCCTTTAATGTACTGCATTCTACGATGTGTAGGAAAGTTAGACGGGAGGGAGAGATAGGAGAAAAAAGACATACAGAACCCGCCAAGTAGTTGGGGTGCAGGAGGGGGGAGGGAGGTGGGGACATTGGTGATGGGAGATGGGTTCGGGTGGAGGGATGTGTGTTGGAACACTGTAGAACCATAACTCTACATGAGCATCTTGCAATTGTATGTCTAAAAGTGGTGTAATAAAATTAAAAAAAAATAAAGAATAGCCCCATGAGCGCCAGAGGTGTGGCCAGAAAGGGGGTGGAAAAGGAAGTTTAATAGCTGAAGTGAGACCAAGGGTGAGCTTAGGATGAGCTGAAAGAACATTCTGTAGTTTAGGACGGAAGTGGGGCCCATATCCCACAGCCAACACCATGTAAACAGCCCAGCTGGCTAATCTCAGAAAGAGATGCCAAGCCAAGTCGATGAAACTCCCAGGGACATGCTCTTCAGGTTGAGAACCCTAAGGCACCCTTGGGAGCAGGGCAGCCACAGCCGAACCCACCGCCACCACATAAATTGCCCAGCTTCACAACTGATCTCGGCAGAGATGCCATGCAGATGAAACTTCCGGTCTTTGGGCTGAAAACTCTGGGGCTTTCTCAGACTGGGGCAGCAGCCTTCCTCTAGCCCCCACCACCTTACTGCCAGAAGCCCCAGCAGCCACACCCATACTCCACAGCCACTGCCATGTAAATGGCCTAGCTTCACAACTTCATGACTCCAAGCTGACGAAACTCACAGTCATTAGTTTTCAGGCTGAAAACTCTGGGCCCCCTTGGAAGGGGGTTGGGTCAAGAATTGTCCCAGTTCATGCTGGCTGGTACAGCCTTTCTGGAAAACAATATGGACATTCCTCCAAAGACTAGAAATTGAACTCCCATTTGACCCAGCCATACCACTCCTGGGAATATACCCTGGGAAGCCAAAAACATGCAGCGGAAACACCATCCCTACTTTTATGTTCATAGCAGCATTATTCACAATAGCCAGAATCTGGAAGCAACCAGAGTGCCCGAAAATCGATGACTGGATAAAAAAGCTTTGGTACATCTACAGAATGGAATTCTATGCAGCTGTTAGGAAAAATGAAGTTATGAAATTTGCTTATAAATGGATGGACATGGAGATTATGTTGAATGAAATTAGTCAGAAGGAGAGAGACTGATACAGAATGACTGCATTTATTTGTATAACATAAATATATATGTACATATTATATCAATATCCAAGGTCAAGTGAAATATGTATCAGGAGGTCTTGTCAAAGGTAGAAATTATCACAAACATGTGGGAGTCAGAGACTAGGTAAGACAGAAAATGGAACAGTGTGCTAACAATTGTCGAGGGTACTAATGCCAATCTAGAACTGAGCATTAAATAGAGGCAAAAAGATACACATGACAACCCTTTAATGTATGTTCTGTAATCCATAGTCTGGAGGGGAAGGAAAAGAGAAAGAGAGAGAAAGGGAAAGAAATAAAAGAACTTGCCATGGAGGAGGGCTGGGGAGGGGGAGGGAACCGGGAACGTTGGTGGTGGGAGATGGGCACTGGTGGCGGGATGGGTGCTGGAACACTGTATGACCAAAACCCAAATATGAACTTTTTAATTGTATATATTTGTAGTTGTAAAAATAAAAAATTAAAAAAAAAATCTACTTCTGTTAAAAAAAAAAAAAAAAAGAATTGTCCCAGTTCAACAGCTCCTGTAGCTTCTAGAGTGTGCCACACATGCAGACATGCAGTGCCTCCTAATTACACAGTACTGATTGGCAGGAGCACAGCAAATCAGATGGGAAAGTAGAACAGAATCCCACCATGCTCGATAAGTGAAAATAGCAACACAGAAGGCTCAATTAGCAACAAATAGCTCAGTAAATTCTCCATGACTTTAATAACACCATTGTGACATATAACCATTTTCTTTTACTGAACTATTTTTTTGATAACTCCACTTATCATTTTGTTATAAGAAGCAATATAAAATAAATGAGTGTGTTCCTGCCAAAGGGGCAGGCCTGTGGGAAGGGGTGCGAAACTGGGGACAATGGTGGAGGGAAGATCACGCTGGTGGTGGGATTGGTACTGAAATATTGAATTCCTGAAACAACTCTATCGTGCACAATTTTGGAAACCACAGTGTTTATTAAATAAAGAAAATAAATAAAATTGAAAGAAAATGGGCCATCAAGCATATATTGCTTGTGGCAATTAACTAAAAAAAGGGGAAAAGGAAACAGGGGCTAGAGCAATAGTACAGTGGATAGGGCATTTGCCTTGCACGCAGCTGAAAGGGGTTTAATCTCCAGCACCCCCTATATGGTTTCCTGAGCCCACCAGGAGTAATTTCAAAGTGTAGAGCCAGGAATAACCCCTGAGCACCACTGGGTATGGCCCCTAAAACAAAATATCAGTATTTTAAATAAATAAACAGGACATAGCAATGGCTAGAGAAATAGTACGTAGGGTGCTTGCTTTGCATTCAAACAACCCTGGCGCCCCACCTGAACCCTTCCAGGAGTGATCCCTGAGAGAAAAATCAGGCGTAAGCCCCGAATACTGCCAAAACCTAAATAAGTGAATAGGGAAATGGGACTTGGGGAAATACAGCTCGTTACTCTCCGTCCTTCTTTCAAAGCGAACAGGGCCATCCCTCCTCTTAGAGGTACTGCAGAGGAAAGAGAGGCCTGGATTCAAGAGTGGCCAGGGTGTCAATCATACCCTCTGCTGACCCTTTTCAACTGGATCCACATTTTAAAAATTTACTTATTTACTTTGCAGTGCCAGTGACTCAACCCACATAAGGCACGTGCTTTGTTGCTGAACCACATCCCCGGGTTCTGGACCGCGTTTTAAGACATCCCTGAATTCCCTTCCAGACTCGTCACCGCTTCTCCAGGGCCTGACATGTAACAGATATCGGCTGAACAAAAAGTGACAAGCCAACAGAAAGGTGATGAGGATGGTGATGAGTGAAAAATTCATGTACTCGAAGGCAAGTGAAGGGTGGTTTGGGCTAAAGACGAAATGATTTAGAGAATATGATCATTCCCCGCGGAGACTGAAAAAGGTCTGTCAGGTGGAAAAGCAGTTACTCAGATGAGATCCGGCGCGTTCAGGGCGGTATGGCCATAGACAGAAGCAGTTACTCAGAAAGTAAGGAACAGTGGGTGGGGTTACGAGGGCGGATCTCAGTTTTCTTAAAGGGAACTTTCTAGTAAAGAGCTGCAGAGCTCTGCAAAGCAATCAGAGTCTAGCTGGAGGAGCTGATAGATGGCTCAAAGGGTTGAGCATGCATGCAGGAGGCCAGGTTCAATGTCCAGGCATAGCATGCTCCCCCTCAGCACCACTGTGGACACACACACACACACACACACACAAGCATGTGCAGCCCACGGAATAAAAAGGACTAAATCATTCTAGCTGAATGACTTTGTCAGGGATATTCCAAAAGGAAAGAGTGAGGCCAGGGAATCTAACTACCAAGGTTTTTGGGGGTGGGCTGTTGATGTATTTGGGTCTTGGGAGCCACAACCTCCTAGTTATGTACTCAGGAGTTAAGCCCTGGTGGTCAGGGAAGCATACGTGATCCTATGGATCCCACCTGGGTCAACCACATGCAAGGCCTTAACTTACCCTGTATGCTATCTGCAACTTGTTCAAGGTCCTATTTGTACCAAAGTGCCTTAGAAGCCACAGTAATTGCTTACTTGTTGACAGATCCCCAGGTGGTCTAAATATGTCCTCATCATTATGCAGAAAGAGACCGCAGGGGCAGGGAGCTAGTGCAGGGGTCTGGTCTGGGTTTTGTACTTTGCCAGCACCAGAGTCCAGGTTCAAACCGCGTGGTAACCTCATGGCCTCAAAGCTGCTTCTAGGGTGAGTCCTGGTGGTTCCTGGCACCGCACGGCCCAAGCAGTTCTGCTCTCTCAGCCCTCACATTGATCTCTGTGGCCCGCTGCTGCTCGTCCACCCTCCTCGTCCGGCTCCTTGCACAAACAGACCTGGCACCTTCCATCCACTCTTCACTGTACCACAGGGCAGTCTGGTGAGGGTTCGGGCTGGAAAATGCAGGGCTAAGCAAGAACACAGGAGGAATCTGGGAGCACACCTGCACTCTGGGGAACTTAAGACTTCCAAGTCCCACAGAACCGGGTTGACATCTGGCCCTCGGCAAGTCACTTTGCCTCAGCTTCAACCAAAAATGTTGTTTCTACTTATAAGATCTAGCAGGGGAGAGGGAGCAGGTCGGAACAGAGGATGGTCAGTGGGTTCAGTGCAAGGGAGGCAGGGATGGAGTCCCGGTCAGCTGTAGGCAAGGCAAGTGCCTTACCCACTGTACTATCTCTCTGGCCCCGTGAGGCCCTGATTTGCTCCCCACTGACATACGGTGGGGGCAAACCCTGAGTGCAATTGGGGTAGCCCCCAAACCAACAAACACACGGAGGAAGTAGGAGTTCCAAGCACTCAGAGAGGAAAGGCGGGCATGGTGTGTGTGTGTGTGGGGGTAACGTTTTAAGTAGATGCAGAGAAGGAAGGTTCCAGGCACAGAACCTTGGGGGGGTAGTAAAGGACCACAGCAAAGGGGGTGACCTCTGCCTGCAGGCCCTGTCATAAGAGGTGGGCGGGGGTGGAGGGGTTCCCAGGTCCCCTGCGCCAACACTCACAGACTCAAACCCATTCCTTTCTGGAAAGTTTGCCTTTGAGCAAGGGCGGCCCATGACGATTCCCAAGCAGCAAGCCAGTCCCTCGGGGGCTGCTGGGAGAGGGCCCCAGGGATCCTTAAGGGCTGCTTCTCACCTTTCCCAGCCCCACTTGACCTTGAACCTGGGCCCTGCACGCCCCAGGATAATTAGGGCAATCTGCCGACTGTGCAGGCAGGCGCAGATGGAGACTTCCGAGGCTTGGTAGCATCAGGTGGGGAGAGAGGGGCTGAGGGAGGAGGCAGAGAGGAAGTGGCGCAGGGATGGGGAAGGTGAGGGGGGGGGAAGGGAAGGGGAGACAGGCAGAGAGGCGGGAGAGGGAAAGAGAAGCTCTGCAGAGACTGCAGGGGCTGCCGGAACGGCTCCGACTGGCCTGACCCAGCTCCTCCGGCCCTTTACCCTCCCCCGCACCCCTCTTTGCCCCATCATCGAAGTCACATGAAGCAGGTGACATCTTGGGCGGATATTTTTTGGGGCCTGGCTTCTCCCAGGTGAAGCGGATGCAGGGGAGATGCGCCAGGCAGTGGGCCGGAAGCTGGAAGGAGCACCCAGAGGAGAGAGGGAGAGGTACTTGTCATTCGCTCTGGCTCTGCGTTCCCTCTGGCCTCCCTCTCCAGAACTGAGCTGCGGCAGAGCAGGCCAGCCTGGAATGCTAATGTCCCCCAGCTCACCTGCCTGCAGAGGACACGGGCGCTGTGGGGGACCACGGAGGGTGTGTGGGAAGGAACCAAGTGTCTCTCCTCTCCTCACCTTTTCTGTCTGGGTGAGGCTCCCAGCACACTGAATGGGGAGAAGGGACGGCCTGCCCAGGGCAATCTAGCCCGAACACTGAGAAACCCACCTGACCCGGTGACTACAGGGGTCCCGGCAGCCCTCACTGGCTACTCCATCATCCTTGCTGTGTCCCCACCCCCAACCTGCTCCCAATCTGTCACCCAACCCTGTCGCTATTCCCGCAGCGCCCCTACCCGCAGCTCTCCGGGACTGCAACGGCCTCTCTCCCTGCCAAGGACAGTCCCCTCTGTGACTGCACCCGTGGGGCCTTCCCCACACCTGCCTGGGCCTTCACGAGGGCACCCTAAAACTCGCCAAGTGCAATCAGGAGAAGCCCCCTGGGTGGCAGGCGACCGCTGCCAACTTCGCCCTTCCTGCAGTGACACCAGGGCAGAAGTGGCAGAACCCCGGGGTATCCGATCCCGGGAAAGCCTGTGCCCCTGCTACCGCCCCCACTGCCCACCCTGCCCCGCCAGAGACGTGGCTTTACGTTGCTACTCTGCAGCAGGACGTGAAGGTGCGGCCACATACCCCCTTCGAGAGCCCGTAATGCCATTCCAAGACCCCCTCCAGAGGACGGACACCGCGTTCCTCCCCAGGCCTGACCCTCACTGACCATCACCTGGCCTTCCAATGGCCCAGTTCCCGACCACCCACCTTGTGGAACAGTCACATTTTTGCACAGCACCTTCTTCCTCCTCTAAAGTAAGGCCCCCTACCCCCGTTTCCTCTGGGAATCCGGCACCCACATGCTCAGCCCCTGTGCTGCAGGCAGAAAGGGGCGAGGCAGGTGACGCTGGCCCGAGCATATGGCTGTGGGCCAGGCATAGGAGCCAGGCTGGGAGGCAGAGGAAGAAGGGTGGGCCCTGGAGGAAATGCTAGGGGGTGGGGAGTGGCCGCTGCCCCTGGGGTCCCTCTTCACTGGTTACAACCTTGCCACCCAGAAGCAGCAAATAGGACAGGGAAGCAGAGGGGACTGGGCCAGCCCAGCAAGGCCCAAGCCTGCTCTCCTGGGGGTCCCCGCTGTAGTGAACCAGGTTGGGGCAGGGACCCATGAACGGTCACATGTGTGCTGAAAGTCCAGACTAACCATGCCCATGGCCACACGTGTGCTGTAGGTCCAGGCTGACCATGACTAACCCCACAGTTCGGGTGGTCTCAGCTCTGCAGGGCAGGACGCTGGCTGCTGCTCTTGGCACATCCTTCGCCTCCCGGACTACTAGCTTAGGCCCTTCCTTCTGGAATGTTCTTCTTCCCAAAGTGACTCCCTTCCTCCTGCCAGACTGTGTCCCCCAGCAGGCCCAGCCAGTGCCCCCACATACCTGCTTCCCGCCCACAGAGCCAAGGCTCACATTGGCGTCTGGAGCTAGCACCAGGTGAGACCCCTGGCTTGACCACTTGGGTGAGTCTCTTAGACTTCTGCATGTTGCTTCCTCTTCACAGGGAGGCTGCGAGAGTCCCCGAGCCACAGCAGCTCCCTTCTGCCCACCCTCTAAGTGCCCACCCAAGTATCCTTAGTAACTGCTCCCACCACTAAGTGGAGTGACACGTCGTCCAATTGACTTGTCAGAGCCTGTCTCTCAGTCCTTGCTTGCTTCTTGGGCCATACCTGGCGGTGCTCAGGGTTTGCTCCTGTCTCTATGCTTGGGGATCACTCCTGGCACAGATGGAGGGACCATATGGGGGTGTCAGGAATTGAATCTGGGTTGGCATTTGCAAGGCAAGCGCCCTACCCACTGTACTATTGCTCTCTACCCGCCCCACGCTCTTGATTTTTTTTCTTTGGTAGGGAGTGGAGCACACTCAGCAGTGCTCGGGCTTACTCCTGGCTCTATGCTCGGGATAGAGCCCCTGGTGGGGTTCAGGGGGTCATATTGGTGCTGGGGATCAAACCCAAACACCCGACCACCTAAACTACCCCTCAGGCTGAAAGCAAGCCACTCTCCAGGTGGAGAATGAGCCAGAACATGAACACACACACACACACACACACACACACACACACACACACACACTTTGCGACACCTGGTGGTACTCAGGGCTTACTCCTGGAATCATGATGGCGGGTTTGGGGAACTCTATAGGGTATTAGGGATAGAACCTGCGTCAGTTAAGTGCACCAGCTATAGCATCTCTCTGCCCTGAAACACGTTCTCAACATTGCCTATGTGCAGACAACTGGGATAGCTGATAGCCTGCAGGGTTCATGCTGTGGTGGCGGGTCACTGGAAGCTGCAGTGCTCTAACTCAGGCCAGCCTAGCGTCTGGCACAGAGGGAAGTGTGCAAGAGAGGGCTGCCTCTCTGCTGACTGACTGTGGTGGGGGAAGAGAGCCCGGGTGGCGGGAGAGGGTGCGGGAGGGGGTGGCCTTGTGCTTTGGTCATAGGGAAGCCAAGCTGGTCCCTCCAGAACCAACATATTACCAGAAAGGCCTTTTCTAGGCGCTGCGTTCCACAGGCTGGAGAGCTCAGAGGGCAGGGCGGGGGCAGCCTCTGACTGGGGTGACTGGGAGGGGGGGCCAGCACCTACCTGCTAAAGATGTCTCCGGAGACCTTCTGGAGGTACTGCAGGGCGTCGGCCACCTGCTGGATGGCCTCCTCTCTGCCGCAGGTCCGGCTGGATAAGCGGCACTGCGTAGGTCTGACCCGCCAAGGAATTCTGCGTCCTCATGGGAGTCATGGTGCCTGCGGGGAGGAAGCGGGGCCATCAGAGCACGGGCCTAGCAGAACCAGAACTGCCACACAGGGACGTCCGTGGGGGGGTGGGAGGGGCCGAGACCAGGAGCTGACGATTCTGTAGGTGCTGGATGAGAGGAGAAGGGAGAACAGTGGGTAGAGAGAAAGACTGAGGGGTTGGCAATGCCCCCGAAGGCACACAGTTCCCGGCTAGGCACCCTCTGCATGGTTAACCTCACCTCATCCTGCCAAGCCTCGAGGAACAAAGAGACCCTGAATGCAGGATGGGAAAAGGGGTTCTGGAGCCAAGGGAAAGATTTCGTGAGAGGCTGCCTGCACTGACTGCCCGTCTCGGGAAGGGGACTCCTACGGTTTCGCGCTTGGGCCCCAGGAATTCCCAGCCTGTTCCTCGAGCGGAAGGCGAAGGATTCAAGGCGTTAGAGTCCAGGATCTGTCATCCAGGTGAAAGCGGAAGAGGGCCCAGGCGGGAAGAGGGAGGGGGGCCGGGCAGGAAGGGAAAGTACTCCTCTGCATTGCGAGACGAGGACAGAGTCTATTTATACTGGGTTTAATTAACTCTGCTCCCTGGTGCCACTAACGCAGCAATCACACTGCAGACAGCACTGATTTGATTGGCAAGAGATGCACCAGGCAGAATATTAAGGTAGCAGCCCCTATAAATAGGCCTAGTCACAGCCCCTCCATAGAAGGTGGTGAGGAAGGCATTAATCAGACCTGGCCCTGTGCCCCAGACCTGTTCTTTGAGGCACTGTGTTGGGGACCCTGGTTGCAACAGGGAGTGTGGTGGGTGAGTATGGCAGCTAGGACACAGGTTTCGCTTTGCTTGAAGTGCTGTGTGACCTTGAGGAAGTTGGCTGCCTTCTCTGAATCCTGATTCTTTCCATTTCCCGCACTGCAGACTAAGAAGGGTCACGCTGTCCAAGAGATCACTTCCAGTGTATCACACCCACAGCTTCTGCAAACCAGAGATTACTCTTCGCTCCCTCTGCCGGTCTCCCCAGCCCTGCCCGGCACTTTCATGACCAGTGATAAAGATTCTGAACTTCCACATTTTCCTCTAGCAGAGATATTTTAGCTTCCCAATCTGAAACTGCTGGAATCCTCTTCAGGGCCTAGGATGTTACTCAACATCCCGCTTCTCTTCCTTTCCAATAATCACATGCCTGACATGGGGCCAGAGGGTCCCGGGAGCCCTCAGAGAAGAGCAATCTCAACCTTGGCTCACGCTTCAAGCCTGCGTTCTCCCCGAACTCCCGGGACATGCATCTCATTTGCTTCTCTCTAAGTTTCTTTGCTTGCCTAATTCCATCTGGAGAAACCTGTGTTGTCTCTTAAACACATACTTCTCTCTCTCCCCTCACATCTTTCTAAATAACTTTCAATAAAAACTGTCTGCTTCAGCCCCACCCCCTCCCAAAACAAACAAAAAGAATCCTAGGCCTTGGGGCCAGAGATGGTACAGTGGGTAGGGCACTGACCTGAGTTCAATCCCTGGCACCCCATATAATCCCCAAATCTGATCCCTCAGCATTGCCAGGTTTGTCCCAAACAATAAACAAAAACATGGTCAGAGAGATAGTACAGTAGGTAAGACACTTACCTTGCACACAGCTAACCCAGCTTGAATCCCATAAAGTCCCCTGGACACCACTAGAAGCGATTCCTGAGCCAGGAGTAACCCCCTAAGCAGCACCAGGTATGGCCCCCAAACAAAAAACAAAACATCAAAAGAATCCTCAGGCTTAGTGTGTGTGTGTGTGGGGGGGTGGATTATAAAAGAGGGTATTTAGAGGTCACTACTAATGGTGCTTGGGAACCATGTGGTACCGGGGTTTGAACCAGGGTCAGCTACATGCAAGACAAGTGCCTTAACCCTGTACTAGCTCTCTGGACCCCTAGAATAATCAGCCATTTTTTTGTGTTCATACTCAGGACCAACCTGCTGGCCGTCCTGACTTAGCTCTCCCACCTGTAACATCAGAGGGGATAAAAGGCAGAAAAAGCGGGGCGGAGCGATAGCCCAGCGGGTAGGGCGTTTGCCTTGCACGGTCAGCCTGTGCCGGCCTGGGTTCGATCCCCGGCATCCCATATAGTCCCCGAGCACCGCCAGGAGTAATTCCTGAGTGCAGAGCCAGGAGAAACCCCTGAGCATTTGCCAGGTGTGACCCAAAAAGCAAATATAAATAAATAAATAAAAAATAAAAGGCAGAAAAGCCTTTCAGGGCATATCTTAAAATGCACATGGTCCGTGTTCTCATGGTCAGTGGCCACACCTCTATGTATGGGTGGACACAAGAAGGTAGTAGTAGGTTCCTGAAAAGAAGCAGTAAGTCCATTCAAGAAGTCACAGGCTGGGGGTAGGGAATGTCAGAGCAGTAGTTACAGCAGGTAGGGTGTTTGCCTTGCCCGACACCAATAGAAGGTTGATCCCAGGCACTGCCTATGTTCCCCTGAGCCCACCAGGAGTGGTCCCTGAGCACCGAGCCAGGAGTAAGCCTAAGTACTGCCAAGTGTGGCCCCAAAACAAAACAACAGCAACAACAAAAAGCATTCAGAGCCTGGGCACAGCTCACAGCTGATTAGAGGCAAACTGTTATAATCTAGCAAAGATGAACTGGGCTCTGTATAAGCCACGCCTTTGGAAACAAACACGCGTGACCAGTGCCCTCATTTTTCAGGGGCACGGGAATAAAGTAGATAGGCAGAAGGGACGTGAGTAAACGGGAAGTGGTCTTCAGCGAGTGAGGGCCAAAGAGGCTTTGGGGGAACTGCAGGAAGGAAACAAGAAAGGCCTGAGTATGAAGAAGCCCTGCCACCGGCCTGAGGAGTTTGGCCTGACGCGTGCTGTCCAATAGGACCTACGATTCACTCGAAATGGGCCGAGTCCAAGAGAAGAGAGAATTAAGGGGGGCCGGAGCGACAGCCCAGCGGGTAGGGCGTTTGCCTTGCACGCGGCCGGCCCGTGCCGGCCCAGGTTCCATCCCCGGCTTCCCATATGGTCCCCCGAGCACCGCCAGGAGTAATTCCTGAGTGCAGAGCCAGGAGAAACCCCTGAGCATTGCCGGGTGTGACCCAAAAAGCAAAAAAAAAAAAAAGAAGATAATTAATTGCAAGAGAGACACTGAATGGCAAGGCCTTCTATGGGGAGTGAAAAATCGTCTTATACTAATTACACGATGAAGTGACTGTATTGGAGATTATAGGCTGAGATCAACTATGTTACTAAATCAACTGCATTTTTTTAACTTTAAAAATCGCATAGGCGCCTCACATATTTCGTCTGGACAGCTGTACAGTTGGAAACCTGGACCGACAGTGAACAACACGGGGGTCTCAGGATGCCATTTATCAGGAAATCCTTACAAACTGCCCCAACACAGCTCCCCAACCTGGAGCCCTAGGGTCAAAAGCAGGCAGGGAAGCAAACAGTGTATTAGGGGCTAGGAAGAGGCGGGGTTCCTGCAACCAAGCACAGGCAGGGGGTGGGGGGAGAGAGAGAGAGAGAGAGAGAGAGAGAGAGAGAGAGAGAGAGAGAGAGAGAGAGAGAGACAGACAGAGAGAGAGAGAGAGAGAGAGAGAGAGAGAGAGACAGAGAGAGAGAGAGAGAGAGAGACAGAGAGAGACAGAGACAGAGACAGAGAGACAGAGGCAGCTCGGACCCCTCCCGGGTCCCTCCCAGCCCGGCGAGGCCCCGCTGACCACGGCGGGCCCGGGATCGCGTGATCACGGCGGCGGGGAAGGGGCTGCTGTCTCGGCTTACTGGTGGGCAGAGGCCTGGGCCGCGTGCAGGCGGGCGAGGAGGCGGCGGCGGCGGCCCGGGCGCTGCGGGGTGGGGGGCGCCGTTCGCCAGGGCCGGCTCCGCGTAGGCTGGGCCGCGCGGCCGGCTCGGGGCCCGCCCGGGGAAGCCCGATCGCGGCCGGCCTGCGGGCCTCCCCGATGCAAGCCTGAGCCCTGGAGCCCTCCGCCTCCCGTCCGACCCCGCGCAGCCCCCGCGCAGGCCCGAGCAGGCGCTGCCCGGCCTCCAGGGCCTCACCCGCGCTTCCGCGTTGCGGGCGCCGCCGGGTCCTGGCGCCGCCGCCTTCCCAGGCCCCTGGGGCGCCCGCCAGACTCCCGCGCCCTGGCCTGCAAGGGGCTTCCGAGAAGTGAGGAGCCAGGAGCTGCCCCCCCACGGCCTTCCCTCCTGCCAGACTCCTCCCTAGTTACTCCGGGTTGTGTGCTTGGACGTCCCAGGCGTGACCCTACACAGCTCTGGGCCCCTCCAGCCGCAGAGACTTCATTAATAACGCTCTTGCTCTTGGCACAGTCTAATTTTTTTTACTTGCTTTTTTCTTTTGTATGTGTTTTCAGGATGGGGCAGGAGGGTGGAGAGACAGGGTGAGTTTTGGGATACTCAGAGGCCACCCCAGGCTTTGAGCTCTTTGGTAGTGCTCGAGGGACTTGCAGGGTGGGATCAGACTCCTGCTAGGCAGACCCCTGCATTCAGCCCATTGAACTCTCTCCCCCCGACAACCTTTATTTATTTGTTTGTTTGTTTTTAACTCGGGGGGTTACGGGCCGGCAGTGCTCAGGGCTTACTTATTTATTTTTTATATTTTTTGATTTTGCTTTTTTGGGTCACACCCGGCGACGCTCAGCGGTTACTCCTGGCTCTGCACTCAGGAATTACTCCTGGCGATGCTCGGGGGACCATATGGGATGCCGAGGATCGAACCCGGGCCAGCATTGGCCAGCTGCGTGCAAGGCAAATGCCCTACTCGCTGGGCTATCGCTCTGGCCCCTCAGGGCTTACTTATATATCTGTGCTCAGGGATCACTCCTGGTGGATTCAGGGAACCCAAGCCAGCAGCATACGAAGTTTCTGCCGTCTCACTGTACTGTCCCTCTGGGCCCTACTCTTATTTTCTTTCTTTTAAGCTTTTTGGGGTCACACCTGGCGATGCTCAGGCATTACTCCTGGCTCTGCACACAGAATCACTCCTGGAGTTGCTGGGTGGGGGTTCCGTATGGGATGCCGTGGATGGAGCCCAGGTGGCCTTGTGCAAGGCAAACACCTTACCTGCCGTACTGTGGCTCCAGACACTCAGGCCAGGCCTCCCCCAGAGCCCACTTAGCTCCTCCCACAGCCCTCATAAATTAAAAAAAAAAAGCCCTCAAACAACTAGACTTAAAGTGAAAAACACGGGGCAAAGACATAGGACAGCTGGGACAGTGCTTGCCTTGCACATAATGGGCCCAGGTTCAATCCCCAGCACCATGTCTAGTCACGGAGCCTGCCAGGAGTGATCCCAATCAACAGAACCAGGAGTAAGCCCTGAGTACTGCTGGTGTGGCAAAAACAAGAAACATCTAACCAAAACCAAATAAATGAAATATACTGGGCCAAGGGTGTGGTTCAGGAGTAGAGCACCTGTCTTGCATTGTCACGACCTCTAGTTGAGTGCACAGGAGAGGTCCAGGCTTGCACTGCCGGAGGGGCCGGACAGGCCTGGGAAGGAAACGGCAGGGCAATGACCAGAGTTTCTCTGAGCAAACTGAAGCCAGGCTCCCCTGAATCTTCCCAGCCAGACCTTGACTCACATGCCTCAGTTCAACAAGAATCCTGGCAAATGGGTTTCTCCAGAGTTCTTCCCGCCCTCCATCCCTATCAGACCACTTCCCCTATCTGACCAAATTCCTCACTCCCCTCATTCCTCTCATTCCTGAGCATCAGAATTGGCCTTAGCCGATTATTATTGGTATCTTATTGGATCATTTTATCTACCTGCCCAGTAATTGGTCAGTAACTATCTTCCATGAACACATGAACACACACACACACACACACACACACACACTTATTTCTATTTATTTGGGGGCCGCACTCTATGGCACTCAGGGCTTACTCCTGATTTTGTGCTTAGGGATCACTCCTGGCAAATTCAGGGGACCCTATAGGGTGCTGGGAATTAAACCCAGGTCTGTCTTGTGTAAGGCAAGTGAGCACCCAACCAGTTGTACTATTGTTCTAGCTTCTCCTCCTCCTCCTCCTCTTCCTCCTCCAACTCCTCTTCTCCCTCCTCCTTCCCTCCTCCCCCTCCCCCTCCCCTCCCTCCTCTCCTCCTCCCCTCTCCCTACTTTTCCTTCTTCCCCTCTTTTTGGGTCACACCCAACAATGCTCAGAAATCACTCCTGGCAGTGCTCCTGGGACCATAATGGGATGCTGGGGATTGAACCAGTGTGTGTGCTCGTAAGCGTGTGCATGTATGTGTGCATGTGTGCGTGCGCGTGTATGCATGAGTGAACTTGTGCGTGAGTGTGTGTGTGTGTGCGTGCATGTATGTATTTCTGAGACTGAGGCCCAAGACTGAAGTTTCTCAGGTGATTTCCGGCCCTGCTTCGGGCCAGATAGAGGGTTGCTGGCTCCTGCACTGACGTCACAGGAGGCCCAATACCTCACCATGCTGGAAGGACCCTGGATCCTTGTGTCCTGCATGGGTCTGCCTGACCGGACACTTCCTTCCGCCCTGGCCGTCAAATTGCCCACAGCTTGAAATCCCACTTGTAAGGGATCCAGGCCCAGGGCCGCAGGACTGATCCTTGAAACAGCCTGGAAGGGTTATCCCAGCGGTGGGACGCGGACGCAGCGGAGCAGCTTGATCCCCACGGAAGCCCAAAAAGGACCTGGGAAGGCAGAGCGGCCCAGGAGGCTTCACTGCAAGCAGGAGGGTCCCCGGGGCCTCCGGAGCTAAAGCGCAGAGGTGGGATTGCGCAGAGAAAGCAGAGCCTGGCCGGAGAGCTGAAGCTTAAAAAAGAAAAACCAAAATGGAATCAGCCCGAGGCAAAGAATTTAAATTATAAAAATTTTAAAGTATGAAATTTGAAATAATCCCTTAAGGTGCTTATTTGACAACCAATTCATTTCGCTACAATGAACCGTGTGTGGAATGCCCGCCCTGCCCGCCCCGCCCCCGCCCCACGCCCCACAGGCCCTTTCCTTACCACCCACGCTGCCACCCTTGCTCAGAGAACAATCCTCTTGCCTGTCTGCTTCCTGGAGCCCAACCCATGCCTCCTCCGACTCGGTGACAGGCGTCACCAGCTTCCTGGGGCTCCGTTTTTCGTGGGTAGAATGTCTCCAGGTCCTGGAAGTGCAGATCAGACTCTAGAGGGAGTAATCAGTATGCAAATTTGCCTCCTGCTAGGCTAATGTTTATGCGTAGAGATAATGATCTCACTGGTAGGCCAGGTGGGTCTGCGGCAGGCACAGTCGCTGCGCAGACAGGTAGGGGTTGGTCCTTTCCCACCCACCGCTTTGCTTTCACATTTAGGGAGTGCTAAAAAGATCTAACCCTGGGACCAGGGAAATTGCTTTGTATAAGGGGGCCAAGTGTTTGGTATCTGGCCCTTCTACTTTCCCCCAATCTTGAGTATCTCCAGGGATGGCCCCAAAACCAAGAGAAGGGAAAGCTCTGACAGGTTTCAGAAGACTCAGGAAGGCAGAATACTCAGAGTGAACCAAAGGTAGCTGGGAGGGGTCTCAGGGGTGCGGTGGGTACTGTCTGCCGATGTAGCAATGCTAGGGAAGTGTTTCAGGGCACAGACAGTGAGGTGCTTGCCTGGAACATGACTGACCCAGGTTCTGTCCCTACCACCCTGTGTTGTAGGCAGGCAGACAGGGGCGCAACATGGCAATAAAATTCCTGAAGAAGAGATCCAGAGCCACACCTGATTGAAAGCCCAAACCAGACTTGACAAGACCACTATCAACAATAGACCCTGGGGGAAGGGAAGGCCAAAAGGGAATGTGTGAAGCCCATAGGCCACTGACCCCTTTAAAAGCTTTAGATAACTAACCCTCCTAAGGAAGATAAATCAGCCTTCCCGCCCAGCACCCAGCTCACAGGAGACCACTCCCAAAGTCTACTCCCCTTGGCAACGGGGCCCTAGCAACCGAGGTTAAAGCCCCATATGGGAGTAACTTGGGGAGAAATCTATAAAAGCTGTCCTGAAGAAAGGACAGTGCGCACATGCTGCCTGGGCACACATATTGCCTGCGTGTACATGCTGCATGGACACACATGCTGCCTGAGCCCCCTGTGGCCGAGCACATGTGGTGCCTGAGCACGTGTGTTGCCCGCATCTCCCCTCTTGAGATGTGTACTCTCTCTTTTACTCGCTCTCCGTCTTTGGAGCAGCCCGCGTTCTCCCTTGAGCGTGTTACTCTCTCTCTCTTACTTTTTCTCCCCTCTCCCCCTCCTAAAACCTCCTCAATAAAACCTATTTTAACTTCACTGCTCGTCGACTCCTGAAAATTCTTTTTCTGCGAGTTAGACAAGAACCCATTCCTAAGGCAGCCCTGGGTAAGGCCTAGGACTGACTTTCCTTTCCTGCAAAGAGCAATTCCTCGCTCCAGCCTGAGTCCGTGGCTCCCTGAGAAACCTCGGGTGGTGGGGATTAACTCCCGTGCCTAGAGATCAAGCGGGCATCAGGTGTGGCTTGACGGCCACCTCGTGGGGCTGGTGGGGTTCAGGCCCACGCCGTGCAGGGGCTCATCTCAGACTTTATCAGTCCTAGGCCTGCCTAGCGGGACCCGGGCGGCAGAGGCGGCTGGGGAGAAAGCGACCATCTCTCCCCTTCCTGCCTCACATAAGTCACCCGTGAGGTCCACCGCAACACCTGTAGGGCTCCCTGAATCGCCATCGTGAGTCTAAGCACAGAGCAAGGAGTTAGCCCTGAGCACCACCAGGTGTGGGGGAAAAAAAGTGTCTGGCTCATTCCGTCACCTGGAGAGTGGCCCCTTCTCCACCTGAGATATACACTCTTGGCTTTCCTCCTCTGGAGAAACCCAGGTGCTCTATTTCTCTCTCCTCACATTTTCTATGTCTAATTATTTTACTGTTCCCATGCATGCACACAGACTGTGTTCCATGGGGGGCTGGGCAGGGAGGGGATGGGATATAGATTAAACGGTAGAGCATAGTGGAGCTGGGGAGATAGTACAGTGGGCAGGGCACTTGCCTTGAAATCAGTCAACCCCAGCAATCCATGCAGTCCCCATGAGCACTGCCAGGAGTAATTCCTGAGTGCAGAGCCAGGAACAATCCTTAAGCACTGCTGGGTGTGGCCTCCAAACAAACCAAAGTGGTAGAGCACAGATGCTTAACATATGCAAGGTCCGGAGTGTGATCCCCAGCGCCCAGACTTTGAATTTGAATGAACTCTTGAGCACCCCACCACCAGGCCTGTATCTCCTGGCTGAGTATTGCCGGAGTGTCCCCACTTCTCCAACCCCCAGGGGGTGGTTTAAACCTATTCAAAATGAAGAGGAGAAAATCGTGTTATCTGTTTTATTGAGTAGACCATGCCTATTAGTTTAAGTCATGAGACTTCGATAAACTCAGGTACCTCTCGGATGCTCCTAGACCTACGCCCCCAATACCACCCTCCAAATGTCTGACCTCCTGCAGGAGTATCAGTAACAAGAGATTCTCCAGCACATGGACCATGGCTCACTTCTCCCTGGAGTCACACACGCAGAGGACAAGGTAAGGAAAGAGCAAGATGGGCCCTGGGGAAGCGGAGGAAGGGCTGCAGCCTGCAGGGCGAGGGTGTGAAAAGGGTCTGCAAAGTGAAAAGGAAACGAGCATGTGTCAGTCTTGACTCTGTCTTGTTGAGGTTTTTTTTTGTGCTTAGGATTCACGCCCAGAGATGCTGAGAACCTACTCCGGCTTAGTGCATGAGGGTCCCTCCTGGGAGTGCTCAAGGGACCGTTCGTGTCAGGGGATCAAAGGTGGGGTTCCTGCTTAAGCCTTTTGAGCTTCTCCCTGTCCTCCTATATTTTATATGTACATACTTTGAGGGTCGGGGAGGTCAAGGGTCACACGCAAGCAGTGCTAGGGGGTTACTCTCAGCATAGAGCTCAAACCACTCCCAGCAGTGCTCTGGGGCCCATGAGGTATGGGGGGCCGGACCCAGGGCTCCTGAATGCAGAATATGTGCTCCAGGTCTTTGAACCAGGCCTCTGCTCCTTGGTCTGCTCCCTCCTCTCAGTGCCCCCTACACACACACACACACACACACACACACACACACACACACACACACACACACACACCAGTAGTTTCCTGCTGGTCTCCTGCTTGTCTCCTGCTTTCATCTATGCTTGACACAGTCTATTCTCAACATGGCATCCAGAAGTTCCTTCTGTTTGCTGGTTTATGTGATTCCATTTTTACTTTGGTGCTGACCATTCTAGGCACACACAGTTACACACTATGCTTTCCTGCATTATGAGGGGTCACACAGTTGCACACACTTGGTTGTGGTGGGCCAACGTTGACTCTGGTATAGCACCAGGGACTCAAATCCTGGTGAAAGCTGCCCAGATGGTGCTGCCTGTTTTGGCCACTGGGCTTTGGGGTCTTTTCAGACCCCAAAGGCGTCCTTTCAGTACATGTCTGACTGTGTGATCCTCAGCTCAAAACTCATTAGAGCACAAAATACTAACTTTTAATTTTTTATTATTTTTTAATACTAATCTTTTTTTTTTTTTTTTTTTTTTTGCTTTTTTGGGTCACACCCGGCAATGCTCAGGGGTTACTCCTGGCTCTGCACTCAGGAATTACTCCTGGTGGTGCTCGGGGACCATATGGGACGCCGGGGATCGAACCCGGGCCAGCACAGGCCGGCTGCGTGCAAGGCAACGCCCTACCCGCTGGGCTATCGCTCCGCCCCAATACTAATCTTTTAAAATGACTTAAATGACGCCTCATCACAGCTGCCATGTAAGTTCATCTACTGGCCTTGTTTCAGAGACTCATAAATAATTCTCAAAAGAGATCAACTAGCCACAAAAATTTGTCAGATACCTAGTCCCAGCTGAGACTTCTGGGGTGATCTTGGGATGGGGTCGAGCCAGTTTCCCACCCTACAGTGCACAAGCCACACTCATACCCTAACACCTATCACCACACCTCAGGCCATACTGCCCAGTTAAAATTCTGGATTTTCTTGAGCATGCAACAGCACTTGTGGCCGCATGATACCACCAAACTCTACAATACTAACATCCCAGTAGTAGCACACCAGATTGGATGGGAATGTAACGTAAAAGCCAACTCATCTTCATAACAAAAACATTAACACAGGCTCAACTAGCACAATTTAGTAAACCCTCAGGCAAGGACTTAATGTCCGCATGGTTAGATACAACAATTTTTATAAATTTTCTTTATTGAATTTTTTTAAATCATTGCGTTAGTCATTTAGTGGTATCAAGCAATATAAAGTAAATTATTGTGGGCCTGTTACCAGGACAGGCTGGAGAAGTGGTTGGGAAAATGTAGACAATGGTGGAGGGAAGTTGGCAATGGTGGTGGAATTGTTGTTGGAATATTGAATGCCTGTAACAAATCGTCATGAACAAGTTTATCAACCATAGGGTTTAAATAAGTGGGAGAAAATGACTTAAATGGTCCTGAGTTTGAAGACTCTGGTTCCCATCTTTGTTGGTCACATGTTATTAGGGCCCCATCTCCCTGATTGTGGGCAGAACCCTGGCCTTGCTTCTGGCTCAGAGAACAGAGACAAGACTGGTGTGACCACTTGTATATGATAAATGTTATTAAGACAATGATGGTTAGGGCTAGAGAGATAGTTCAGGAAGTAGATTGTTCATCTTGCAGACATTTGACTTGGGTTTGATCCCCAGCATCTCATATGGTCCCCTGAGAATGCCAGACATGATGCCTGAGCATAGACCCAGGAATAAACCCTGAGCAATGCTGGGTGTTGATAGCCCCCATGTCCTCCCCACCAAAAATGACAACAATTGTCACACCGTTTGGTTTAATGATGAGTCCCTCATTCTGATGCTCTCTGGAGACATCCATAGTGCAGGAGCCAAGGCCTGCCTGGGGTGGGGGAGGCAGCGTGTCTGGACGCTGCCACAAGGGCACAGAAGCAAGTCTTGCAAGAGGCAGGTCCCAGGTAGAAGCTCAATTCTGGCCCCTGTTGCAGGACTCCTAAGGGCCACTGCATCTGCCCTGGATTGCCTCCTGCAAATCACTTCGTAGATAAGGGGGTAGTCTAAATGTGGCAGTTTATCTGACCATGTATGCTGTACTAGCTGGTATAAATATTCTCCCATGCTACCACAATCATCGTGGGACTAGCTAGATCTTACCAGCATATTAGCCTGGCCACGCAGGACCCCTGGGTAATTAGACCAGAGAGAAATGCTGTTTGCTTCCAAGCAAACAAGCATGGCTCCCTGATATACTCAAAGGCAACTAAAATACAAAACTACAATGAAGTAGAAGAGACTTGTGAAGGCTTGGAGAAATATTTAACTGGCATTAGTATTAGTCTTTGGTACAGAGACATGCCATCTCAGAAACCCCCTTCTCTACCCTATAAAGGCATTTCCAGGCAGATCTTGGCTCAAAACATTAGCATACTAAAGGGCCTAGGTGAGGTGCTGGGAGGGATTACCTAAGGGCATTTGATCCTCCCTGCTTTCCATAACAGTGTGAGGAAGGTCTGAGTTGCAGGGGTATAAACTAGCCTGTTTCCTCTCTCACGCGCTTCTTTGTGGGCTCTCCCTTTGTGGCGCTCACCCTTCTTGGAAGTCTTGTCTTCTTCCCTTTTACAAAGCCTTTACACGTGGTGGCCGCCATCTTGACCTACATGTGGCTGGGGTTCTAGCCTGGAATCCTAAGCACCGGTTTTTCCTATTGCTGATTTGTATGCCTGAACCTGTGATAAGTAAAGCCTTTTAAAACTGCATCGGATTCCTGAGTTTTCATCCATTCCTCGCCGGCTTCGGAGGTAGAAGGGAACTTGCTTCCCGGCACTGTCTGGGACCCTGGCAGAGCCCCCCAGACAGGCCCCCTGCCTTTTTTTTGCTTTTTTGGGTCACACCTGGCATTGGTCAGGGGTTACTCCTGGCTCTGCACTCAGGAATTACTCCTGCGGTGCTCAGGGGACCATATCGGATGCTGGGGATCTAACCTGGGTCCAGCCGCATGCAAGGCAAATGCCCTACCCACTGGACTATCGCTCTGGCCCCCCCACTTTTTTTTGCTTTTGAATTCTAATCACTTAGTATATATTTTGTCAGAAGTGTACAATTTCATAGTTTTTCATATTTTTGCCAAGCCAGGCAACCGTCACCATTATTTAATTCCTAAACATTTTCGTCACATCAGGGGTTGAAACAATAGTACTGTGGGTTGGGCATTTGCTTTGCAAGTTGCCAACCCAGGTTCAATCCCCAGCATCCCAGAGGGTTTCCCCAAGCGCTGCCAGGAGTATTTTTTTTTTTTTTTGCTTTTTGGGTCACACCCAGCGATGCTCAGGGTTTACTCCTGGCTCTGCACTCAGGAATTACTCCTGGTGGTGCTTGGGGGACCATATGGGATGCCAGGGATTGAACCTGGGTCCGCCGCATGCAAGGCAAACACCCTACCTGCTGTGCTATCGCTCTATCCCCTCCAGGAGTAATTTTTGAGTGCAGAGCCATGAGTTACCCTTGACATAAAAAACTATATATCTATATCACTTGATCACTTGACATCCCGTTATTCATTGATTTGCTGGAGCAGCGCCAGTAAAGTTTCCATTTGACCCTAACATGTGCCAGTATAGCCCAATGGCATCTGCTTGCTTCAGGAATACGAAGAGCCTCAAATCATTCATTCAGGGTCTTGATGAAGAAGTCTGACCATCTTGTAGGTGGGCGGCCACGTGATCTTTTGATGTCCTGTGGGATTCAGTGGGTAAAGGCTCTAGTCCAGTGATCGTCTCCAAATCGCATTACATGTCCAGCCCATCTGATTTTCAATGCCTTGGCAAATGAGACAGCATAATGGTCCTATCCGGTTTGTTAGGCATTCAAATGAATCAGTGCTCACAGCCAGGTTCGTGTTGACCAGGATACCGACACCACTGATGCCTCTTTTGGTCGCATGTTACGAGGAACAGTTCTTCTCTGGAGTCAAAAATGGCGTGATGTGGTTGGCGCCTTCTCGTCTTGGCCAGACCAATGATGTCATACTTGATCTTTTGTGCTTACCATCAGGTCCTCAATATATGCTTCCGATGCCAGGTACTTGCATTGAAATTGAATGTGCGTATTTGATATGCCAAAACCAGTAATAACAATCTTTATCTCTCTCTCTCTCTCTCACTTTCTCTCTCTCTAACTCTATCTTGATCTCTATCTCCATCTCTATCTCTATCTCTATCTATATATCTATCACTTGTCACTTGTCTTTCCCTTGTTCATCAATTTGCTCTAGCGGGCACCAGTAATGTCTCCATTTGTTGGGAATGAGGCCCCTTATTGTTACTGTTTTTGGCATATCGAATACACCACGGGTAGCTTGCTGGGCTCTACTGTGGCTCTGGGTTCATCCCAGGGGCCCAATCTTTTCTATGTCAGACCACCAACCATCCAGGGCCCACGGGGCAGAGCCCTGGGGGGGTGTAGACAAGCCTGTCTCCTGTCTGCCAGCTGCCGGAAGCTGGGCACCACAGCCACAGCTGCAACACCTCCAGAGGCAGGATCTATATCTATATCTATATCTATTTTTAAATCACATCAGAAGGAAACCTTATGCACATTAGCAATCATCCCCTGTTCTGCCCTCCCCGGAAAAAATCGCTTTTGACTCTGTGGCACATCTTTGTAGCACCTTACAGAGCATCAGCCCAGACTCCGGCCCTGCAGACACAGAGATAATAAGCAGGTGGTGTTTGAAGTCTCTGCTTTGCCATAAAATTCATATAGTCATAGACAACTAAAGCAGATTTTGGTTTTGGTTTGAGGGCCACACTTGACCATGCTCAGGGCTTCCTCCAGATTCTGTGCTCAGGAGTTACTCCTGGTGGTTCTCGAAGGAACATGTGTCACCAGGAATTGAAACTGGGTCGTCTGCATGCAAGGTCAGCACCCTACCCACTGCACTATCTCTCTAGTCCCAACTAATACAGATGTTGGTACTGGAAGTGGGCTGCTGCTGTAACAGAACCCGAGAGTGTGGGGGTAGCATAGGAATTGTGCTTGGGCAGAGTCTAGGGAGGATTTGAGGAGCATGAGAAAGAAACCCGAGGGGCCAGAGAAGCAGTACAGGAGGGAAGGTGCTTCTACACCACTCTTGCACCCCAAGCACCTCCAGGAGTGACCGCGAGCACAGAGCTAGGAGTTAGGCCGAGCACTGCAGAGCGTGGTCCCCAAACACAAGCTTCCTCTGCAAAAGAAAGTCTAGAGAGAGGCCTTGATGAAGACTCTGGTGGAAATGCAGATGGGGAGGGCTTGCCAGCTCCATCTCGAAGGAAGTGAGGATTTTATTAATAGCAGCTAGAGGACGGGTCCCTCGTTAGGGAGCAGCAAGAGCTTAGAACAACCATTTCCTGTGGTTATGTGGAAGGAGCCTGTGGAAGTCATAAATTGGTTTATGTAACTGAGGAGATCCTCAAATAAAACGTAAAAAGGTGCTGTCGGGCTGCTTCTTGCTGCTTATTCTAAAGTAATGAACTGCATGAGTGATACACCGAGGGGAAGTGGGCCAGGGGGGAAAAACTGGGAGAAATGGAATCGGATTTAGGATTTTGAAATTTCCCAGCTTCCCCAGATGTTAAAAATACAAAATGGCTTCCAAGAACATGAGCAAGCAAAAAAGCCCAATCTAGAGGGAAAAGTAGCAAGTGTGACTTCTATGTCATTTCTTCAAGTGTTGGGAAGATCACAGGAAAAGCTGAGATTGACAGGTGGATGTTCAGTTTTTGTTTGTTTGGCTCTGTTTGGGAGTCACACCCAGCTGTACTCAGGGTTTACTCATGACTCTGTGCTCATGGGTTCTGAGGATGGAACTTGGGTCAGCCACAGAAGGGAAGTGCCCTTCCCACTGTCCTATGGCTCTGGCCCCTCCATGGGTGGATGTTTGGAAGGACGAGCGTCATATCTCTGAAAACCTCTTCATCTAAGCTGGTGCTCCGGGAAGTTTCTGTGAGTTGTGCCCTGTACAGAGAGGGTTTCTCCCACAGATATCTGGGGTGCGGTTCTTTCCTAATGGAGTGAACCACATCAAAATCCACAGTTGATGCAGTTGCTGAAATAGCTCAGCTCGTCCCTCTTTAAGGGACCAAGGGTGTGACATGAAAGGATGATGGAGAGTCCCCTGAATTCTACTGGTGAGAAGCAACCTGATTAAAATACTCAGCTGCAAATACATTGCTACCTTTCATGTAACAGGAAGGATGACCCTGGGGGCAGCAGCCCGGAAGGCAGTTCTGAGAGATGTGGAATTATTCTTGGGACTTAAAACCTAATCAGGGAACACTCCGCATTTGCACAGCTGGATTTCAGGATTGCTGTGGACCAGTGATTCCTCACACCGCCTGTGTCACCTCCCTGCCTTTTTTTTGTTTCTCCTGAACAGGGATTTAATGATCTTATTTCAGTTGGAAGCAGCAGTTGGAGAATAAGTACAGAAATAGACAACATAAAAATAAAAAATCCACAAAAGTTAGTGTTTCAGGCTGCAAGAGTAAACACACGGGCTGAAGAGGTCCCTTAGCTATCTTCCTGGCGCCTGAGACAGGAGCTTTAGTCAGGGCCAAATAGTCCCCCTTTTTTTTTTTTTTGCTTTTTGGGTCACACCCGGCAATGCTCAGGGGTTACTCCTGGCTCTGCACTCAGGAATCACTCCTGGCGGTGCTTGGGGGACCATATGGGATGCTGGGGATCGAACCCGGCTAGCATAGGCCGGCCGCTGCAAGGCAAACGCCCTACCCGCTGGGCTATTGCTCCGGCCCTAGTCCCCCATTTTTGAATAGACATTTCTATACCTATCATGACATCATTGTATGTTAGGTGTCTGGAGGAAGATAGCTGGCATTGTTAGTTTTACACATCTGAGAAGAACATCCAAAGGTCTTTCTCTGCACTTAAACCTGATTTAGTTGAGATTTTGGTCTTAGATTTAGGGGATCTTGTGTGAGGGTATTATATAAGTTTGATGGGTACAAATCTTTGGGAGTCAGAGGACAGAGTGGACAGACTTTAAGGCGATCCCATGATCCCTACTTATTGGTCTTCACACCATTCCATTAACCCCTTTTCTTGAATTATAGGCAGGACCAGTGCTTTGCATCTCACCAATAAAATATAATGAAGGTAACTGTATATAAAATTGGGCCCAAGATTACAACCTACATGCTTTCTTGGGAGGGGACTCTTGTTGGCTTTGGAGAAGGAGGCTGCCATATTGCAGCTGCTATTTGAAGAGGTCGCTGGAGCAAGGGGCTTAGAGTCATCTCCGGTTGACACCCAATAAGAACCAAGGCCTAGCCAGCAGCCTGTGAGCAACTGAGAGCTGCTGTGTGAGTTGGAAAGAGAGTCCTGCCTCTGTTGGAGCCCACGTGAGAACCTAGTTCTGGTCTTGATTTTGGCTATCCAGAGGATCCACTTAAGCTGTGCACAGGATCTTGATCTATAGGAAATTCTCAGGACATGAGGACGTGATTCAGCAGGAGAGTACTTGCCTCACATATGTGGGGTCCTGGCTCTGGCACCCTCAAAACTTTTGCTCAAAAAGAAAAAGCAATGATTATCTAAATCACTATCTAAATGATTCGATAGGGAATGTTTTTGTGGGGCCTAATGTCCCAACAATAGAGAACTGACAAGTTGCCAGGCCAAGTCTACCAGGAGTGATAATGCAGCAAGCAGTAGGGTGTTTGCCTCACGTGCAGCCAACTTGGGTTTGTAGCCTGGCATATGGTTTCTCCAAGGCACTGCCAGGAGTAATTCCTGAGTGCAGAGCCAGGAGTAAGCCCTAAGCATCACTGGATATGACCTCTAAAAAGAAAAATAGTCTAGCAGCCCATCCTCAATTTGAGCCTCCCCACACGCGTCCCATCACTCCTGCTCTTCTGTCCATGGCTCACTGCATTTATAGGCCACAGACAAATGACTGACCTTCAAAACCTTGGACTGCAGAGACAGCATAGAAAGTAAAGTTGTTTGTTTTTTTGCATTTTGGGTCACACCCGGCGATGCTAAGGGTTACTCCTGGCTCTGCACTCTGGAATTACTGCTGGGTGCTCAGGGTATCATATGGGCTGCCAAGGATTGAACTCTGGTTGGCTGTGTGCAAGCCTGTTGCAGGACACCTAAAAGCCTAGGCCTCTGCATCTGCCCTGGATTGCCTCCTGCCGGTCACTTCATAGATAGGGGATAGTCTGAATGTGGCAGTCTTATCTGACCATGTATTCTGTACTGGCTGTATTCTCTCATGCTACCACAAGTATAGCAGAATACAAGTATTCTGTATTCTCTCATGCTATCACAAGCATCGTGGGACTAGCTAGATCTTACCAGCATATTTGCCTGGCCACGTTGGATTTCTAAGTAATTAGACCAGAGAGAAATGCTGTTTGCCTCCAAGCAAGAAAGCATGGCTCCCTGATAACTCAAAGGCAACTAAAATACAAAACTACCGTGAAGTAGACGAGACTCTTGTGAAGGCTTGGAGAAATATTTAACTGGCATTAGTATTAGTTTTTGGTACAGAGACATGCCATCTCAGAAACCCCCCTTCTCTACCCTATAAAGGCAATTCCAGGCAGATCTTGGCTCAAGATATTAGGTGAGGTGCTGGGAGAAATTACCTGAGGGCATTTGATCCTTCCTGCCAGGGGAAGTTACATTTAGCTTATAGCTTCTCCCAGCTCTGCTACGAGGCTTTTAATTAGCTCTGGGTCCTTGTAAACAACCAGATGGTTTCCTGAAGTTGCTACATTTCTATAAAGCTATTTTCCTGTTTTCATCTCTAGATAGCCCAGCCCAGAATGGGCTGGGCTGGGGAGTCTGGGCGGATTCCTAGCTATAAAATAAGCTGTAAGAAGAAAGAATCTCTTTTTTTCCCCCTTTTGCCATTTCGGCTTCCCTTGGTGTTTTGCTTCTCCGTCCTCTTCATTCTCTGTTGGGCCTCAACACGTGGTGGCAGCCATCTTGGTCTACACCTGGCTGGGGCCTAGCTGGGAACCCAGAGTCTGGAGGTTTTCCCTGCTTTTGAATTGTATATTGGAACCTGTGATAGTAAAGCCCTTTTAAAACTGCATCGGATTCCTGAGTCTTCATCTGTTCCCTGCAGGCTTCGGAGGTAAAAGGGCACTCGCTTCCCGGCACTGTCGGGGACCCAGCGGCGCTCCCGACACAAGCCCTACCCAGTGTACTATCGCTCTGGCCCCAAAGAGGTAAAGCTTTTGCCTTGCATATGACTGATCCGGTTCACACCCTGGCATCTCATATGGTTCCCTGAGCCAGGGGGTCTCTCCTGAGCACAGAACCATAAATAGCCCATCCAGATGTGGCCCACCCACTCATTCCCCACCTGCCCCACCATGCACACACAAAATTTTCAAGTACATATTTCCTCCTGCCCTTGGGACGTGCTATTCCTTCTTCCAGGACCTAAATGTACAACTCATGACCTTGTCTCCTTCAGGTTATTGCTTAAACATTGTAGTCAAAGTGAGGCCTTTGCTGGTTATCTTTAAAAAATTGCAATTTAGGGGCTGGAGAGATAGCCCAGCGGGTAGGGCGTTTGCCTTGCACGCGGCCGGCCTCTGCTGGCCTGGGTTCGATCCCGGCATCCCATATGGTCCCCGAGCACTGCCAGGAGTAATTCCTGAGTGCAGAGCCAGGAGTAGCCCCCTGAGTATTGCCGGGTGTGACCCAAAAAGGCAAAAAAAATTGCAATTTAAGGAGGTGGTACATCAGGTAAGGTGTTTGCCTTGCACACGGTCAATGCAATTTCCAAATATGATTGGCATCCCATATGATTCCTCTAGCCCTGCCAGTAGTGATCCCTGAGCACAGAGCAAGGAATAAGCCCTGAACATCACCAGGCGTGGCTTCCCCCCACTGAACCACTACCTCCCCCAAAAAATATTGCAACTTACTTCTACTTCAATTCCAAACACTTCCTTTCCCCTTCTGATTTTTCTCTAATTTTTTTTCTATTTCATTATCATTTTTTTCCTTCTTTTCCTGCCTTTCCCTAATACATCCAGTGGGTAGCAGGAGAGGAAAGAAATTTACCTGGAGGGTCTGGAGATTGGACTTGGTGCAGCTGATGTAGAAGAATCTGTGAGGGCGGCAACTATGCTCTGACTGGCAGGTCTCGGGAGAGTCCATTTCTAATGCTGCTCCTAACACATTTTTTGCAGAAAATATGCTTCTGCCGTTGGGGAATGAACAGGGCCTTTCCTCTGTCAATGACAGTGGCCATATAGGTCCCTATTGGTAACATGCAGCCCTTCTGGTGTCACAGAGATTGTGCAGGTTAAGGCGCTTGCCTTGGAGTCAACCAACACCAGTTAAAATTCTGCACTGCATCATGTCCACTGAACACCTCCAGGAGTGAGCCCTGAGTACCAAACCAGGAGTAGCTCCTGACCACTGCTAACTGTGGCCCCAAAGCCCTCTCAAAAAAAAAGACAAAAAAGCTCAACAATTCTTCCTTCATGTTTTTCTTTTCCTGAGACGCTATACACTCACAAACCCTCTAACATTGGATCTTAGGACTCTCACCTCACAACTGGCAATTCTCTGGATACCAGAGAATTGGTATCCAGAGAATTGGTATCCAATTTGGATAGAGAATTTGGAGAATTTGGTATCCAATTGGTATCCAGAGAATTTGGTATCCAATTGGTATCCAAATTGGATATCAATTCTCTGGTATCAGAGAATTGGTATCCAAATACTAACTAGATATCCTACATAAATAAGTCCAGTCCTGATGCTAGTGGGAGACACCGCCAGGCCCCTGAGGCTTCTGGGCTCAGTCCTACAGCTACATCCCACCTCCCTGCAGTGTCAATTCCAGGTCTAGGTGTGTCAGGGGTCTTTCGTTTCCCCCACAGTATCAGGGAACATGACACTTCGTCAAGACCATGAACGAAAGGTTTGAGGCTCTTCATATTCCTGAAGCAAGAAGATGCCATTGGGCTACACTGGCATGTGATAGGGTCAAATGGAAATGTTACTGGTGCCCGCTCGAGGAAATCGATGAATAATGGGATGTCTAGTGATCTAGTGATTAGGGAACAAGTTCCCTTTTACCTCAGGGTCAGCGACAGATAGACAAAATCCACAAGTTCAGCACAGTTCCAAAAGGCTATTACTTATCATCAGTAATTAAACTCTGCTAATATAATCCAAGGTCAGAGGATCCCCAAACCTCTTACTCCTGGCTGGACCTCTGACCATGTTCTCAGGACGAGAGCTAAACCAAAATGGATGCTTCTCCAAAACACAGATTTTTTCCTTCTCAAAAAAGGTTTTGCCCTTTGTGGGCTGGCCTTTGCAAAATCAAAGACCAGCACTCACGTGCAAATCTCCAGGTATCCACACCTAGCCCAGGTCTAATCAAATGCTAATTGACAGGGCCTCAGTCTCTGCTATACCAGTTGGCTCTTATGCCAATATTGTGGAGAGGGGGTTGGCACAGGAATCACACCTAAGAACAAAACATCTCAGGATTTATATACATGGGGAAACAATCTTCCAGTTTCATACTATGAACTCCATGCAACTATATGGTAATCTCCAAATATCCACAAGGTCTGTGTTCATTCTATCTGCTCCAGGATAATCTGGGTGCTCTGCCCTCTGTTTTACTGAAAGGGTTATTCTCATCCGCCTAAGGTGGATCAGCATGACCCTTTCTTTAATCTAACAGAGCTGATTTGGTTCCAACATAGCCAGGGTGGTTTCCTCCTGGTATATTTCTAGTCCCACGAAGAGGACCCATGGGGTATTAGAGGAAGGGTGACCAGACCAGGTAGCATTGGGCCCATAATTGAAATTATAACAATATCCCAAGAGTTATTAAACTGCCCTTTCCATTCCTTCCTCACAAGAGCAAATCACAATGCAGGCAATGCAGATGACGTTAGCGTCAAAGACCCAGAGCCAACTCTGGTGGCATCCACCAACAATGGTGGTGACTTGTGCTTCAGATCAATAGCTCTAGACCAGAGGCTCCCACCACCCCTCCCTGGGTTCTACTAATTTGGTAGAAGAACTCATGGAACTGGGGAAACACTGCTTATTTACTGCTTCCCCAGTATAAAAGGATGCAATGAAGACTACACATGATCATCCAGAGAGAAGCAATGCCTCGGGCAGAGATGTGGAAAGTGGTGCTCACTTCTCCCCTTATACCTCACTCCCCTTCTCTCCACCTGGTCCCCAAACTGTGAGCTCTATGAGAGCTTCATCACACACATAGGGCCAGTTAGTATCTCCCTTTCCAGCCTTTTCTTTCTGAAAAGTGGGCAGGTGGGGCTGGAATTCCAAGTTTCTCATCAAGGCTTGGTCTAGAAACTCTCTAAGAAAACAAGACACTTCTGCCACCCAGGAAGTTTCCAGGGACTTTGAGACACTTTTCTGTTCCTTTTCTGTCCCTCTGCCTTCCTTCTCTGTTCCTGTTTTTTTTCTCAGTTTTTCCTCTCTTTTCATCCTATCTCTTGATTTCTTAGTCGGTTTAGTTTTGATCTCTGCCATGGTTTCTCTATTTCTTCCCCCCTCCCCCTGCTCCCTGAGCACCTCCTTTCTTTCTGCCTTTCTCAGCTTTTCCTCTAAATCAGTATCCTCCAAGTTAGTGCACGGCACCCCATCAGCCAGTAGCGGTGTGTGAGGGGAACATGAAGCAACTCCGTGCAGATGGCTGGAGAGATAGCACAGTGGGCAGGGCACAGCGCTTGCCTTGCAGGGCGCCGAGATATTTGGCATAACGTGGGTTAGGGTTTGGCTTAGAAATTGGGATTAGGGATGTGTAGGGTTTAGGTGGAAAGTATTGTTGCATTCAAAGATAAAAATAAAAGTGAAGCATTAGGAGATTGCTATTTAGTAGGATTATGCCTATTCTGGGATCATATGTATTGTAAATGTAGGCAAGTGATAGGAATAGGTTTCCGTAGGTTTTAGGACTGGAGAGATAACGCAACAGTTCTCTCTCCTTCTATCTTTTCTGCTATCACTGGTACCACATGGTCTCCTAAGCACAGAACTTGGATGTAGCCCCTGAGCATCCTAACAGGTGTAACCCTGTTGCAAAAAATAAATAAATAAATAAATAAATAATAAACGAATAAATAAATAAATAAATAAAAGAAAAGAAGGAAAGAAGGTCAGAGAGATAAGATGAGGTCAGACATTTTTCTTTCATGTGGGTAACTATAATTTGATCCAGAACACTGCCTTTGGTGTCCGGGGCACTGCCAGGATGATTTCTGAACAGAGCTAGGGGTAAGCCTTAAGGACTACTAAGTATTCCCCCAAACCAAAAATTAAAAATATATCATGAGCTGTTACACTGATTTTCTGGATCACTAATGCTTGCAGCCTGTCAGGTATAGCTTAGATAGTGGGAAAGCAGTGGAGAGTGTTTGAAGATACAGGTGAAGCACGCGTATCTGCTGGGTGTGGAGTAGAGCATTGTTAGGAGAGCCTGGGTGGGTTGCAGGGTGTCTTCCACAGGTTGTGCTAACAGTGCCAAGGAGAAAACAGAGCACGAGGGGCCCGGCTTGGGCAGAGGAGCTCGATATTGGGAAGGTCATAGTTGTTCAGTAAATGCCTTGGGAGTTGGAAAGCACACAGAGCTTTGGCAGTGTTGCGCTTGCTGCTAGAGCAGGGAATAGCACAGCTGTGCCTCTGGAGCAGATGTCACAGCTGTCTGGGTGTCTGACAGTCCTGGACTGAACCCCCCAGGCTGGCCTGTCATCTTCTCAGGACTCCTGTTGGGCACAGGGACTGGTGGAGGGAGAGGCCATGGTGGCCTTCCATTCTAAGCACCGGGCTCGGGACATGGGTAAGACGCATCACCTTCAATGACAAGAGAATTGTACATGGTTTTAAGGTCATGATTTGTCCTCAACGTCGATGCTTTGCTTCCTCAAAGTAGGGGATTGGGAAAGTGGGAATTGGATCTGAATCCTTGCTTGATGTTTATGCTCAGCCACATGGGCCCCTTGAGATTGATGGGAGGAATGAGAAGAACATGGGCTTTCTGAACAGCAAGCCTATGACCTCCAACCTATTGGCCTATGACCTCCAACCCAGGCTTTACTCCTTAGGAGCTGTGTGATCTTTTTTTTTTTTTTTTTTTTTTGCTTTTTGGTCACACCCAGCGATGCTCAGGGGTTACTCCTGGCTCTGCACTCAGGAATTACTCCTGGCAGTGCTCGGGAGACCATATGGGATACCGGGACTCGAACCCGGGCCAGCACAGGCCGCCGCGTGCAAGGCAAACGCCCCACCCGCTGGGCTATCGCTCCAGCCCTGAGCTGTGTGATCTTAGGGAAATCACTTCCTTGTCTGAGCCTTGTTTTCCTCAATTTAGGGAGAGCAGTTCTCCAGTCCCATGTTCTGTTTTTCATCTTATGTCCTCTTGGTGAACCTCCTCCAACCCTGGAGGGGGCACAGTCAGTGGTTCTCAGGGCTTACTCCTGATACTGTGCTCAGGGATTACTCTTGGTGGTACTCAGGGAACCATTTGCAATGCCAAGGATCAAACTCCAATCAACAGTGCCTTAACCATGAATTTATATTTATGGCCCAATGTGCTTACATTTTAGAGGAATTGCCAGCCTGTTTCCTAAAGTAGCCATGTGTTTTACAAATACACCAATGATGGATGAAAGTTTAGGTTTTTCCAGATTCTCAGCAATATTTATACATGCCTTAGTAAACGTCCTCATGATCTCACACTGGGATCATGTGATCATTGGGATCATTGGGAGTCATTTTTGACTCCTCTTTCAGCCACTGTCTACTCTATTGCTAACCCTCCTGCCTATCTCTTAAATCCATTCTCTCTCTCCTTATTACCATCTATACCTGGATTACCATGCTAGATAGTCCTATCACATCAGGATGGTCTATCTTGTCACTATCAGATCTTTTTATTTTCTTAATTTTTTAAAGAGTTTTGGGCCACAACGGGCAGATGGCTTCACTCAGAGTGAATTCTACCAAAAGTTCAAAAGTGGTGCCCCAACTCTTGGTACTTGGGGGAGTATGCGTAGTGTCAGGGATTAAACCAGGACTGGCCCCATGTACAGCAAGCATGTTAACCCCTGTACTATATCTCTAGCCCCATATTTTCTTTTATTTACTCTATGATGCCTGATTTTCTTCATTTCTCAGTTAAAATATTACTTTCTCAAAGTAGTCTTTTCTAAAGTTCATTGCTATTCAAGTACACACCAGGAGGTAAGAAAAAGCTCAAGTAAATGACCTAACCTCACAGCTAGAGAAATGAAAAAAGAACAACCAATGAATCCCAAAGCAAGAGAAGGCAGGGGATAATGATAAATTAGTGTAGAAATCATTGATACAGAAACAAGGAAACAATGCCAGCGGTCAGTGAAACCACAGATTGGTTCTTTGGACAAATAAACAAGATTGACGACCCTTAGAAACACACGAATAAAAAAAGAGATAAAAACCAAATAAATAGGACCAGAGTTGACAAGAGGTGAATTTCAACAAATATCTCAGAAATACAAAAGGTCATAAGAGGTTACTATGAGCAAGAACGAGCTTAAGAATCTCAAGTAATTCTTAGTGTCATATGAACTCCAGGCGATAGTCCAGCGGGTAGGGCATTTGCCTTGCAAGCAGCCGACCCGGGTTCGATCCTCGGCATCCTATATGGTTCTCTGAGCCCTGCCAGGAGTAATTGCTGAGTGCAGAGCCAGAGTAACCCTGAGCATCACAGGGTGTGATCTAGGAATCAACTTAACAAGGGGCATAAAAAAAGTATTCCATGAAATTTATAAACCACTGCTAAAAGAAATAGAAGACATCAGGAAATGAAAAGACATCCTCTATTCCATGGGTTGGAAGAATCAACATTTTCAAAATGACCTTTCTCAAATTATTACACGTATTCAAAGGCATTTCCATTAAATTCCCAGTGATATTCTTTAAAGACTTAGAAAAAACTAGTAAAATCAGTATAGATCATAAAACTCTTCAAAGAGCCAAAGCAATCCTAAGGTAAAAAATGAAACTGAAAAGCATTGTAGTTCCCAACTCTGAACAATGCTACAAAGCTATAATAACCCAAACTGCATTGGACTAGAATAATGATAGGTCCATAGACCAGTGGAACAGAATTGAAAGTTCTGAGTTAAATCTCCAGATCTATGGACAGTTAATTTATAACAAAGGAGCTAAATACACGAAGTAGAGCAGAGAAAGTTTCATTGTTGTAACAAAGGGACTGGGAAAACTGGATAACCACATGCAAAAAAAAAATCAAATTAGAGCCATATTTCACACTACTCACAAAAGTAAACCAAAAGTGGATAAAAGACATCAAGATTATGCCAGAACCTATAAAACACATTGAAGAATCATGGGCAGACCTCTCTAGGAAATGAACTTAGAGGTGTCTTCAACAAGATACCTTGTTGAAGGCAACAAAAATAAACCAATGGAGCTCCATCAAATTTAAAAGCTTTGGCACAGCAAAAGAAACTCAAGCAAGAAAAGGATAATCTACAGAAGGGTATAAAACATTTGCACACAATATAGCAGATTAAAGGTTAATATTCAAAATCTATAAAGCACTCACAAAAATAACAAAAAAGTCCAAGAATCACATCTGAAAATGTGGAGAGGATATAAACAGAACCCTCACCCCCAGACATTAAGATGGCCAATAAGGATATGAAAAATTGCTCATTGTCACTTATGGTTAGGGAAAAGCAAACAAAACAATGACATGCCATCCCGTGCCAATGAGAATGGCAAATTAAAAAAAGTCAGGAAACAGCCAGTGTTGAAGGGGTTGTGAAAAAAAAGAACCTCATTTACTGTTGGGGGAACATCATCTGGTTCAACTTATATGGAAAGAATATGAATATTTCTCAAAAAAGGAATGAAATTCCATATGACCCAGCAGTAGCACTTCTTAGCATCAACACAAAACAACAAAAAATTAATTTGAAAGGATATTTGCTTAGGTATATTCATTGCAGCACTTAAAACAATAGCCAAGATATGGAAACAACCAAGTGCGGATGACTGAATGGATCAAGGAACTGTCTCACACACACACACACACACACACACACACACACACACACACATGCAACTAAACAGCTATAAGAAAGGACACAGCGTGCAATTTGCTGCTACCTGGATGGAACTAGAGAACATCATGCTGAGTGAAATCAGTCAGAAGGAAAAGAAAGATATAGAGTATGCTCTTTCTCATACATGAGATTTAAAGATATATAGTAAGGTAGCAACAAAGGACCAAACAGAACAGGAGCATTGGTCCACTGATAGGCGTGTGTGGGAGGCCTATAGAAAGGTATAGACCTTGAGGACTTGGGGGTAAAGAGACAGGTACTCTGATGATGGGTGTGGTGTTAGTATGATGTACACATCTTTAGCAGTTGTAAATCACAGTCGCTAAATCAATAAAGTTAAAATAAAAACAATCCCCGAATGCTAAATTAGGCCCTACAGCTCTATGCCTTCAGAGAATCTTTTTTTTTTTTTTTTGGTATTTTAGGGCCTCACATCTTTTGTGTGTATAAGTGTGTGTGAGTGTGTGTGTGTGTGTGTGTGTGTGTGTGTGTGTGTTTTGGAGCCATACCTGCCTGTGTTAAGGATTATTCCTGGCAGTGTTCAAGGTGTCAGGGATTAAACTGGGTTAACTGTGTTCAAGGCAAGCACCTCCTAAGAAGTAACTCTGTATTACCTCTCCAGCCATCATTTTCTTTCTTGACAACTACCAGCTTTCATCTATCCATCCATCCATCCATCCATCCATCCATCCATCCATCCATCCATCCATCCATCCATCCATCCATCCATCCATCCATCCATCCATCCATCCATCCATCCATCCATCCATCCATCCATCCATCCATCCATCCATCCATCCATCCATCCATCCATCCATCTATCTTGCTTTTTGGGCCACTACCAGAGATGCTAAGGGGTTACTCCTGGCTCTGCACTCAGGAATTACTACTGACAGTTCTCAGTGCACCCTATGGGATGCTGGGGATTGAAGCCGGGTCAACCACATGCAAGACCCACCTGCATGTACTATCACTCCAACCCCTTGTGATGGTTTATTTCCAGATAATTTAATTAACCTATGTTTCTCTCACACAACTGTTAGGCTCCCAGAGGACAGGGGATATATTCTGTTCCTTGTTTGCTATTGATACCTCAACTCAGGGCCAACTACATAACATGTGCCAAATGAAAATGCACTTCTGGGGAGCTGGAGTGAAAGCACAGCAGGTTAAGGTGCTTGTCTTGCACGCAGCCAATCTGAATTCAATCCCCAACATACCATATGGTCCCCCAAAATATCTAGGAGCAATTACTAAGGGCAGGGATTACTCACGATAGTGCTCATGGGACCATACAGGATGCCAGGGATCGAATCCAGGTTGTGTGCATGCAAGGTAAGCACTCTACCTTACTATCTCTCTAGCCTCTCCCAGTCATTGTTTATCAAATCTATGTACTGTCTCACCCTGACCCATTTGTGCAATACATCACTCACTTTGTCATGTGTAACCCTGACCCTGCATGTTTCTCTCTCCAGCTTAAAGTGCCAGTCCCTTGGGAAGTATAACCAGAACCTGGGGTGGGTGCCTAGCTGGTGGAGGCGACTCTGCTAGGAAGCACTGCTGCTGAATAAGCAACCCCCTTTGCTGGAGGGCCCAGCTGGTGGTGCTCAGGGCTGACTTCTGGCTCTGTGCTTAGGGATCTCTCCTGGGGTCCTTGGGGGATCACATAGGGAACCAAGAATCAAATCTTGATTGACCATTTGCAAGGCAAGCACTTTACAGTCTGTGCTATTGCTCCGCCCCGCCCAATCCTTTTGTTGTTGTTATTGTTCCTCTAAGTGATCTCATTGTCTCTTCCCCTGCTGGGCTAATTCCATAACACATCTGGCAGTATTTAGGGATCCTGGTGGTGCTTGTGGGACCATGTGATGCTGATGCTGATGCTGACAGAACCTGGGCCTTCCACATGCAAAGACTATGCACTAGACCATTGAGCTATTTCACAAGCCCAAGGTTAAAAAATAAGTTCCTGGGGCTAGAGAGACAGTACTGAAACTCTGGCGCTTGCCTTGTACTCGGCTGATCCGAGTTCTATCCCTGGCATCCCATATGGTTCCCCTGAGCCCTGCCAGGAATGATCTCTGAATGCAGAACCAGGGAGTGAGCCCCAAAACCAAAACCAAAATTCTCAGGGTGTTAGGCTGTTGCTCAATACAGACTCTCTAGAAGTAGGAAATGTAAGTACAGAAAGTTTATTAGAACTCAGTACTGAGGACCCTTGAGCCAAAGAGACTCAGAGAGCAGTGAGGCCCACAATCAGAGAGATACCTGGAGCCCTGAGCCACTGAAGCCTTTGCATTTTATACACTCTAAGGCCTGTTCTTATCCGAGTCAAAGCAGAAGTACAGAAGTACAAATTGGGCAGTTAATTCTCATAACAAGGTCACCTTGCTCAGGTCCTCCTGACCCAGTGCTCTTGCTCGCATCTGCCTTGGCCTGATTTCTGTGGCCAGACGTCTGGCCACAGAACATGCTCTTGGGGTCTGGCATGTTTTTCTTACCAGGTTGTAACCTTATGACCCCGAGGCACAACATGGAGTTTAGTGCTTCAAGATGAAGTCACAGTTGTTCAGCCCAAACTTTCAAGGGTCTACTCCTGACTCTGTACTCAGGGATCAATCCTGGCAGTACTTGGGAGACAATATGCAGTGCTAGGAATTGCACCTGGGTGTGCCATTTGCAAGGCAAGTGCCTTAATCCCTGTACCATCTCTCCAGCTTTCTGATATAAAATTATTATCAATTTAGGGGGCCAGAGAGATAGAGAAATGAACAGGCACTTGCCTTGCACACGGCTCACTCCGGGCGAATCCATGGCACCCCATATGGTCCCTCAAACTCTGGCAGGAATGATCCCTGAATGTAGAGCAGGGAATAAGCCCTAATCACCACTGGGTGTGGCCCTCAACCAAACCAAACAATTAAAGAAGCTAATGGAATATTCAACTAAGTAGAGGTCCTGTGGAGCTGATGAGATTCATTGTGAGTACACACTCCTAGGGGACCCTTCTACAATATGTCGTGGACACTCAATAACTGCTCCATGCTCCATAAACTGCTTAAGTGAATGAATGAAGGAATGAATGAATGAAAAAAGTACTGTCATTTGACAGAAGAGAAATAACTCACTTGTCTTTGAGTCTTCCCTGCTCTGTCACCTAGGAGATTACACATCTGCTCCGTCAGGGCACTGTTGCCCAGAATAGTCTATACTGGGGAGCAACACTTCCTCTAATATTTCTGGGTGAGTGTTAGAGGAAGTGAGGGGGGGTGGGGAAAGCCTGACGAGTTTCCTCTGTCAATTATTCACTGTCCTTTGCACTTACAGCATATAACACCTCATGTAGCCTGTGCTCTGATGACAAGGAGCCTGAACTGGACTTCACAACTCACTACCACTGTCCACTTCCCACCCAGCTTCTCAGACTCTACCTTCATTAAGAAAAGAGCCAAAGTTGCTACTTTGTTAGCAAAGGACTCGAACCAGTGGTCCTCAGAAGCCACCAGTCCTGGACTCGCACTGCTGCGCAGATGTAGAAAGGTTGAAAACCACCCATCTACCACCTTGGTTCTGTTGGTCTGTGGACTGCTATGTGGGACAGGTGCTGTCCACAGATGTAGAAAGGTTCAAACCTGGGGCCCCAGTGATTGTACTGAGGGCAGGCTGATCTGGGTTTAATCCCTGCATCCCTTATGGTTCCCGAGCAGCCAAGAGTATTTCCTGAGTGCAGAGCCAGGGGTAACCCTTGAGCATCACCAGGTATGGCCCCAGAAACAGAAAGCCTGCTACTTTGTCCTCTCTAGGTGGGTCTTGAAGCAGCTCAGCTAAGACCCACAGGCCTGCAGGCCTTGCTCAGATTCCCTATCTCTGGCCTTGGTTTCCAGCTTGCTGAAATACTTCTGAAAATCGCAGTGTCGAGAGTTAGAAGACTCTATAGCTCAAGGCGTAGCTTCACGCTTTGTGTTCCCTTTGGCCCCTTCAGGCAACTGTCCCTGCCCCCCAACTCTAGGTCTCACTTTTCCCGCTGCCACAGGAGAAAATAGACTGGATGAGGATTGCAATATTGTGATCTATAAGAAATGCTTATTTGAGTCATGCAGGTGACCAAAATACAAATTTCCCATATATATTTAGCCTTCATCCACAGTTCCTGCTCACAGCTCTCTGAACCCTCGGAATCTCTTAGGTGTTGTGGGTGATAAATGTGTGCTTTATGATGTGAATGAGGTGACTTTCCACAAGCACCTGAGAGCTGGTTACCAGGGAAACCGGCAGGAAGAGAGGCCAGGACTTAGTGCTCCCCCCCTGTTTCTAAGGAGGGGAGAGTAACCCGATGTTGAACTCCATTGCCAGTGGCCATTAATCCCATCAATCACAGCTAAGTAAACCCAGAAAGAGGGGCTTCGGAAAGCTTCTGTATTCGTCAAACTCTGGGTTTTGCTTGTTTTTCTTTCCTTGGTTTGTTCTTTTTGCCAAACACCTGTCAATGCTCAAGGCTTACTCCTGGCTCTGTGCTCAGGGATCAGTCCTGTTGTGTTGTGTCGGGGATTAACCCAGGGTCAGCTACATGCAAGTCAAGCAGCCTATCGGCTATATTCTCTCTCTGACCCTAAGATTTCTTAGACTTACTTTTCTTTAATTACAGATTTTATCTTTTCTTAGGCTTTTGATTTCTATAGATTTGTCATAGCCATTAATTAGATTAGAATACAGATTAGTGAAAAATAATACTTGATTATGCAGTTAACCAACATGGCAAGAATTTGAAAAATGGTATATAAATATCCATGATTACAAATAAAACTTACCTTTAGAATTAAAACTAGGTTTATATAATCAAATTTTTTTATAAACCTGAAATGAATCATGTGAATCTATCTATCTATCTATCTATCTATCTATCTATCTATCTATCTATCTATCTATCTATCTATCTATCTGTCTGTCTGTCTGTCTGTCTGTCTGTCTGTCTGTCTGTCTGTCTGTCTGTCTGTCTGTCTGTCTGTCTGTCTGTCTGTCTGTCTGTCTGTCTGTCTGTCTGTCTGTCTGTCTGTCTGTCTGTCTATCTATCTAGTCTACTCCAGGCTGTGTTTAGGGCTTACTTCTGGTTCTGTGCCCAGGGAGCACTCCTGGAAGCTCTGGGGACCATTTGGGGTGCCGGGGATAGAACTCAGGTCATCTGTGTCCTAGACCAGCACCCTGCTCACTGTACTACCTCTACAGCCCCTGAAGTTATTTTGATATTATGTCACCTGGTATTACACATTATGTCTGCATTTTCCAGACTGATTATTTAAACAATTAAAAAATGTATTTTTTTGATCAAGCAGAGACTCAGACGGGAGGAGACCCCAAGGAGACAAGGTGGGTTTTGGGAGTGGGCCCATCACCTCTGTAGGGCCTCAGAAGCAGCCGAATGAGACTCGCTCATCATAATAGTCGCCATTTTCACAGTCCAGACACCTCTGCTCATCAAAACCCACCCAGAGAGACACTGATCAAGACCAGCTTAGTAGAGCAACTGAGTTCAACCCCAGGTAGGCGGCTCTCGGAGGCAGAAGTCACCGGGCATTCGTGAGATGGAGCTGGGGTCCCCCTTCCCCTCTCTGACTTGTCCTGGAGGCCCGGTGGCCCCACCCACGAACTGCCTCAGGACGATCAGCCATCAAGAAGAGACTCAGATGTGCATGGGGGAGAGCTGCCAGCTGGCTCTTCCTGAGTTGTGTGGCCACAAGTGTACATCAAACTAGTGGAACCAATCATGTCCTGGAGTATATTGCAATCCACAATGTGTAGGAAAGGGAAGTGAGAGGCAGAGAGAGAGAGAGAAGAGAGCAAGAGAGAGGAGATAAAGAACTTGCCATGGAGGCAGGCTGGGGGGGGGAGGGAAGTGGGGACATTGGTGGTGGGTAATGGGCATGGGTGGAGGGATGGGTGTTGGAACACTGTAGAACCAGAACTCAAACATGAACATCTTGTAATTGTGTATCTAATGGTGGTATAATTTAAAAAATGTATTTTTTATTTGGTTCTAGTATCAGCTCTGAGTGAAGATGCTGGGAAGCTGACTTTTGTTTTTATGGGCTTATACCTAATGATAGTCAGGGATTATTCCTGGCTCTGTACTCAGGAATTATTCCTAGAGGTACTCAGGTGACCATATGGGATGCTGGGGATCGCATCCAGTTGGCCACATGCAAGGCAAGTGCCCTACCAGCTATTCTATCTCTCCTGCTCCTTAAACAATTTTTTAAAATAAAAATCTGACCATAGAAGCCCAGTTCACATAGCTGAGTGACTTAGAAAGCTTGGCTTTGAGACCAGAGAGGCAGTATAGTGGGTAGAGTACTTACCTTACATACCGCTTCCTTGGGATCACAGCTGACTTGGGTTTGGTCCCTGTTTCCTGGTAACCCATAAGGTTCCTTAAACCTTCCAGGGATAAGCCCTGAGCACAGAGCCAGCAGTAAGACCTGAGCACTGCTGGGAGAGGCCCAGAAACAAGAGAGAGAAAGTGAGAGAGAGAGAGAGGAAAGATAGAGAAGAAAGAAAGAAAAGAAAAAGACAAAAGAAAAGAAAGTGTGTCTTTTAAGTATAAGGTCAAGAGTTCAATCCCTGGTGCTACCACATATACCAAACACTAGCCTGGCAGTTCTGTTGTTTGAGCCTCACAGCTTGACTATCTGTGACCCCCAACACTGCAAGCAATACCTAGCTGCCACACAACATATTTGTGTGTGAGAACCACTAAAAAAAGATATTTTGGCTTCCATCTGTGAGCACAAAACTGGAAATTTCTACCTTTGATCCAGGAGTTAAGGTGCTGCCTTGCAGGTGGCTGACCCACTTTGGTTTCTAGCACCACATGGTCCCCCCAGAACCACAGTCCCAAAGCCAAGAATAACCCTGAGCACCAGCCGGTATGGCCAGTCCCTCACCCCTCCACCTCCAGTTACCACTACAATGTTTGTTTCTTTGTTTTTTGCTTTTTGGGTCACACCTGGCGATGCTCAGAGGTTACCCCTGGCTCTGCACTCAGGAATTATTCCTGGAGGTGTTTGGGGGACCCTATGGGATGCTACCCACACGGCAGAGCCTTGCAAGCTACCCGTGTTGTACTTGATATGCCAAATACCAGTAACAATTATAGACCTCATTCCCATGACCCGATGGAATGGTTTGAGACTCTTTATGTTCCTGGAGCAAGAAGATGCCCTTGGGCTCTACTAGCATGAGACAGGTCATATGGAGATGTTTCTGGTGCCCGCTCGAGCAAATCGATGATGAACGGGAAGACAGTGATACAATGAATAAAAGGGGTATAACCTTTAGAGAGCACCATAGCTTAATATGGGGGCATCATGTACAAGCCCTGGAAATAGGTAACCAAATGTCTGGAGACCACAATCAGATAAGTGTGTGCTCTCATCACTGAAGCAACAACAGCAAAGGGAAGGGGGAACAACAACAACAACAACAACAACAACAACAACAACAACAACAACAACAGTATTAAGAAGGTTGTTCTTTTTAGCAAAGCAAATACCTTCAAGTCTGGTTTTACATACATATAGTATGGCGTGGCATATGGGTGAGAGAACCTGGGAAATGTAATTTTGGAAAATAATGAAACATATGAAGACATTTCCTAGCTCGAAGTAGCCCAAAGACATGAAGACCACACCCCCTGACACCTACAAAACCTAAGCTCCTTGGAGAGGAGAAACTGAGGTACCAGCCATATGTAGAAATCCAAGGACCCCCCCCCCGAGAAGAGTGGACCCTCAGAAAAGGAGACTCTGCAGAGAATCCATCAGACTATGAGAACCATCAACAGAGCAAGGCTCTCCTCTGACAATGCCCAGATTAACTTCCATGTACACAAAACTCCCCCCCCACCCAAACCCCTCAGACACCAAAACCCATTTGGAAGAACTATAAAAAGCCTCCTTCAAAAGTTGTTCTGGACTTGCTCTTCAAGCCCCTTGAACACGTACCTCACCAGCTTGTCTCCGTGTTTCTTGCTTGCCTATTTTCACCCTAGAAAGCCTGTGCTCTCTCTCGAACATCTCCTTCTCCCTCTCCCTCCTCCCCCTCATATCTTTCTCAAAAAGTGTTAATAAAACCCACATACTTCACCATTGCACCTCTTCCTGAAATTCTTTTCCGTGAGGGAAAGGGAGGAATCCAAAACGCCTGTGCTAGGTTGGGATCTGGGCCAGGTGTTTCTCTGCCAGTTGGTGACTGAGGTGTGTTGAGAGAGGGAACACACCTCTTGAATTTCCCTGCTGGGTTCCCCCACTTCACTGCACGACAGTATTAAGACTCCACTTAAAATTCTAATGTTAGCTTCTCTTCAGCTTGACCATACATAAGGTTCCTCATCGCACACTTTCTCTCTCTATATTTTTTTTAACTTTTTATTATACCACCGTGAAACATACAATTACAAAGGTGTTCATAATTGGTTCTTGGTAATACAGTATACCAGCACCCATCCCTCCACCAGTGCCCCATTTCCACCACCAATGTACCCCACCCCCTCCCACCCACCCCCCAGGCTGCCTTAATAGCAGGTACCCCAGTTTCCTCTCTTTCTCTCTCTGTCTCTCTCTGTCTCTGCATCTCTCTCCCTCTTATTTTACACACTGTGGTTAGCCCTGCAGATATTTAGAGTTTATCACTTAAGTCTCTGTGTATATTCAATGGTGAGTTTTAATCTGCCATTACCATTTCACACATTTAGTAAAACACTGGTATCTATTTATATCCTATTAATGAAAGCAGTCATTCTATATCTGTCCTTTTCTTTCTGACTAATTTCACTCAGCATGATAGTCTTCATGTCCATCCATTTGCAGGTAAATTTCATAATTTCATCTTTTCTGACAGCCGCATAGTATTCCATAGTGTAGATGAACCACAGTTTCTTTAGCCAGTCCTCTGTTCTCGGGCATTTAGGTTGTTTCCAGATTCTAGCTATAGTGAATAGCGCAGAGATGAATAAAGAAGTACAGATAGTGTTTTTGCTATGTGTTTTTTGGTCTCTCGGGTATATTCCCAGGAGTGCTATTGCTGGATCAAATGGGAGCTCAATATCTAGTTTTCGGAGGAATGCCCATATTGTTTTCCAAAAGGGCTGGACCAGTCGGCACTCCCACTAACAGTGGATCTGAGTCCCTTTTTTCCCCCATATCCACTCCAGCACCGGTTGTTCTTGCTGTTTTGGATGTGTGCCAGTCTCTGTGGTGTGAGATGGTACCTCTTTGTTGTTTTGATTTGCATCTCCCTGATGATTAAAGATGAAGAACACTTTTTCATATGCCTTTTGGCCATTCGAATTTCTTCTTTTTTGGAAGCTTCTGTTCATTTCTTCTCCCCATTTTTTGATGGGATTGGCTGTTTTTTTCTTGTGGAGTGCTACCAGTGCCTGATATATCCTGGATATTAACCCCTTGTCAGATGGGTATTGGGTGAATATCCTTTCCCACTCTGTGGATTGTCTTTGTATCTTGGTCACCGTTTCTTTTGAGGTGCAGAAGCTTTTTAGTTTTATATAATCCCATTTGTTTATCTTTGCTTCCATTTGCTTGGTCAGTGGTGAGTCGTCTTTAAAGATACTTTTCGTTTCGATGTCGTAGAGCGTTTCTCCTATGTTTTCTTCTATGTACCTTATAGATTCATGTCTGATGTTGAGATCTAGAATCCATTTTGATCTGACTTTTGTGCATGGCGTTAGAAGGAGGTCTAAGTTCATTTTTTTACATGTAGCTGCCCAGTTTTCCCAGCACTATTTGTTGAAGAGGCTTTCTTTGCTCCACTTAATATTTTTTGCTCCTTTATTGAAGATTAAGTGGTTGTATATTTGAGAATGTGTTTCAGGATACTCAGTTCTATTCCATAGGTCTACAGGTCTGTCTCTATACCAATACCACACTGTCTTAATTACAACTGCTCTGTAGTAGAGCTTGAGATTGGGTAAAGTGATACCTCCCATCTTCTTTTTCCCAAGGATTGCTTTAGCTATTCGTGGAGTTTTATTATTCCATACAAATTTCAGGAGTGTTTGTTCAATTTCTTTGAAGAACATCATGGGTATCTTTATAGGGACCGCATTGAATCTGTATAAAGCTCTAGGGAGTATTACCATTTTGATAATGTTAATCCTTCCGATCCATGAGCAGGGAATATGTCTCCATTTCCTCAGGTCTTCTTTTATTTCCTGAAGTAACGTTTTGTAGTTTTCTTTGTAGAGATTCTTTACATTCTTTGTCAAACTGATTCCTAGGTATTTGATTTTCTGCGGCGCAATTGTGAATGGGATAGTTTCTTTAATGTCCCTTTCTTCTCTTTCGCTGTTTGCATATAGGAAGGCCATTGACTTTTGGGTATTGATTTTGTACCCTGCTACTCTGCTATAGGAATGTATTATTTCTAGGCGCCTCTTGGTAGAGAGTTTCGGGTTTTCCAGGTATAATATCATGTCATCTGCAAATAGTGATAACTTGGCTTCTTCCCTTCCGATCTGGATGCCCGTAATGTCTTTTTTCTTCCCTGATTGCTATGGCTAGTACTTCCAGTACTATATTGAATAGAAGTGGTGAGAGTGGGCAGCCTTGTCTTGTCCCTGATCTTAAGGGGAAGGCTTTCAGTTTTTCCCCATTGAGAATGATGCTTGCTGTGGGCTTGTAGTAGATGGCCTGGATTATCTTGTGGAAGGTTCCTTTTAATCCCCATTTTACGGAGAGCTTTCATCATGAACGGGTGTTGAATCTTGTCAAATGCCTTCTCTGCATCTATTGATATGATCATATGGTTTTTATTTTTCTTTTTGTTGATATGATGTATTATGTTGATTGACTTGCGGATGTTGAACCATCCTTGCATTCCCGGGATGAATCCCACTTGGTCATGGTGTATAATCTTTTTGATGACTCTTTGGATTCTATTTGCTAGTATTTTGTTGAAGATCTTAGCATCTGTATTCATCAGGGAGATTGGTCTGTAGTTTTCCTTTTTTGTGGCATCTTTGTCTGCTTTGGGTATCAGGGTAATATGTGCCTCGTAAAAGCTATTTGGGAGTGTTTATGTTTCTTCAATTTGCCGGACGAGCTTAAAAAAGAATTGGGAGTAGGTCCTCTTTAAAGGTTTTGTAGAATTCACTGGTGAATCCATCTGGACCTGGGCTTTTTTTTTGGGAGACTTTTGATTACCGATTCTATTTCCTCGATGGAGATAGGTTTGTTGAGGTATTCCAAATCTTCTTGTTGCAAACTTGGGAAACTATAGGAATTCAGGAATTTGTCGATTTCTTCTAGGTTCTCTTGTTTTGTGGTGTACAGGCTCTCATAGTAATCTCTGATGATCTTTTGAATTTCTGTGGTTTCTGTTGTGATGTCCCCATTTTCATTTCTGATTCTATTTATTTGGGTTCTCTCTTTTCCTTTTCCTACAAGTCTTGCAAGTGGTTTGTCAATCTTGTTTATTTTTTCAAAGAACCAGCTTTTGGTTTCGTTGATCTTCTGGATTGTTTTTTGACATTCCATCTCATTGATTTCTGCTCTAAGTTTTATTATTTCTTTCTTCCTGCTTGGGTTGGGTTCAATTTTGTTGATCACTCTCTAAGATCTTAAGTTGTGAGGTCAGACTGTTTATGATGGCCTTTTCTTCTTTTCTGATGAATGCTTGAAGAGCTATGAACTTGCCTCTTAACACTGCTTTCGCTGTATCCCACAAGTTCTGGTAATTCGTGTCTTCAGTCTCATTTGTTTCCAGGAATCTTTGGATTTCCTCTTTGATTTCTTTTATGACTTGCTGGTTGTTCAGCAGTGAGCTGTTTAGTTTTCCAGGTACTTGGTATTGGTCTCCGTTTTTGTGTACAATTAACTTCTATTTTCAGTGCCTCATGGTCTGAAAAAATAGTTGGCACAATTTCTATCTTCTTGATTTTATGGAGGTATGATTTATGGCTCAGCATGTGATCTATTTTGGAGTATGTTCCATGTGCACTGGAGAAGAAAGTGTATTGAGCTTTTTGGGGATGAAATGCCCTGTATATGTCTACCAGCCCTCTTTCTTCCATGTCTTCTTTTAGGGCCAGTATTTACTTGGTAAGTTTTAATCTTGTTGATCTATCCAGGGTTGATAGAGCAGTGTTGAAGTCTCCAACTACAATTGTGTTGCTGTCAATGTCTTCTTTGAAGTCTATTAGTAGTTGTTTTAGGTATTTTGCTGGCCCCTCGTTGGGTGCATATATGTTTAATAGCGTGATTTCTTCCTGAAATATGCATCCCTTGACTATTAAGAAGTGACCTTCACTGTCCCTTCTGACCTTCTTCAGCCTGAAGTCTATGTTGTCAGATACCAGTATGGCTACCCCAGCCTTTTTGGATGGGTTGTTTGAATGAAGGATTGTTTTCCAGCCTTTTATTTTGAGCCTGTCTTTGCTCCGATTGTTCAGGTGTGTTTCTTGCAGGCAGCAGAATGTCGGATTCAATTTTTTGATCCATTGTGCCACTCTGTGTCTCTTAACTGGTGCATTTAAGACCATTGACATTGAGAGAGATTATTGTCATGGGATTTTGTGCCATCTTTCTGAATAGGTTGGTTGTTCTTTTGGGTTATGTCTTGTCTTATAGTAGATCTTTCAGTCCTTCTTTTAAGGTTGGTTTTGATTTTACAAAGTTCCTAAGGTGTTGTTTGTCCAAGAAGTTGTATATCTGTCCTTCAAATCTGAGTGAGACTTTTGCCGGATAAAGAATTCTTGCTGAGGCATTCATTTCATTAAGTTTTTTTACTATATCCCACCACTGCCTTCGGGCTTGGAGGGTGTCTTCTGAGAAGTCTGCTGAAAGTTGAATGGATGCTCCTTTGTATACAATTTCCTTCTTTGATCTTGCTGCCTGAAGAATTATGTCTCTGTCTATGGCATCCATTACTTTGACTAGGATGTGTCTTGGGGTCTTTCTATTGGGGTCTCTTCTTGCTGGTATGCATCGGGCTTCTTGGATCTGGATGCCTTCGTCCTTTAACTTGGGGAACTTTTCAGCCAGGATGTTTTTAACTGTTTTAATTTCCTTGGGGTTACTTTCCTGTCCCTCTGGGACTCCGATGATTCTTATGTTGTTCTGCCTGGCTTCATCCCATTGTTCTCTGTTTCATTGCTGATCTATTTTCTGGTCTTTTTCCATCTTATGTAGATCTCTGAGTGCTTTCTGCAGCTCATCTTCAGTCTCACTGATTCTCTCTTCCCCTACTGTCATCCTACTGTTGAGAGCCCCGATTGTGTTTTTCATTTCATCTACTGAGTTTTTAAGCGATGATATTTCTATTTGCATGGTTCTCATTTCTGCTCTCATGTCCTCCCATAGTTTATTGACTGCCCTTTCAACTGCTTTGTTTATGTTCTCCTGTATTTTATTGGACATCTGCTCAATTTTTTCGTTGAGCTCCTTAAACATCCTACCAATTTCTTCTCTGATTTCATTGCCAGAGAGATCATGCACATCTGTATTCTTTTTTGAGTCTTCAGGGTCAATTCCTTCATCTGTTCTTCGAGCTGGGGATCTGTGTTGTTTCCCCATGGTGTTGTGGTGTTCAGGGATAGATTCCTCTGGTGTACTGTTTCTTTTTTCTTGAGGGTATTACCTTCCCTTGGTGTTGAATTTCCTAGTTTTTTTTATTAATAAGCAGCCACGTTAGGCGCGCCGCCCGCCAGCCGCACACCCCAGGGACGCTACCTGAGGCGGAGTCAGGCCGGTGTGAGAGTTCAAAATTTTCTATATATTTTTATACATCACATTCTTTTCTACAACTTTCCTTCATTCCATTTCTGAAATACCCAGTTTCCCTTTGACACAAAATTATTTTTCCCTCCTCCTCCTCCTCCTCCTCCTCCTTTCTCTCTCTCTCTCTCCTCTCAATTTTGCATTACATCCAATAATACTCAGGGGTTACTCCTGCACTCAGGAATGACTCCTGGCAGTGCTCAGAAGACATGTGGGATGCTGGGGATTGAACTCGGGTCCAACCATGCAAAGCAAACACCTTACCTGCTTTACTATTGCTCTGGAAGATATAATTCTTTTTTTTTTTGGTTTGTTTTATTTTTTTCATTTTTAAAAAATTTTTTTATTATACCACCGTGAGACATACAATTACAAAGGTGTTCACAATTGGTTCTTGGTAATACAGTATTACAGCACCCATCCTTCCACCAGTGCCCCATTTCCACCACCAATGTACCTCACCCCCTCCCACCCACCCTCAGGCTGCCTCAACAGCAGGTAGCCCTGTTTCCTCTCTTTCTCTCTCTGTCTCTCTCTCTGTCTCTGCATCTCTCTCCCTCTTGTTTTACACATTGTGGCTAGCCCTGCAGGTATTTAGAGTTTATCACTTAAGTCTCTTTGTGTATATTCAATGGTGAGTTTTAATCTCCATTACCATTTCACACATTTAGTAAAACACTGGTATCTATTTATATCCTATAAATGAATGCAGTCATTCTATATCTCTCCTTTTCCTTCTGACTAATTTCACTCAGCATGTAGTCTCCATGTCCATCCATTTGCAGGAAAATTTCATAATTTCAACTTTTCTGACAGCTGCATAGTATTCCATAGTGTAGATGAACCACAGTTTCTTTAGCCAGTCCTCTGTTCTTGGGCATTTAGGTTGTTTCCAGATTCTAGCTATAGTGAATAGCAGAGATGAATAAAGAAGTACTGATAGTGTTTTCTGCTATGTGTTTTTCGGTCTCTCGGGTATATTCCCAGGAGTGCTATTGCTGGATCAAAGATTTAATTCTTTTTTACTTAAATCACACAACTATTTTTGTCTATTCAGAACTGTTTCCATCATTCTCCATTAGTTATTATTTCATAGAATTCTTCATAGGTATAGCTCTTAAAACCTTAATTTCTAATAGTAGTTGTAAAACTACTATTAGATGGGTTAGGTTAGGGTTATATGGAAGATGCAGCAGAAGCTGGGAAAAGCATTCTCACTGCCCGCCTGTCCTTCGCCAACTATAAGACCAAGATGACTGCCCTCCGACGCCCTGATGGATCTATCACATCTTCCAGAAAGGCAATGGAGAAGATTATCCAGGACTTCTACTCAAATCACTTTGATAGCCACATCCACCTGCCCACATACCAAATTCCACAGGATGAATATGTCATTCCCAATGTTCTCCCTTCTGAAATCCGACATGCCATCTCGTCGGTAAAGAAGGGAACAGCACCAGGCCCAGACAAAGTCAGACCCGAACACCTGAAGAATCTGCCGTCGTTACTCATCAATACACTAGCTCGGCTCTTCACACGCTACCTGTTCGAATGCAAGGTGCCCTCCCAATGGAAAACCAGCAGGACAGTTCTACTGTTCAAGAAGGGAGACATTCACGACATCGGCAACTATCGCCCCATCTGCCTGTTGTCCGTCATCTACAAGCTGTTTACACGAGTCATCCTGAACAGGATTAGCAGAACACTAGATGAAGGACAACCATGCGAGCAAGCAGGCTTCCGGAAAGGATTCAGCACAATCGACCATATCCACACGGTAACCAAGCTCATCGAGGTTTGTAGGGAGTACAAGATGCCGCTCTGTCTCACGTTCATTGATTTACAGAAAGCCTTTGATTCTGTGGAGACTGAAGCAGTCATCGAAGCCCTAGCCAAACAGGGTGTTCAAACCCAATACATCAAGATCCTTCGTGAGCTGTATTACGGATTCACCACCAGGATCTCACCATTCTACAAAGAAGTGATCATTAATGTGAAAAGAGGGGTTCGACAGGGTAATACCATTTCACCAAAACTCTTCAGTGCCACCCTCGAGAACATCATGCGACAATTAGAATGGGAAGGAATGGGAGTGAAGATAGATGGTCGGCAACTACACCACCTCCGCTTCGCTGATGACATCGTTCTAATAACACCAAACATTAGCCAAGCGGCACAAATGCTGGCTGACTTTGACCGAGAATGTGGAAAGATAGGTCTACAGCTGAATCTAAAGAAAACCATGTTTATGAAGAATGAGCTAGTTCCAGAGGCCCCATTCACTCTCAATGGAACAAACATCTCTGAATGCAGCAGTTATGTGTACCTAGGTCGAGAAATCAACATGATGAACGACCTAAAACCTGAGCTGCGCAGGAGGAAGAGAGCGGCATGGAATGCCTTCAAAGGCATGGAAGAAATAGCTAAAAGGACAAAGAACCTCCGGCTCTGGGCACATCTCTTTGACTCCACCGTTTTCCCTGCATTAACATACGTCTCAGAGACCTGGCCCCTATGAAAGCAAGATGAGAATGCTATTCGGGTGTCCCAGAGAGGAATTGAAAGAGCTATGCTTAGAATATCACGCCTCACTCAAGTGAGAGAAGGAATCTGGAGTTCTGACCTCCATCGCTATTCCAGAATCAGGGACGCTGTCTCATTTGCCAAGGCATCGAAAATCAGATGGGCTGGACATGTAATGCAATTTGGAGACAACCGTTGGACTAGAGCCATTACTGACTGGATCCCACGGGATGTCAAAAGATCATGTGGCCGCCCACCTACAAGATGGTCAGACTTCCTTGTCAAGACCCTGAAGGAACGGTTTGAGGCTCTTCATATTCCTGAATCAACCAGATGCCATTGGGCTACATTGGCACGTGATAGGGTTGAAGGACAACCAAGGAAATGTTACTGGTGCCCACTCGAGCAAATCGATGAATAACGGATTCAAGTGATCAAGTGATCTCATTGTAAAAACTGTTGTTCCTTATGGTATAATTTTCTAGGCCACGACATACTTTATTGGTTCAAATACCTAGTTTCTAAAGTAAACATATGTCCAGTAATTAATATTTCAGTCAAGTTATCTGAATTCTCAACGAATTCTCACTATTAAACCTAGTAAAGTTTGATTTTCCCAAAAGACATTTGGGAAACATATCAAATCGGAATCTCTCATGATAAATTTTCATTTAGACTCAGTATTGTTGGTGCTGATAAAAAGGGGCTCTGGTATTATACTTTTGAGAAATAATAAAACTTCAGAAGAAATTTCCTAGCCCCCAAGGCAGTCCAGCAGCATGAAGACCACATCCCTTTGCAACCCTGCAGTCTTTGCAGAGGGGAAACTGAGGCACTACCCAGAGAAGGATGGACCTCTACAGAAAAGGATAAGCTAAAGAATAATCTATGAGATTTGAAAAGACCCATCAACAGTGCAAGGGATGAGATTATAAGATCATCAACAGTGCAAAGAAAAAACATCAAGAAGAATTGCATAAAATCTCCTTCTGATAGCCATTTGGGGCTTGCTCTTGAAGCCTGTACCCTTGAAGACTTATCTTGCTTGCTTATCTCTGATTCTTTGCTTGCCTATTTCCACTCTGGAGAAAGCCTGCCTCTCTCTTGAACTTTCTTTTATCTCCCCTCACATCTGTCTAAGTAAGTCTTAGTAAAAAATTGTTTTGCTTCACCATTTTGCCTGAAATTCTTTTTTTGTGAGGGAAAGCTGATGGGCCTACAATGCCTGTGCTGAGGCTGGGACTGACCTGATCTAGGTCAAGCATAAAATTAGTTTCCTCCCGCCCCCTCCCTCCCTCCCTTCCTTCCTTATTTCCTTCCTATTTCCTTCCTACTCTCTTCGTTCCTTCTTCCCTCCCTCTCTCCCCTCCTTCCCTCCCTCCCTCCCTCCCTTCCTTCCTTCCTTCTTCCTTCCTTCCTTCCTTCCTTCCTTCCTTCCTTCCTTCCTTCCTTCCTTCCTTCCTTCCTTCCTTCCTTCCTTCCTTCCTTCCTTCCTTCCTTCCTTCCTTCCTTCCTTTCCTTCCTTCCTTCCTTCCTTCCTTTTCTTCCCTCCCTCCCTTCCTCCCTCCTTCCCTCCCTCCTCCCTCTCCCTCCCTCCCTCCTCCCTCCCTCCCTCCCTCCTCCCTCCCTCCCTCCCCCCCTCCCTTCCTTCCTTCCTTCCTTCCTTCCTTCCTTCCTTCCTCCTTCCTTCCTTCCTTCCTTCCTTCCTTCTTTCCTTCCTTCCTTCCTTCCTTCCTTTCCTTCCTTCCTTCCTTCCTTCCTTCCTTCCTTCCTTCCTTCCTTCCTTCCTTCCTTCCTTCCTTCCTTCCTTTCCTTCCTTCCTTCCTTCCTTCCTTCCTTCCTCCCTTCCTTCCTTCACACCAGGCATTGCTCAGGATCTGGTTTGAGTACCTTGAGCCCAGGGTACCATATGCAGCACGGGGAATCAAACTGGGCTTGTATGCAGGGCAAGTCCTTCTTACCTCCTGTTGCTGGTGGCTCAGTAAAGTGGGGGAATGATGGAGGCAGACCTGAGAAAAGAATATTTCCACCTCTCTGCTCAGCAGACCCTAAACCACTGCTTAGGCAAGTGCCTGGTTTGATTTAGGACCAGCCAAGTCTGCTGCTAGCACCTACCAGCACAGGTGTTCACGTTCTGCCAGCCCCTCAAGAGAGCCATCAAGCCTGGAGTCTACCTGTTCTGCACAGTGAGAGGCGGTTTCTGCTACCTGATTTCTCAGGGATTCATGGATTCAGGCTGGAGTGAGGGATTGTTCTTCACAGGAAAAGAAAGTCCTAACACAGGCCCAAGAGAGGGAAATCACGAAGTTCTGGGGGTTGGACTTGAGCCACTGCATATGAAACACAGGGGCAGCCCTTTGAGCTACCTCTCCTGTGCTAGAATGCAGAATTCTTTTCTTTCAGTGACACAAGATTGCCTTTTTATTGAACAAAACTTATTTAGGAAGACGAAAGGAAAGAAGAAATATATGTTCAAGAGAGAACATTAGTCTCCAGCGTAGAAAAAGCAAAGAGACATAAAGACATGCAAGCGAGAAAAGTCTTTAAGGGGGAGCAGGCTGGAAGAGTAGAGCCCAGAATGACCTTTGGAAGGAGTTTTCACACTATTCTTTCCAATGTTTTATTTTTTCTGGGGTTTGCATACATAAAAGTTCATCTGGGCATTATCAGAAGAAAGCCTGCGCTGTGGATGGCCTTTTCATAATCAAGGATTCTTCTGTAGACCTCCTATAAGGGGTCCACCCTTCTCTGTGTGGGGTCTTGGATTTCTGCATCTGTATGATGCCTCAGTTTCTCCTCTCCAAAGAGCTCAGGATTTGTGTCAAATGGCTGTGACTTAATTGACTTTAATTCCCTACCTACTTCAGGGTTATGGAACTTCTCCTTAAGTTTAATTATTCCCCCCAAAGTACCAGGACTTCCCTACCATTATGCCTAATTTCCTCTTATCAGACCTTTCTAACCTCATGTGAACTAGTTTTAAAGAAGTATTTAAGAAAATGTGAAAATTTTTACAATTTAATTTCAAAATTAAATTTTTCTCTGTCTACATACTTCTGCAAATTTATCCTTTTAATTTTCATTTCAAAGACTGACTCCTAGTCCTAAAGGTGGGGGGCTGAGCATTTTCATCAGAGACACAATCTTGGTTCTTAGTTCTTAGGCTCTTGGCAGGTTGCCTCAGCCTGGATTTTCTCAGTCTCCAGGGACTGGAGATTGAAGTCATGTCTTTGGCAAGGTAGAAGTCTCCAGTTGTAAAACAAAGCCTAATTTGTCAAAGAAATTGAGTTGTGGGCTAGAGTGATAGGACAGCAGGTAGGGTGATTGCTTCTCACATGGCCAGCCCAGGTTCAATCTCAATATTGTTCCTCTGAGATGAGCCAGGAGTGATCCCTAATCACAACGTCAGGAGTAGCCCTGAACACCACTGAGTGTAGCCCAAAAAGCAAAAATAAATTGAATTATAGCTTGCTTGGTTATGAACTTTTCTTTAACCAAGGAAGTCCCAGCATCCAGCAGAAATTAAAATTATTGTATTCAAGTCTTTTTTATTCCCTCTCTGGAGAATCCTCTGCTCTCTTTTGAACATGTGTTTCCTCCTTTTTTCTCCCTCTCTCTTTTTAAATAAGTTTGTTCAATGAAAAGCTATCTTGCTTCACTTAAAAAAGAATTCCTAGATTCCAGGGCAAGAGAGACTACATGTAAAAAATACATGTAGTCAAAGGGCTACATGTATTTTTTACTTGTAGGAGGCTCAGATTCAATCCATAGCACTACATGGTTTCCTGAGCACTGCTAGGAGCAACCCCAGGCAGAAATGGGAATAGCCCCTGATCAGTGCTGGGTGCGAACCCAAAACACAGCAAAGACACACACTCTAATAAGTGTCATCCACATGCTCTAATAAGTATAAGTATGCCTGAGAGATTGCACATAGGTCTGGAGTGGTTTAGAGAGGCTCAGAGTTGAATTCTTTTATCACAGGTTGCTCCAGCACCACTGGGTGGAGCCCTTCCAGGCCATTCAGATTGCTGGGAGTGGCCTCTAAACCTCCGGAGGTCTGCACAGAGACACCTCCATCCCCAATTAAAAAAAAAACTCAAAGAAAATATATGTATATTTCCAGGTGGCTGATACTAGTAAAATCCTTTGTCTATTTAGCAGTTTTGAGATAAAACCCAGATCTTGAAATGGAATGAGAGCAAAAACAAACCAAAAAATAACTTCATCCAATCCCATGATTTTTTTTTTCTTATGAAGGTCAAGAAAAACTAGATCAGAGGTAATGGTGGGGGTAGGAGGAGAGCAACAAGATACCTTCTGGGGCTAAAGAGATAGTACCATGGGTAGGGCACTTGCCTTGCGCCTGCCTACATGAGTTTAATCCCCACCACCACATATGATTCCCCAAGCCTCATCAGGTGTGATACCTGAGTACAGAACCAGAAGTTAGACCTTGAGCACAGTCATATGTGGATCCAAAATCAAAAGCATTTTTAAATAAAATGATAAATTAGTCCAATAGTCTATTTAGGAATCCTTTAATTTTGTCACAATTCAACAAAGCTTAATGATTTTCTCTATTATCGTTAATTTTTTTTTGCTTATCAAAAAATTCAAAGGAGTTTACTCCAAGCATAAAATGATCAAAGGAAATATTCATAGTACATTGTTTCTAGGTAAGCTTTGAATCCCTCGGAGTAAAAAATTAGTCATACCACCCAAAACTAGCTCTCAAAATTCCTTCTTATAACAAGATACCCCTGGAGGCTACAATATCTTTTACAACATATAATCTATGTGGCCATTATGAAGACACCACCAAATCCTCAGATTCACAGAGAAACTAGAAAATCACTGTACATCAGGTAACAAGAGTGAACCATCGCATACGTAGAAAATACCGTAAACAAAGCCTTAAAAATTGACAACTCACAAAGAAAGAAAACTACAGACCAATCTCCCTGATGAACACAGATGCTAAGATCTTCAACAAAATACAAGCAAATAGAATCCAAAGACTCATCACAAAGATAATACATCATGAACAAGTAGGATTCATCCCAGGAATGCAAGGATGGTTCAACATTCGCAAATCAATCAACATAATACATCATATCACTCACGCTATCACTGTCTTCCCGATCATCATCGATTGGCTCGAGCAGGCACCAGTAACATCTCCATATGTCCTGTCTCATGCTAGTAGAGCCCAAGGGCACCTGCTTGCTCCAGGAACATAAAGAGCCTCAAATCATTCCATTAGGTCATGGGAATGAGGTCTAAAATTGTTACTGGTATTTGGCATATCAAATATCAATAAGAGAAAAAATAAAAACCTTATGATCATATCAATAGATGCAGAGAAAGCATTTGACAAGATCCAACACCCATTCATGATTAAAACCCTCCAAAAAAGGAAATTGAAGGAACCTTCCTCAATATAGTAAAAGCCATCTACCAAAACCTCACAGTGAGTATCATTCTCCATGGGGAAAAATCGAAAGCCTTCACCCTAAGATCAGAGACAAGACTAGGTTGCCCACTCTCACTTCTTTTATTCAATATAGTACTGGAAGTACTTGTCATAGCAATCAGAGAAGAAAAGGACATTAAGGGCATCCAGTCAGGCAAGGAAGAAGTCAAGCTATTATTATTCACAGAAGACATGATGTTATACTTAGAGAACACTAAACTCTCTACTAAAAAACTCCTAGAAACAATAGATACTTATAGTAGAGTGGCACAATACAAAATCAATACCCAAAAGTCAGTGGCTTTCCTATATACAAATAACGAAAGAGAAGAAAGGGATATTAAAATGATCCCATTCACAATTGTTCCACAGAAAATCAAACACCTAGGAATAAGCTTAACCAAGTGTGTAAAGTACCTGTACAAAGAAAACTACAAGACACTGCTTCAAGAAATAAAAGAGGACACGAGGAAATGGAAACACATTCCCTGCTCATGGAAGGGGAGAATCAACATTGTCAAAATGGTAATACTCCCTAGAGCTTTGTACAGATTCAATGCAGTCCCTATAAGGATACCCATAACATTCTTCAAAGAAATTGACCAAACACTCCTGAAATTTGTATGGAACAATAAACCACGGATAGCTAAAGAAATCCTTGGGAAAAAGAAGATGGGAGGCATCACCTTTCCCAACTCCAAACTCTACTACAAAGCAGTAGTAATTAAAATAACATGGTATTGGAATAAAAAAAGACCTGTGGACCTATGGAATAGAGTTGAGTATCCTGACACCCATCCTCAAACACATGATTATTTCACTGTATCACTGTCTTCCTGTTTATCTTCGATTTGCTCGAGCGGGCACCAGAAACATCTCCATATGACCTGTCTCATGCAAGTAGAGCCCAAGGGAACCTGCTTGCTCCAGGAACATAAAGAGCCTCAAACCATTCCATCAGGTCATGGGAATGAGGTCTATAGCTGTTACTGGTATCTGGCATATCAAATACGACACGGGTAGCTTGCCAGGCTCTGCCATGTGGGTAGCATACTCTTGTAGTCATCTCAAAATCCAGCATTTATTGATGAACCGCGCAGCCACAAGCAGCCGCGTGAGCCGGGCTGTGATAGGCTGGTCTGCTGGGTGGAGTTCTGACGAGGTAGAAGTCCGTATGTGGAAAATGGAGGTCCTCATGGAGTGGGGGTCGTCTGGCTTGTTGTGAGGCTCTGCTGGGGTGGTGGGCCAGGGCTAGAACCTGCCATCCCTCCTGGGCACCTCATGAGCGGCTGGGCACAGTGAGAGTCAGTAGTAGCTCTGCCTCATGTCTGTATTGGAATAAAAAAAAGACCTGTGGACCTATGGAATAGAGTTGAGTATCCTGACACCCATCCTCAAACACATGATTATTTAATCTTTGATAAAGGTGCAAAGAGTATGAAATGGAGCAAGGAAAGCCTCTTCAATAAGTGGTGCTGGGAAAACTGGGCAGCTACGTGCAAAAAAAAATGAATTTGAACCTCTGTCTAACACCATGCACAAAAATCAGATCAAAATAGATTAAAGATCTCAATATCATACCTGTCAGAACTCCACCCAGGAGACCAGCCTATTACAGCCCTACTCACGCGGCTGCTTGAGGCCGCGGTTCATCAATAAATGCTGGACTTAGAGATAACTACAAGAGTATGCTACCTGCACGGCAGAGTCTGGCAAGCTACCCGTGTTGTATTTGATATCCAAATACCAGTAACAATTATAGACCTCATTCCGGAATGGATTGAGGCTCTTTATGTTCCTGGAGCAAGCAGATGCCCTTGGGCTCTACTAGCATGAGACAGGACATATGGAGATGTTACTGGGGCCCACTTGAGTAAATCGATGATGAACGGGAAGACAGTGACAGTGAATCACTGTAGATATCTATCATAGGTAGATATCTATCATACCTCAATCCATAAAGTACATCGAAGAAGATATAGGAAATACCCTCCATGATATTGAAGCTAAAGGCATCTTCAAAGATGAAGATGCCTAACAAAGCAACTAGAAGCAAAGATAAACATATGGGAATACATGAAACTAAAATGTTTCTGCACCTCAAAAGAAAGAGTGAACAAGATACAAAGACAGTCCACAGAGTGGGAAAGAATATTTACCCACTACCCATCTGATAAGGGGTTAATATTCAGGTTATATCAGGCATGGAGTATCTTGGTAGAAAAAGATATATTCACAGGGATCTGGCAACAAGGAATATATTGGTGGGGAATGAAAACAGAGTTAAAATAGGAAATTTTGGTTTAACAAAAGTCTTACCACAAGACAAAGAATACTACAAAGTGAAAGAACCTGGTGAAAGTCCCATATTCTGGTGAGTATATTTTAGTATGATAAAATGACATTTTGAATACAGACTTTAAACTTTGTTACTGTTTATTCTTTATATATACCTGATCTTTCCCCTTTAAGTTTCATCAGTAAATGCTCAAGATGAGAGCCTTCTACTGAGAGTATCCCACCTACATGGCAGAGCCTGGCAAGCTACCCATGTTTTATTTGATATGCCAAAAACTAGTAACAATTATTAACCTCAATTCCATGACCTGAAGAATGGTTTGAGGCTCTTCCTGTCCTAGGAACAAGCAGATGCCCTTGGACTACACTTGCTTGCGACAGGACTTATGGAGATGTTACTAGTGCCCGCTTGAGCAAATTGATGAACAACGGGAAGACGGTGATACAGTGATCAGGCACTGGTAGAACTTTACAAGAAGAAAACAGACAACTACATAAAAAAACCAGGGAGAAGAAATGAACAGAATGACAAGGAAGAAATTCGAGTGGCCAAAAGGCATATGAAAATATGTTCATTATCACTAATCACCAGAGAGATGCAAATCAAAACAACAATGAGATATCATCTCACACCACAGAGACATACCAAAAGAGCAAGAACAACAAATGTTGGTGTGGATACGGGGAAAAGGGGTCTCTCATCCATTGTTGGTGGGAATGTAGACTAGTACAGCCATTTTGGAAAACAATATGGACACTCCTCCAAAGGCTAGAAATTGAATTTCCATTTGACCCAGCCATACCACTCCTGGGAATATACACTGGGAGGCCAAATACACAACAGAAACACCATCTGCATTTTTATTTTCATAGCAGCACTATTCACAATAGCCAGAATCTGGAAACAACCAGAGTACCCAAGAACTGATGACTGGATAAAGAAACTTGGGTACATCTATACAATGGAATACTATGCTGCAGCTGTTAGGAAAAATGAAGTCATGAAATTTGCCTATAAATGGATGGACATGGAGAGGATTATGCTGAATGAAATTAGCCAGAGGGAAAAGGACAGATATAGAATGACTACATTTATTTGCATGATTCTATCCATCCATCCATCCATCCATCCATCCATCCATCCATCCATCCATCCATCCACCCACCCACCCACCCACCCATCCATCCACCCACCCATCCATCCATCCATCCATCCACCCACCCACCCACCCACCCATCCATACACCCATCCATCCATCCATCCATCCATCCATCCATCCATCCATCCACCCACCCACCCACCCATCCATCCATGCATCCATCCATCCATGCATCCATCCATCCATGCATCCATCCACCCATGCATCCATGCATCCATGCAACCATGCATCCATGCATCCATGCATCCATCCATGCATCCATCTATCCATCCATCATCCATCCATCCATCCATCCATTCATCCATCCATCCATCCATCCATCCATCCATCCATCCATCCATCCATCCATCCATCCATCCATCCATCCATCCATCCATCCAGTATGAAACCAATATTCAAGGTCAGGCAAAACAAGGATCAGGAGGTCTTGTCAAAGGTGGAATCTACCACAAACATGTGGGAATCAGAGGTTATGTAATATGGAGAAGGGAACAGTGTGCTAATAATTGTCAAAAGTGATAATACCATCCTAGAACTGAGCATTGTATACAGGCAAAAAGATACACATGATAACCTATAAATGTATGTATTGTGGGCCAGAGCAATAGTCCAGTGGGGAGGGCGTTTACCTTGCATGCGGCCGACCCGGGTTTGATCCCCGGCATCCCATATGGTCTCCCCGAGCATGACCAGAAGTAATTCCTGAGTGCAGAGCCAGGAGTAACCCCTGAGCATCGCCGGGTGTGGCCCAAAAAGGAAAAAAAAAAAGAAAAAGTCTGCATTGTAATCCACAATGTGTAAGAGAAGGAAGAGAGGGAGAGAGAGAGAGAGAGAGAGAAGAGATAAAGAACCTGCCATAGAGGCAGGCTAGGGTAGGGGGCGGGAATTGGGGACATTGGTGGTGGGAAATGGACACTGGTGGAAGGATAGGAGCTGGAACACTGTAAGACCGAAACCCAAACATGAACATCTTTGTAATTGTATATATCACGGTGGTATAATAAAATATAAAAAATTAAAAAATGGAGAAAAAAGAATAAAAATTGACAACTGAAGGAAAAGGAAGGCTGGTAAACTACTTTATGGGGCATCCCACTTTTCCTAAGATCCTTATGAATCTATCACTTTCTTTTTATCTTTTCTAGTTTAAGCTTTCTGTTTGTTTGGTGTTGAGTTGGGTGTCATGTCCAGAAGTCTCAAGGACTACATTGATTCTATGCTCAAGAATTGCTCCTATGGGAGCCCAGGGAAGGGGCCGTGCCCTCATGAGCTCAGCCCACTGGGTGATTTCTCTCCACCCTGCATGGGTCCTTTGAATTGTCATCTCTCCTAGAACCTCATAGGCAGGGTTTTCCTCATTCATGAAATAATTCATTCCCTGAAGCTAATAAAATGTACAACTAACCTCTACCAAAGGTGGGAAAGGTTTTGGAGTGGACAATAATTTCCCCTCAAAGTTTCCCTTTAAAGATTTAAAGTCATCTTAATTTCCTCCCTTACCCACTCACACACCAGTGAAGTCTTTCAAGGTCCCATCCCTCCAATGAAATGGAGGAAATTCTCCCAGCAGGGGGACCTCTGAACCCCTCAGCTTACTAGATATTTGTTCTAAATCCCCCATTGCTCAGGTTTCCAGCAATAATCCAGTTCGTCCTGGGTCAAACCTGATCATAGGAAAATGAAGGTTTCTACTAACCAAGTTTCAAATTGCCAGAATTTTTATAATGTGATGAAATGCTTTTTCACAGAATTTCTCTTTCCAGCTGTGTTTTTTTTTTTTTGTGGGACTGATAATATATTTCCCATAATTGCCAGAATAACAGACACAGAAAAGAACAAGGATCAGTCAAACCAGTGCTGACATTCTAGGTAAGTGTCCCCAGCTATTCTTATTCCAAGAGAGCTCTCCAGACATGTTCTGAAGCAGGCAGGCAGGTACTTGGGGGGGGGGGGGGGGAAGACCCCAGTCAATGAGTTCTTGGGATATAATAAAATTAAGGATTTTGGGATTTGAAGAAGTTACTGTCACTGACCCTACGAGTTTTATTGCCAGGACCCACTTTGAGGACACAGGAACTGAAATCTGATAAGACTTAACAGGGCACCAGCATTGTCCCAGAGAAGCTGGGCTTCTGCTGAGAACCTCTAGCAGAGATAGAGGGTCATGATAAAGACCTGAAGGAAGACCATCAACAGCTCCCAGCTACCCTTGGCAACTGCCCTAGCAACAGGCTGGGGTGGGGGCAGTTTGGGGAAAATGTACATAGACTAACTTGGACAAAGGAAGAGCTCCAGCATGTGCTGCCAACTTGTGCTGCTGGCCACATGTTGCCCACATCTCTCCACCTCTGGAAACGCCCACATTCTCTCTTGAACGCATTACTCTCCCCCTCTCTCCCACTCCCTCTCTCCCTCTCCTCATGTCCCCACATTTAAAACCATTTTAACTTCACTATTGTCTCCTTCTGAAATTCTTTTCTATGAGAGCAAGGCAACAGACCCAAAAAGTCTGGGTAAGGTTTAGGACTGACTTTCCCTTCCTTGCTCTTTCCTCCCTCCAGCCTGAGTTCATGGCTCCCTAAGAAATTGGCTGGCAGGGTTCATCTCCCGCGCCATGCAGAACAAGTGGACTACAGGGGCAGCCTGATGGCTGCCTAGTGGAGCTGGTGAGACGTGAAGTCTGTACCATGCAGGGACTCGCCTCAGACTTTTATCAGTCCTAGACATTTCCCCAGCCACTTCCTGGGGGGACAGAGAAGGACAGAGACAAAGCAATAGATTTGCTGCCTGCCTCCTCTCTCCTCCCGCCTCATGTAAGTCACCCAGGGAAACACCACCAGATTCCCCTTCTGTTGGGAAAGGAGCCCAAGAGAAATGAAAGATGTTCTCAGGACTGTACCCCAAGGAAACTTTCCTTGTCTATGTTGTAAGGCAGTTTTGTGAGAGACAGATGAGCACCACTCAGAGAAGCCAAACGGGGAGTCTGTATTACAGAAGCCAGCAACTGCTACTGGGCCAGAGTTCCAAAGAACTCACAGCCCTGAGAACACTCAGGGCTGCGTTTATAAAGACAAAAATCACTTCCTAGTTAGGCAGTAGATACAATGGATAAGGGATGGCATGGAGCTGTGATCAGCAAAGCCAGTTACAGAAGCAGAATACGGTAGTTAATAATTAAACTGGTTTACAGTCATGGAGAAAAATTAGTTTGCGGTTATGGGAAATAATCACAATTGGGGCATAGTTATTCGGGGAGCTCAATAGTTTGCTTATTGTCTGTACTTGTGAATGGGTTACACCTGACTCTTGAAACAATGGAGAGAAGTTCCCTTCCTGCTCACAGGCAGGAGAGGAATAAAGTTGGAGTCCCATATATCAGGAGTCCCCAGCTCACCTCTGTAAGGATCCAAGAGGCCATGCATAGAATTGATTACTTATCAAGGAGGTGTATCTCTGACTCACTAAGCATGTGAGACGGTCAGTGTTAGCACAGGCAGAAGGGACAAGCCTTGGGACAAAGAGCATTGTCAGTCTCAAGGGACTAACCAAGTTAGGCTTGTCATAGCAGAACACCATTATTGACGGGTTCACCAATGGCAATTGTACAGACCCAGTTTCACTGCCTGTGGAGGGGCCAATCAGATGAGAGACAAGAACACAGACCAGAACAGAACCTTATCAACAATAAGCCAGCAAGTTGGAAGAGGGTGGACTCATTAGAAGAGAACAAGCTTGCCTGCATGATCAGAAGTAGCAGTTTAAAATGACAGGGAAATCTATTTTTTAGAATGGGTGGGCTGAAGACTGGTGGACAGCGGGAGGTCAATAAATGCCTCTATAGGCTAATCCTCTGAGGCATGAAAGTCCAGCCTTCACACTATTTCTCTTTTAACAGGCTTTTGGTGGATGGGCAAGATAAGAGCAACATTCTTAAGATTCTCAGCATCCCAAGTCCAGCAGAGTTTGCTGGTTTTAACATTTCGCTTCAGTTTTTAATGTCTATCGGCTGGTTTCAACAATATTCCTTATGATATATTACCTGAGGCTAGAGTGATAGTACAGTGGGAAGGGTGCTTGCCTTGCATGCGGGTTCAATCCTTGACATCCCATATGGTCCCCCAAGCCCTGCCAGGAGTGATTCCTGAGAACAGAGCCAGGAGTAAGTTCTGAGCACTGCTGGGTGTGACCAAAAAAATTAAAAAGAGAGAAACAGAACAGCCAACACTATGTTCATCTTATCAAGGTGGGTTCAATTCCCGATACATGGTTCCAGAGTCCTGCCAAGAGTTATCCCTGAGCACAGAGCCAGGACTAAACCAGAGCACAGCTGAGTGTGCCCCCCAAACAAAATAAAAAAAACAAACAAGCAAAAAAAGGAGAACCATTACTATGTTTATTTTTAGATGAAAAAACTGAAGGCCTGGGTGATGAAGTAACTAGTTCAGGGCCACAAAACGAATAGACGACAGAACAGAGAATTGGATTTTGTCACCTGGTTCCAAACTTCATTCATTCAACTACTACATGTCCATTTTATCTTCCCATCTGTCCTCTCATCCACCCATCCATCCATCCACCCATCCATCCATCCACCCATCCATCATCCATCCATCCATCCATCCACCCACCCACCCATCCATCCATCCAACCATCCATCCATCCATCCATCCGTCCGCCCGTCCGTCCGTCCATCCGTCCGCCTGTCCGCCCGGCCCGCCCGCTCCATCCGCTCCGCCCCGTCCATCCGTCCATCCGTCCGTCCGTCCATCCATCCATCCATCCATCCATCCATCCGCCCGTCTCATCCATCCATCCATCCATCCATCCATCCATCCATCCATCCATCCATCCATCCATCCATCCATCCATCCATCCATCCATCATCCATCCGCCCGCCCGCCCACCCGCCCGCCCGTCCATCCGTCCGTCCGTCTGTCCATCCGTCTGTCCATCCATCCATCCATCCATCCATCCATCCATCCATCCATCCATCCATCCATCCATCCATCCATCCATCCATCCATCCATCCGGTTATCATATTTCCACATAAGAGCTTCATTGTAAGTATATTCTTTTGGAGAAAAATCATAGAAATAGCCCAAAAAAGGGGTGGTGGTGGAGTACTTTTAACTGGCCAAGTCCAAGGGATGGGACTCTATGACAGTTTCACATTTCCTGGGTCACTCTGGGGGTGGGTCCTGTGGGTGCAGTGAGAAAATGTTGGCAGTCATCAGAAAAGGTGAATATTTTATTTATTTATTTATTTATTTATTTATTTATTTATTTATTTATTTATTTGCTTTTTGGGTCACACCCGGCAATGCTCAAGGGTTACTCCTGGCTCTGCACTCAGGAATCACTCCTGGCGGTGCTCAGGGGACCATATGGGATGCCGGGAATCCAACCCAGGCCAGCACAGGCCGGTCACATGCAAGGCAAACGCCCTACCTGCTGGGCTATCGCTCTGGCCCCAAGGTGAATATTTTAAAACAACTTGTCAAATGTGACACCCAGTTTGTGCCTGTAGTCAGATGATGCGTAAGAAGGCAGACAGCTTGGATCCAACTTCCTCCTTCAATTTTATCTCCGTGTCTCCCTGAGCTGGTAGCAGACCAAGATTGACTTGCATAGTGAGACTTCAGGGGCCTGAACTCAGACCAAAGGGCCAACAGGAGAAACGGGAAGGAAACAACAGCAAAATGGTTTTAAAAAATCCTCCTAGGTCTTCTCTCATCCTAAATTTAAAGAACAGGAACCTGTTACTCGCCAGAGACTTGGAGAAGGTCAGGGATCACTTGGCCAGGAAATGCATTGGAAAGGAAGGTGATCTAGAGTTGGTTTGGGGCCTTTTATCCTAGACTATCTGATTGCCTCCCCTATTCCTAACTCCTCTGTGGACTCCTGCAGTCTCACAGGAGCTTGACCCAAGTATCAGAGTTTGTCAGGGGAAGAGGGTTCTTGAGAGCTAGCAACTTTCCCACTGCTCAACACAAAGCAGCCTCAAGGAGACTGTAACTTGGCAGAAGGGTGCACAGGTTCTGTTCAAGGCAAAAGTGTGGGGGTGGATTCACAATGTTTGTGAACCTAGTAGGGCTGGCTTGATTGGGAGTGAAACACTGTCCAACCCAACCCAAGATGGCCTCAGAACCTCCCTTCCTGGTCTGTGTTAAAATCTGCAATTGCTTGAGGAGATGGACAGAGAAGGAAATAAATGAAGGGGAGATGGTTGATGAGAAATAGATGTAATGCAGGAACAGGGGTTGGGCTTCTGCAGTACTGGTGATGTGGGACAATGGTACAACTCTACACAAACACAGATAAACAACAAGAAAACATGAGATCTAAGCTTCAAGCACTGAACTTCATAATGAACCTGCCTAGGTGGCGGTAGGGGAGCAGGGAATAGGGTACGGACACACTGTGGGGATGGGGCAGGGATAGGGGTGTGGGTACACAGTGGGGACGTTGACACTGGTTGTGGGATTGGTGTTAAATATTATATGTCCCATACTCATCTTTTAGTTACTTTAAAAATTATTGATCTTTTAATTAAATTAAAAAAGTTGAAATAAAGGGGAAAAAAGAGAAAACTGCATCTCCTCAACTCACTTTTTTGTTTATGAAAAGCACAAATTGTCTGGGGTCTAGCAGGGCAGTGGGGAGGACAGGCCAGTACTGCACTTCTGTTGTTTTAGAAAAACTCCAGATGAGAAAACCTGGGGGTGTAATTCCTGCCCATCATTAACTAGCCTTTTGGAGGTAATATTTTTTTTTTTGCTCTTTTTTGGGGTCACACCAGGCGATGCTCAGGGGTTACTCCTGGCCCTGCACTCAGGAATTACTCCTGGCAGTGCTTGGGGGACCATATGGGATGCCGGGGACTGAACCTGGGTCGGGCGTGTGCAAGGCAAATGCCCTACCCACTGTGCTATCGCTCCGGCCCCTTGGAGGTAATTTTTTTGGGTGCCCCTTTCCTCTTTCTATAAAACCAATAAACACACACACACATGCACACAGACACACACAAACTCGAGGCTTTTGTGAGGATATAATGAGATTGAGTATCTGTGAAAATACTTTATTGTTTGTTTTTCTTCAAACATATTTTATTAAAGAAAGCATTCACAAACACGGGTTCTGCAAAGAATAGAAACCCCCAGATGTCCAAAAAGGAATTGCAGGGCCAGAGGTTTAGTAGAGAGGCATAGGTGCTTGCCTTGTGTCCTGCAAACCCTGGTAAAAATCTCTAGCATCACATGTGGTTCCCTGAGCACTTTCAGGGAGTCACTCCTGAGCACAGAGCCAGGAAAAGCCCCTGAGACTGCTGGGTGTTCACCAATAGCATTTACCAATTGGCCATGAAGCTGGTTTTGATGGCACCAATGTGCCAGACACCTTCTCAGTGCTTTTGCTTCAGCAGAGCCCCACTGAGTCACAGGATCTCTCTCTGTTGACCATCCCTCCCAGTGACCCTCTGATATGGAGGGCAGGCAAGAGAGGTGTTCAATAGGAGATCTGGGCTCCCTCTATGGTTCTGGCTTTATTGGCTATGTTTCATCTAGAAATTCAATCATGAACAACTTCATAACTGTGTGTCTTACAGTGATTTAATTAAAAAATTAAAAAGAAAAAAGCTACTCAGAGCTACAGCAAGTAGGGTTCTTGCCTTACACATTGCCAAGTGGGTTCAATCCCCAGCAGCCCCTGTGGTCCCCTAAACCTGCCAGGAGTGATCCTTGAGCTTAGAGTCAGGAGTGAAAACAAAAGTATCACTGTGTGTGACCCTAAAAACAAAGCAAGAATGGAAGAAAGGAGAAACAGGGGAAGGAAGGAAGGAAGGGAGGAAGGAAGGGAGGAAGGAAGGGAGGGAGGGAGGAAGGGAGGAAGGGAGGGATGAAGGGAGGAAAGAAGAAAAGAGAGAGGCAAAAGAAGAAAGAAAGAAAGAATGAATGAATGAATGAAAGAATGAAGAGAAAGGCTACCCAGACAGAAAGAATAGAATAGGAATTAAATCACTAGTCTTGCACCCTGCCAACGCTAATTCTAATCCTGGCATCTCATGTGGTTTGCAGTGCACTGCTGGATGTGGTCTAAGCACCTTTAGCCCCTTTATCTGCTGAAAAGAAGGAAAACCAATCATTCTCTCTAAGCCTCACTTGCCACACCTGAAAAGGACACAGGGTCTGTGTGCCACTTCCTCAGTAGGAGCAATTCAAATGAGTATATATGATAGCCCTTTATGAGTTTCCTTTATTCACTTGTCACTTGTCTTTTCGTTGTCCATCGATTTGCTCGAGCAGGCACCAGTAACGTCTCCCATTCGTTGGGAATGAGGTCCATTAGTGTTACTGTTTTTGGCATACTGAATACACCATAGGTAGCTGGCCAGGCTCTGCTATGGCTCTGGGTTCATCCCAGGGGACTCAGTTTTTTTCTATGTCAGACCATCAACCATCCAGGGGCAACGGGGCAGAGCCCTGTGTGTAGACAAGTCTGTCTCCTGTCTGCCACCTGCCGATACAGCCTGGCACCGCAGTCACACCTGCAACACCTCAGAAGGGCAGGGAAGTTTCCTTTATTATCCTTACAAAAAGTCACAGTGTGGGTGCTATTATAATCCCCATTTTATGGTTAAGGAAGCCTAGAGATTTGTTTAGCCACACCCAGCAGTGTTCAGGGGCTACTCCTAGGAAGCTGGTCAGGAGTTGCTCCTGGTGGTGCTCAGGGCACCATGAAGTGTCAGAAATCAAACCTGGGGGTTGCTCAAGCAAAACAGATGCTCATCCCTTGAAATATCTGCCCCATCTCAAGACCCAGAGATTTATGATTATTTATGGAATTGGGGCCACACCCAGTGGAAGTTGGGGACTACTCCTAGCACTGTCTTAGGACTCAAAACTCCTGGTGCTATTCCTCATGGGGCTATGAAATGCCAATTATAGAACCTGGGCCTCCTGCCTGCAATGCTTATGAGAGAGCCTTTGGGCTCTCTCTCCAGCCCTACAACCCACAGATAGTTAAAACCAGAAAGTAAAATATGAATGCAGACTCGGATTTTCATCATTATTATTGTATAATAGCAAAGCAGATAACTATCCATGAAACAGAGCCAAGGTCTGGAGGAAAGGCCATGTTTGTTTGGGTTTTCTATAGGCTGATCATCTGATTTCTCTCCAGGCCTAACACATAGGAAACGTGTGAGCCAGGGGGAAGTTCTGGCTATGCATGGGCTTAGCTGCGTTATGCCCAGAGGGCAAAGTCGGCTTGGGAAGGACATGGCATTTATTTTATTAAGTTTAATTATCTTTTGTTTTCAGTTATGAAGTTATTCATGATTGGGTTCCAGTCATACAACATTCCAATATCCAACAATCCAACACCCGTCCCTTCACCAGTGTATATTGTCCATCACCAGTGTCCACAGGTTTTCAGCCATCTCTCCCTGCCCCCCGGCACTGCCTGCCTCTATGAAAGGCATCTCTCTCTCTCTCTCTCTCTCTCTCTCTCGCTTTCTCTCTCTCGCTCTCCATTTGGGTATGATGGTTTGCAATACAGGTACTGAAAGGTGACAATATCTGACAATAGCAGTTGGAAATGATCACTCTAGACACGAACCGAGTGCTGAAAGGAGGTAAAGGACATACATGATAGCTTGATCACTTGATAACTTGAATCCGTTATTCATCGATTTGCTCAAGCGGGCGCCAGTAACATTTCCATTGGACCCTATCACGTGCCAATGTAGCCCAATGGCATCTGGTTGATTCAGGAATATGAAGAGCCTCAAACCGTTCCTTCAGGGTCTGTCTTAAAAAATGTCACATAGCTATCATGTATCATGTATTGTATCATAATACATGATAGCTATGTGACATTTTTAAGACAGACATCTGAGGGTCTGGAAAGACAGTTCAGTGGGTAAGGCACTTGCCTTGCTTGCTGCTGATCTGGGCTCAATTCCTGAGCCCACTAAGAGCACAGAGCCAGGAGTAATCCTGAGCATTGCTGGATGTGTTCCTCAAACAGCCAAACAGGCGCCAGAGCAATAGTACAGTGGATAAGGTACTTGCCTTGCAAGCAATCAACATAAGTTCTATCCCCAGCACCTCATATGGTCCTCAAGCCCACAAGAATCACCCCTGATCCCAGAGCTAGTGATAAGCCATGAGCACTGCCAAGTATGGCCCAAAACAAAAACAAAAAATAAAATTGACAAACAAACAAACATCTGAGATCCAAATGGGTAAAATGTTACATTCTTTCACACTTTTTCTTTTTTGTTTATGGACTACACCTGGCTGTGTGCAGGGGACCTGGTAGTGCTCAGGGGACCATATGTGATGCTGGGGATCTAACCCAGGTCAGCTGTATAAAAGGCTTGTGTCCTACTCACTGTACTATCACTCTGCCCCTGGAAAAATGCCACTTTCTGGCCCACATATAATTACTTATTGTTTTCTCTTCCCCCTCCTGGGCCACTGCTCTGTCCCTCAACTGAAGATATTATTTGAGTGCTTTTTGTGCCGAAGCCTTGCAATTCGTTCACGTGAGGGCATAGGGTGAGTGTCCAGATTTAGAAAGCAGCAATTCTTTCTTTTTTAATTTTTTGGTTTTGGGGCCACAGTGGTGGTACTAAGGGTTATTCCTGGATCTACGCTCAGGAATTACCTCCTGATGGTGCTTGGAAGACCATATGGGATGCTGGGGATCAAACTCAGGTTAATCACATGAAATGCCAGCGCTCTACCTACTGTACTATTGCTCTTTCCCCTACTTAGACCATTTTTGTTAGTTTTTTTAATTTTAGGACTATATCCGGGAGTGCCCAGGGCTTATTCTGGCTCTGCTCTTAGGGATCAGTCCTGCTATCATGGGATAGCAGGGATAGAACCTGGGATAGAACCCAGGTTGGCTGCATGCAAGGCATTATTCGTTGTCCTATCTCCCGGCTCCTGGAAAGCAGAAATTTCATGAAGGAGTTTGCAGTATAAGAGGAGACTATGCATACTGATATGCAGATAAATATATAGGAAGAGGGTGATTAGCAGAGAGAAACAGAGATCACGTGCAATGAGAATCAAAAGAAAGAAGAAAAAATTGAAAATAACTGTCAATTATGTTGAGCCTGAATGTTACAAGGTTTGGACATGTGGAAATTCAAGGTGCATAAGAGTGGTTATTTACTTTTTTTTGGCCCTGGGGTGACTAGCCATAGCATGCAGTCTCAATCGCAGCTGGGGAAGCTGAAACTTGGCTCTCCTCAGGCTCAGCTGACCATGGGGCTCCCAGGAGGACAGATGGGTTTTGGGAGTGGGCCCATCACCTCTGGGGGGTCCCGGAAGCAGCCGGATGAGACTTGCCCACCACACTAGCCAGCACCTTCACTGTCCAGACGCTGACCATGAGGCCCCTAAGTTGTGAGGCCGCTTGCGGCTGTGCGGTCCATCAAACTAGTGGAAACAGTTATGTCCTTTAATGTACTGCATTCTATGATGTGTAGGAAAGTTAGGCAGGAGGAAGAGATAGAGAGGATAAAAAAGACATACAAGTAGTTGAGGTGTGTGGGGGGGAGGGAGATGGAGACATTGGTGATGGGAGATGGGTTCGGGTAGAGGAATGGGTGTTGGAACACTGTAGAACCAAACTCTACATGAGCATCTTGCAATTGTATGTCTAAAAGTGGTGTAATAAAATTTGGGGGAAAAAAAGAGTGGTTATTTACTTTTTTGTATTTAATTAATTTGTCTTATAGTTTAGGTAACATGATCGCAATAGCATTAAAGTTTATGGGATGGATACGCAAAATCACTGCAGCTTCCTCACCACCAGGACTCTCCAGCACCGGCCCTGTGTCACTTCTAATCTGCCTGTCCATGCACACACACTCTACCCTGCCCACAGTGCTTGGCAATATGAGTTTCATAATCCATGACCAAGAGTTTGTCATTGTTGGAATTTGTCTATTCCCTCATTTTTAAAAAATATTTTATTATACCACCATCACTTGTCACTTGTATCACTTGTCTTCCCGTTCATCATCGATTGGCTCGAGCAGGCACCAATAACTTCTCCATATGTCCTGTCTCATGCTAGTAGAGCCCAAGGGCATCTGCTTGCTCCAGGAACATAAAGAGCCTCAAACCATTCCATCAAGTCATGGGAATGAGATCTATAATTGTTACTGGTATTTGGCATATCAAATACGATATGGGTAGCTTGCCAGGCTCTGTTGTGCGGGTGGCATACTCTTGTAGTCACCTCTGATCTCCAGCATTTATTGTCTGCAAGCGGCCACGTGAGCCGGGCTGTGATCAGCTCTTCTGCTGGGTGGAGTTCTAACGAGAGGGGATTCTGGATGTGGAAAATGGCGGCCCTAATGGAGTGGGGGGTCGTCTGGCTTCTTGAGAGGCTCTGCTGGGGTGGCGGGCCAGGGCTAGAACCTGCCATCCCTCCTGGGCACCTCATGAGCAGCTGGGCACAGGGAGAGCTGGTAGCAGCTCTGACCACCATGAGATATACAATTTTCTTTTTGTCTTTTCGGGTCACACCCGGCAATGCTCGGGTCTTATCCTGGCTCTGCACTCAGGAATTACTCCTGGCTGTGCTCAAGGGACTATATGGGATGGCGGGGATTGAATCCAGGTCAGTTGTGTTCCAGGCAAACACTGTACTATCACTAGGGCCTCCTGTAGTTTGGGTCTTATGCTTGCAGTGTTGATGGCTCTGTGCCTTAGACATATATGGATTTATATATCCCCACACCTCTGATGTGTCCGAGACCCCTGTGCCTTACCTCCGTTACCTTCCATCCACCTCTTCTTACACTCCATGATTTCTTTCCTTCCTTGCTATAGTCTAGGACCAAGGGCAACCTAGGTACCCCCATCCCTTTGACACCTTGCATTCCCTTGCACTGTTTTTCTAATAACCACAGATAATTGAGGCCATCAGGTATTTGTTCTTGCTCTTCTGATTTATTTCACTTAACACACTTAGCATGATATATAGCCTCCACATCCTTTCGCGTTGCTGAGTACTGCATTATTTCATCAGTCATTGTAGCTGCATAGTTTGCCCTTCCACTTAGGGCCAGGGAGATAATACAGAGGGTAGGGTGCTAGCCTTGCACCAGGCTAACCTGGGTTCTACCTCTAGAACCCCATATGGTCTCCGAGCCCTGCCAGGTCCTTGAGTGTAGAACCAAGAGTAAGTTCGAGCACTACCAGGAGTGGCTTCAAATCAAAACAAAAAATCCCAAAAAACCAAAACCAAACCAAACAAAAAAATCCCATTTCTATTTACTTCTTTTAAAAATATCCTCCATTTCTTTCTGCTTTTATGTAGTTCATTAAATCCTAAAACATAATCTTGATAACTTTTTCCAAATCCTTGTCTGGCTAGTTTTACCTCTTTTCTATTTCACATTCAGTGTCTACTGATTATTTTCCTCCTCATTTTGAATAAGAGTGATCATAAATCTCTTTCCAGTAAATGCAAACCAGATGACTTTTTTCTTTCAGTTGGGGGCGACCCCAATTTGAGCCACGTTCAGGGCCTCTGTTTTCAGGAGATTCTGGTGGTACTCAGGGAACTGTATGTGATATCAGGAATTTGAACAGGAGCTGGCAGGATGCAATGTAAGGTCTTATCTCTAGTATTATCTCTCTATCCCTCAGAAGACAGCTGAATAATATCTTTAGATGCAAAAAAAAGCATAGGTCATATCGAGAGTTCATAAAAATAGGTATTTCAATAATAAAGGAAAAATACTTTTTTGGCGAAGAAATATAAACAAAATTTGCCACCAAGAAACCTGAATATAAGAAATGCTAAATTAACTTCTTCCTCGATACAACTTCTTTCCATTATGGACTGGACCCCACGGGACGTCAAAAGATCACGTGGCCACCCCCCCTACAAGATGGTCAGACTTCTTCGTCAAGACCCTGAATGAACAGTTTGAGGGTCTTTGTATTCCTGGAGCAAATAGATGCCATTGGGCCACACTGGCACATGACAGGGACAAATGGAACCATTACTGGCGCTCACTCGAGCAAATCAACGAATAACGGGAAGAAAAGTGATCAAGTGAAGATTAAATTAACTTCTTCGGGACAAAGGAGGATGCCAAATTGAAACCTGAATCTACAAAAAGAAATAAAATTTGGATAAATGGCAAATCTTCAGGCTAAGAGAAAAGATACATATAAGGTCAGAAAGATAGTATAACATGTAGGGCATTTGCCTTGTACCCAGCTAACCAGGGTTCAATCCCTGGCACCCATGTAGTCCCTTGAGCCTGCCAGAAGTCATCCCTGAGTACAGAACCAGGAGTAAGCACCACCGGGTGTGGGCTAAAAACAAACAAAAAGGATATACATATGGGGGCTGAAATGTATAGGGAGTCAGGCACTTGCCTTGCCTGCTGTTGACATGGGTTTGAGCCCTGACACATCACATGATCTCTGAATGCCACCAGGAGTAATCTCTAAAACACAGGTCCAACAGTTGGAAATGATAATTATGGACAGGAACTGAATATGGAAAGTAAGTAAAGGGATATATCTGATAACCTTTCAGTATCTCTATTGAAATCTGTAAGATCCAAAAGAGGAAGGGAGAGAGGGATGGAGGAGGGAAGGGAGAGAGAGAGAAAGAGAGAGAGAGATGAGGAAGAGCAGGAGGGAAACCAGGGACATTGATGATGGGAAATGTACACCCACATGAAGGGGTGACTGATAAAACATTGAATAACTGAAATCCAGTCATGAACAACTTTGTAACTGTGTATTAAACTATGATTCAATTAAAATAGTTTTTTTAAAAAGCACAGATCCAAGAACACAGGAGTCCAAATGGGGTGCCAGGGATTGAACCTGGTCAGCAGTACACAAGGCAGGCACACACCCCACTGTACTCTCTCAGACCCCAAGATATCTTCATTGCATACAAAGGTAACTATTTTTTTGCCTTAAAATGTTTTCATTGCATAATGTTTAAGAACATAGCTATAATAGTATTTAAATTTATAGTGTTGATATTGCAAAGTTATTGTATACCACCACCATAAAAGACACTTGATGAATTTTTTAAATCAACAAAATATATTGATTCTCTTTTTTTGACACTCAGCACAGTAATTGAGGTGCTAGAAATCAAATCCAATGCTCATACACGTATGTAGCTTCAGTCCTTTGAGCCATTCCTCTGGCCCAAATAAGAAGCAAAATTATAACAATTCATTGAGGGACTCATAATACGTATCCAGAAGTGTAAGATTATGACTGTAATATCACATAGAAAAGGGAAATGAACATGAACTGTTATAAGGTTTAAAATTTATATGAGAAATATTACAGTATTTGAAAGCAGACATTGAAAATGTAGAAGCTATTATTGTAAATCTTAGGGTAACCACTGAACAGATAAATGAAAAGGTAGCACCCATAAGCCAAGAGTGGTGATAAAATGGGGTATTAGAAAATAGTAAGTCTAGGCCAGGGGAGAGTCTCAGCCAGGGAGAGTTCAGCAGTAGAACACTTGTTTTAATCCGAGAGGCCCTCTCTGAAATCGTGAGGTGTTGGTGGGGGGCAGGAGAAGGTAGTGGGGAGATTTCATTCTAATAGAAAGCAGAAAAAGAGAAAAAGGTGTTATAAATGATAAAATAGCAATATTGTGGATTTAAATATAAGTATATTTATAATTACATTAAATGTAGGGCAGAAAAGATAACACAGGAGGTAAAGTGCTCGCCTTTTATGCAGCCGACCCTGGTTTGAATCCCCAGCACCACACATGGTCCCTTCAGCACTGCTAAGGTCACTCTTGAGCACAGAGTCAGGAATAAATAGCTCCCTGCACCAGGAGGTATGCCCTCAAACTGAAACAAAAATAAGTGTAAAGTATCGAGGCATTCCAATTAAAAGATAGATTGTCGATCTAGGTTTTTTAAAAAAGTGATATTCAATTAAATAAAAAAAATTCAAAATCACAGATAAGGTGTTGGAGGATGTAACTCCTTGGTAAAAACATATGCTTTGTATATGTGAGGCCCTCTGTTGTGTTCCTGACACTTATAAATGAGTAAATACATATGTGCATACATAAATGCATAAACACATAAAAACAAAAGGATGGGGAAATAAAGCATACTGTATTAGTTTTATGTGACTGCTTTAAAAATGATCACAAACATTGTGACTTAAGTCATTCAAATTCACTGTCTTCTAGCTCTGTAAGTAGAAAGCCATCGTGGCTCTCACAAGGCTGAAATCAAGGTGTTGACAGCGTTGCCTCCCTTCCCAAAGGCTGTAGGGGAGAGTCAGTCCCTTTGCCTTTTTCGTCTTCGAAAGGCCACCCTTGGCTAATGGCCCTCTCCTCCATCCTTGGACAAGCAGGCTGATCCTTCACACATCACTCAACTCTGACTATATTCATAAACACTGTGAAGTGGTGGCTGGGAGCTTGCAGCCACGCCCGACATGGAGGTGGAGGAATGGGAGGAGGCGCCAAAATCCCTGCTCCAAGTTTAGCCAGCGTGTTCCCCCACCCCCCACACGTGTGTGAGCAAACCCTAGAAGCTATGTTGGACTTGGCCAGGGGCTGGCTGAGCCATTTACTGCCCCCCAGAACTCCATACATAGGCTGCTCCACGTGGGGCAGAGCGGCACAGCTCCCAGCCACCACAGCCAGCAGCAGGGGAAGAGAGACACTCCAGACCCACAGCTGTGCCGGCGACAGTCTGAGACAATAATGGAAGTTAAGACCAGGTCCTTCCCAGGATCTTTCACATTTATACACTGTATACAGTTCTAGGCAGGTTCTAGCCCTGGCCCATCATTCCAGTGATTCTAGCAAGAAGCAGAGGAACACCCCCCCACCACCCCCTGTGAGATCAGTCATTCTCAACATCCGACCACAGCTCCTCAGAGCTCCAGCCAAAGGAAAAGTTGTTCTCTCTCTGCTGCAGTTCATCAGTAAATGCATGAGATGAGAGCCTACTACTAAGAGTGTATCACCCACACAGCAGAGCCTGGCAAGCTACCCGTGTCGTATTTGATATGCCAAAAACCAGTAACAATTATAGACCTCATGCCCATGACCGGAAGGAAAGGTTTGAGGTTCTTCACGCTCCTGGAGCGAACAGATGCCCTTGGGCTACACTAGCTCACGACAGGATTTATAGAGATGTTACAGGTGCCTGCTTGAGCAAATTGATGAACAATCGGAAGACAAGTGATACAAGTGATACAATCACTGTGAAGTATGCCACTAGGTCAGGTCCATCTGGACAAACCAGGTCAGACTACCCTTCTGATGGTCCTTAGTTTTAGTGGTATCTGCAAATTCCCCCCTGCCATGTAAAATGGATTCCATTTGGATATTTTGGAAGTCATTACTGTGCCTACTACTCATGTAAACATTAATAATGACACAGCTGAAGTGGCTATCAGACAATTTCACATAGACATTCATCAAAATAGACTTATAAATAAGACCATGTACAGGTTTCATGTATGTTGTCAAATCTTTGCTGAAGTGATAGCACAGCAGGTAGGGCGTTTGCCTTGCACATGGCCAACCCAGGTTCAATCTCCAGTACTCCTATAGTCCCTGGCCTCACCAGAAATCCCTGAGCACTGCCAGGTATTTCTGGCACCCACCCCCCCAAAAGAGTTTCAGTAAATCTGAAAGGATTAAACTCATAGAATATGTGCTTTGACTATAAAGGAAAAATTAAGGAACAATGATAAAAAAGATCTGGAAGTTACAAGAGAAATTACAACTTATGTTTCACTAAATCCCAAAACAAAATTGGGCCATGCAGCTAAAGTAGTGTTCTTTGGGAACTTAAAACTTTCAATTTTCATATTTTTAAAAAAGAAAGGCCTAAAGGAAGCTGGTATAAAGAAGAGCAAGTGGAAACAAATGAAGGTAGAAAAAGAAAGAAAATATGGTAAATGAGAACGCAAATAAAATAGAAAATGGTCCCAAAAACCATACAAGAATCAATGACACCAGAATTGGTTGTTAGAAAACACCCTAAAGCTGGGCAAATCCTTGGTCTGATTTAAATAAAATAATGCACAAAAGGAGCCAACACCACAACATCTTGACTTTAAAATACTGGTAGGGAAATACAAAAACTGCCCCCATAACTTGGGCGATGCATTTGAAGGGTGCACATTCTTTCTCCTTTCTTGGGAAAGCTACATCCACTGGTGCTTAGAGCTCAATCCCCAGCTTGCTGCGGTTCTTTGCATGCGGGTCCCCCAAATGCAAAGAAAACTGTTTAGTCCTTTCAGCCTTTTCCCTCAGCGAGTGGAGCCATTCTTTGCACTGGAATTCATTTCCTGTTGCTGCTAAGTTCCCACAAACATAGTGACTTAAAACAACATAAGTTTATGGTTTTATCTTTCTGAGCATTCAAAAGGACCTCACCTGGTTAAAGTGGAGAGGCTGGCAATATGGCACTCCTTCTGAGGAGAACCTGTTTCTGGCTCCTTCCCCTGCTACTTGGATTCCTGGATTCTGGCTTCCAGATAGCAATCGCTTCTATTGTTCTAGAACTGCTTCTGTTGTGATATCTGCTCCTTGAAACCTTGCCTCCCTCTCAAAAAAGACTCTTGCGATTGATTACCTTGGACCATTTGGTTAATCCAAAATGCTCTCCCCATTTCATGATGCTTGACTGCTTCTCGTATTTCAAGTTCCTTTTGCCAAGTGAGGTAACACAGTTTTTCAGAAGTAAGACACAGGCATCTTTTGGAAAGTCATTTGGTCTAGCAAAGACATAAATCACCAAATGGATACACAAATTGGATTATTTGAATAACTCTATATAAAAGACATTGTGTTTGTAGCTAAAAAGCTCCCTTTTAAGAAACATTCAGAGGGCTGGGGAGATAATATAGGAGCTAGGGAACCTGCCCAGCATGTGCCTGGCCCTGCTTTGATCTCCAGCACAATTGGGCCACAGTGCAACAGGAAGCTCCATCACTGATTAGTCAGAATCACCAGTGTGAACCATGGAGGTCCTGAGTACTGCTTGGGGAAGAGAGGGAGAGAGAGAGAGACAGAAAGAGAGACAGAGACAGAGTGAGACAGAGAGACAGACAGAGAGAGACAGAGAGACAGAGAGAGAAAGGGACAGAGTCAGAGACACAGACACAGAGACACAGAAACAGAGATAGAGAGACAGTCTTCCATGGCAAGTTCTGTCAAATATTTAAGGAACTTTAACATTTCATACAAAATCAAAAAATTAATCGAAAAGGGATCATAGACTTAAACATATAAGACTAAACTAAGCACTATTCTAGAAGAAGACAGAATATTTATATTGTACTTTGGGATCAGCAAATAATTTTCAGATTATATGCCAAAAATATGAACCATAAAACTAAAAAGTCACGTTTGTTTCAAAAGACAATGTTTCATTCTCTTCTGTTCCTTTTATGGCTACTGTTGCTGTAGCAATGCCCAGGGATCATACATACTCAATTGCGATGCAGGTATACGTGCTTGCCAGGGGTCACCCACTTTCACTGTGGTGTTCGAACACACACAGTTGTGATGTGCTGGAGCTCATACACTGCTGCTATGGTGCCAGGAATCCCAAATGGTAGCTCCGAGGACTTCAAGCAGCCACAGTGTCATGCTGGGCATTGGTGGGGAACATGGAGAACTGAACTCATAGCCTGATGGTTACAAGGCAGACTGTCATCAAGCTGTCCCAGATCCCTCTAAAGACAATGTTAAGCAGATGAAAGGGCAACTGATGGAAGAAATTACTTGCAAACCATTCGTATCGTCAACACTGCCTTCCAGAATAAAGAACTCTTATAACTCATTAAGAAGACGACAATGTAATAAAAGCAGTACATAAAGAAAACATAGAAGTGACCACTGAGCAGGTAAAGAAGCTCTGCAGCTTGAATCACCTGGGGAACACCTGCTTTTGTTTTTTTGGGGGGCACACATGAGAGTGCTTAGGGGGGCACTCCTGACAGAGTGGACCTCATGAGGAGCATATGTATGGTGGGGACCAAATGTGGTGCCAGGGTTGTGGTCTCCACAGCCACGTCAAAGTAAATGACTTTCACTCTCTCTCTGATCCAGGGAAACGCTTACTAATAATGCCTTACTAATAGGCTACTTTTTATCACTCAAATTGCTAAAATCAAAAGAATGTTAATAATACCAAGTATTAAAAGAATTGGAAACACCTAAGCTTCTCATTGATTGAGAGAATTAAAAATAGCATAGCAGCTTTGGAAAGAAAAAGAGCATTTTCTTATCAAGCTAAATATATACTCAGCGTATGATTCAGCAGTTCTGGTTCTAAACTGTTCTGATAAAACATGAGGAACACATGAAGCATATGCTCACAATATATGTCCAGTAATAACTTATCTTTATTTAAAAAAATCACAAGGGGGCCGGAGCGATAGCCCAGCGGGTAGGGCGCTTGCCTTGCACGCGGGCCGGCCTCTGCCGGCCGGGTTCCATCCCGGCATCCCATATGGTCCCCGCGCACCGCCAGGAGTAATTCCTGAGTGCAGAGCCAGGAGAAACCCCTGAGCATTGCCGGGTGTGACCCAAAAAGCAAAAAAAAAAAAAAAAATAAAAAATAACCAAGGGACCTGAGAGATAGTACTGCAGGCAGGGCACTTTGTTATTTGCAACCGACCCAGGTTTGATCCCTGGCCCTCACATAGGTCCTCAGACACCTCTAGGAGTATGGGGGACTATATGGGATTGCTGAGTACAAAGCCAGGACTAAGTCCTGCGCACAGCCAAGTGTGACCTAAAATAAAATAAAACAAAACAAAACAAAGAAAAACAGTGAGTACATAAAACCAGAGAGATGGTGAGTGAGGCACTTGCTTTGCATGCGCCCTGCTGTATTTTATGCCCAGGGATCTTGTATGGTCTCTGGAGCCCCACACAAAATGATCCCAGGATGTAGAGCCAGGTGTACCCCCAAAACCCCCAAATAATATTTGGAGGTAACCAAAATGTCCCTCAGCATATGAGGATAATTTTTTTTAAATTTTTTATTTTTACAATTACAAAGATATACAATTAAAAATTTCATATTTGGGTTTTGGTCATACAGTGTTCCAGCACTCATCCGGCCACCAGTGCCCATCTCCCACCACCAACATCCCCGGTTCCCTCCCCCTTCCCCAGCCCTCCTCCATGGCAGGTTCTTTATTTCTTTCCCTTTCTCTCTCTTTCTCTTTTCCTTCCCCTCCAGACTATGGATTACAGAACATACATTAAAGGGTTGTCATGTGTATCTTTTTGCCTCTATTTAGTGCTCAGTTCTAGGTTGGCATTAGTACCCTCGACAATTGTTCGCACACTGTATGAGGAGAAATTTTTACTATGTCTGTACTATAGGACATTACTCAGAAATAGAAAGGAGGAACAAATTATTATACCTATAGTCAAGTAGAGAGATCTCAAAAACGTTATGTCGACCAACACAGAGTCACAGTACTGGAAAGATAGCTCAAAGGGCTGTGTGCTTTGCAAGTGGGAACCCCTGGCTCAGTCTCTGAGCACCACATCACTTCCGTGAGCACTGCCAGGAGTGACCCCTGATCATTGAACTGGGAGCAGCTCGAGTAGTGCCTGTGTGGCCCCAAAATAAACAAAAAGTGAGACACACACAAGAGAGTGTATACTCTATGATCGCCATTTATAGAAAAGTCTAAAACAGGCAAAACTAATGTGACTTGACAGGAAGCAGATGAGTGGTGCTTTCATCTTCTGCCTGTCAGCCGTGGATCTGGAGAGCAGCGTGAGACTGGTGCGGTGACAGGAATTGTGATTTCATGGGCATCTGCATTTGCCAAAATCCATTGAACTGTGCACTCAAACTGAGTCCAAACCACTGCGTAGAAACCATAACCCAGTAAAGCTGATTTTGTTAAATGAAAAGAAAAAAGGAGGTCGGAGAGATAGTACAGCGGGTAAGGCACTTGCCTTGCACATGGCCAACATGGGTTTGATCCTTGGCATCCCCTCTGGTGCCCCAAGCTCCAGCGGATCTCTGAGCACAAGCTGGGAGTAAACCCTGAGCATAACCCAGGGTAGCTGAAAAATAAAGAAGAAAGAAAAAAAGTTGAAAAAATATTCGGATCCCTGGGACCAGAGAAATTGAAAAACCAGTAGGGTATTTACCTTGCTCACAACTGACTTAGATTTGATCCATGGTACCATATATGGTCCCCTGAGCCTTCCAGGAGTGATCCCTAAATGGCAGAGCAAGGAATAAGCACTGGGTATCATTCGTGTGTGGCCCAAAACAAACAAGCAAACAAAGACCAAAAACACCAAAAAAGAAGGATCCTTTTTTTCCCTAGTGGTTCCAACATAACAAGACTAATAGGAGACTTGGCTTTCTGAATTTTGTTTTATTGTATTAACTTTTTGAGGGGCCACACGTTGTGGTGCTTGGGATTTTCTCCCACCTCTGGGTTCAGGGATTACTCCTGCCTGTGCTCAGGATACCATATAGGGAGAGGTACTGGAGATACCCACTATACTCTCTGCCCTGTTCCAGATTTCTGAATTTTAAACCAACATCATGAAAAAAGATGCTCCTGAAGGGTGTTTTAATTATAGAAATAGTAGTATACTCTATGAGCACCCAACACTTGCACAATAAGCACCTGGGCCAGCAAAGAAAATCAGAGGAAATAAGTTTAAGTTTTTGTGTGACCTAGTTCCATGCTCCACCCTCCATGATTTAGCTGGTCTACTGATTACTACTGAAGTATTCTCACAATCACTCTGTTCTCCTAACTATTGGCCAATCTGTGGATAGGCTTTCTTTATTCATTTTTTACAAAAGTAAATTTGTTAGGAAATTTAATGTGAGAGAAAGCAAAATAAAAACACATAACGTGCAGAGAAACCAATATATTTACAGAGCAGCACAGACATCTTCCTATAAGGTCATTTAAGCCTAGCACCAGATGGGCTAAGTTGGCCTAGCTCACTGGACACATGGTATCCACAGATGTGCCTACCCTGGGGAAGAACAGGTAGACAGGGAGCCCCAAGGACATTTGTGTGGAAAAGAAGCAGTACGACAGGGTAAGGGCACTTATCACTTATGTTTGGCAAGCACCCACCTGCTGTACTTTTTGTTTGTTTTCTGAGGTGCCACACCTGGCAATGCTTAGGGATTACTCCTAGCTCTACACTCAGGTGGTGTTTAGGGGACCATATGGGATACTGGGGATAGAACCTGGGTCAGCAGTTATGCAAGCTGTGTACAACACCCACCTGCTGTACTATCTCTCTGGCCTCCTTGCTGTGCTATTGTTTCAACTCCCTGGGGCCAGTTTTGAATTAACATTCCATCTGACCTTAGGTCACCTTAGTCAATAGGTCAACACATCACCTCTCCCTCCCTTGAATTCTTATGGTATCTGGCTTGAGGAGCTCTTACAGAAATTGTGATTTAAGTTTCAGTCATTTATACGCAAGTCACATTTACATTTTTATTTATTATTATTATTATTATTTGCTTTTTGGGTCACACCTGGTGATGCTCAGGGGTTACTCCTGGCTTTTCACTCAGGAATTACTCCTGGCGGTGCTTGGGGGACCATATGGGATGCTGGGAATCGAACCCGGATGGGCCGAGTGCAAGGCAAATGCCCTACCCGCTGTGCTATCACTCCGGCTCCCCACCAACCCTTTTTTACAGTTACAAATTTTTAAAAAGTCATAATCTTTTTGTTTATAGAAAGGGTAACATTTGATTATAGAACTAACATTTTCTCTGCTAGGTGTAGCGTGCATGGTTCCTAGTACATGACCTACCACATAGTGCATTCTACATCCATTCATGACTGCAACTAATGATTCAGACCATTCTGATACGAGTTTCTCAACCACAGTCTGTGCTGCTCCTCCTTCCTGGGAACTCCTTCCGGTTCTAAGAGTTACTTCCACTCAGATCCCTAGGTGTTTGGTTCCTATAACACTTTGGCATTTTTCTGTTTTATATCACTGATAAACGCCATCACGGATCAAAATTAAGTATTTATCACAAGTTTCCTTTACTAAACTATAAGCTTTATGAAGCCAAATTCGTGCAATCTAGATTTTATCACTGTATCACTGTCTTCCCGTTGTTCATCGATTTGATCAAGCGGGCACCAGTAACATCTCCATACATCCTGTCGCAAGCGCAGTGTAGCAATCAAGGGCATCTGCTTGCGAGTATAGCAATCAAGGGCAATCAAGGGCATCTGCTTGCTCCAGGGACAGGAAGAGCCTCGAACCATTCTTCAGGTCATGGAATTGAGGTCCATAATTGTTACTAGTTTTTGGCATAACAAATAAAACACGGGTAGCTTGCCAGGCTCTGCCGTGTAGGTGGTATGCTATCAGTAGAAGGCTCTCATCTCAAGCATTTACTGATTAAACTTATAGGGGAAAGATCAGGTTTTCTCTAGGCTGGAGCTCTGAGGAACTATGGAGTCTGAATGTTGAGAATGACTGACTGCATGATGTGTGGGTTGCTCTGGCTTCTTGCTAGGCTTACTGGGATGACGTGTATCAGAACCTGTCTAGAACTGTATACAGTGTGTAAATGTGAAAGATCCTGGGAAGGACCTTATCCTAAAATCAGTATTATCTAAGAATATTGCCTGTGCGCCAATGGAGCTGTGGGTCTGGCGTGGGTGGGTCTCTCTTCCGGGAAGCTGGCATGGAGGTGGAGGAAAGGGCAGAGACCAAATCTCCGGCCAACGTGGTCCCTCTCCCTCACGTGTGAGCGAATGCTTGGAGCAATGTTGAACTGGCCAGGGGCTGGCCAAGCCCCTTACGGGAGGTCAGCTCCATGGATTGCTTCCACGTGGGGCCGGCGGAGCAGCGCTGGAGTGGATGGGTCTGAATCTCTTCCGGGGTTGCAGAGGAACTGTGGGTCTGGTGTGGGTTGGTCTAGATTTTATACCTCTACCTAACCCCGTGTTTGGTCATGGTATGCATTTCATAAGTGTATTTTCAAAGTTTTGTGAATCATCTCAGAAGTTTCTGGGGGTGGGGGCTGGAGCGATAGGACAGCAGGTTAGGTGCTTGCCTTGCTTGAGGTTCACCCGTGTTAGATCCCGCCCCCTGCTGGTCTCCCAAGCATCTCGAGGAGCAATTCCTGATTGCAGAGCCACGAGGAAGCCCTGAATATTGCCAGTTATCACCCCGCCTCCAAAATAATGTTTCTGAAAGCATGACACAGAGGGCCTGCTTCACTTAGTCTGGGTTTGTAGCCTAGTGGCCCCTAAGCTTGTCTTGTCTCATTCCCAGAGAAACCGGCTATCAACAGACCCCACTTAGAGTTTCTTCTTGGCGGAGGGAAGGAGCAAAACTGGGTGTTCTCTGGGATCCCTGATAGCCCTGTGGTCCGGGCGGTGATCCAGGAAATCTTCCCAGCAGAATGCTGCGAAGTGTATTAAAACAGAAAACAAAACCCCAAAACCTGAAATGTAGCCTTCGCTTCAAAAGGTCTTAAACATGGACCCTTGACCTCTGGGATGACTGTACCTAGGAAAAGAATAATTTGTGAGCCTTTCGGATTCGCGTGATTTCTAAACCATTTCTCTGTCTTCCTGTCCCTTTTCCCTGCTTCCTTGTTCTCTCGCTCGCTCCCTCTTCTCTTTCCTTTTTGTTCTTCTCTTCCACCCGTCCCACCGCACTTCCCCGGGATCGCGGTGCGGTGTCCGTTTCGCCCTTTCCTGCCCCGATTTCTCTTACCCCTCCCACATCCTCTGGGCTGCTCTTGCTCCCCAAAACCCTCGGCCGCGCTCGAGGCCCGGACTACGCAGCAGCTCCAAGGCTAGAGGATGGTGGGTGGGGCCTGACTCCGGGGCCCCGCCCGCCGGTGCGTGTGTGAGGGTCGGTGTGGCAGTGACGCGGTGCTGGGCTGCCGGGAGGGAGGCAGGGCCCGCCGGAGAGGGAGGCACAGCGCATCGCTGGGGCTGCTCGGCTCCGGGGGCGCCCTCACGCTCCCCGCCGCCCGCCGAGGCGCAACCAGGGCGCAGGCGGCGGCGGGCGGCATGGAGAGCCTGCTGGAAAACCCGGTGCGCGCCGTGCTCTACCTCAAGGAGCTCACGGCCATCGTACAGAACCAGCAGAGCCTCATACATACCCAGCGCCAGCGCATCGACGAGCTGGAGCGGCGGCTGGACGAGCTCAGTGCTGAGAACCGCAGCCTGTGGGAGCACCAGCAGCTGCTGCAAGCCCAACCTCCGCCCGGGCTCGTCCCCCGGCTCCAGCACCGCGGCCGGCTACTCCGGTGGCCGCAGCCAACGCCGCCAGCAGTCCCCAGGATCAGCTTCAGAACCACGGACAGCTCCCGGCCACCGCTCCACAGCCCGCTCCCGAGCAGTCGGCGCTTCAGCACCACGGACAGCTCGTGGTGCAGCCCCAGCCGGGCCCCAGCGGCAGGGCTCACGCACCCCAGTCACCCCACCAGCACCCGGCGGCGCCTGGGCCCGTCGCAGATAAGGAGAAGGAGCGTCCCCAGAGTTGTTGCGCTGCTGCTGGAGCCCTCCTTCATCACAATCCCCACCGCCCTCGGCAAGGGCGTCCTGAGCAGGAGACCTGAGTGAGTGGGGAAGGCGGAATGGGGTCCTGAGGTGGTGGGAGAAACGGGAGTCAAGAGAGTACGAGGAGGACACAGGGATACCGGGATTGCGGTTACCTGAAGTGAAGGGTGAGAAGACGCTTGGGACTAGAAGTGCGTCAGGGAGATTTGGGGGAATGGTAAGAGTGTTTGGGGGCTTTGGGGGATGTTGGAGCAAATGGGGTATCAGGACTTGGGGCTAAAGGAAGAAAGAAACAGTCGTTTTTAAATGATTGGGGATTTGGGAAATTGTCAGGTTTTAGAGGGGACAAGAGTGGGAAGAAGTTGGGGTAAAGACGAAACTGAAGAAAAGAGAACAGTTGCACGTTATGAAAAATTTGGAAGCGAGATTGGATGGTAAAAGGGATTTGAATGGGGAAGATACTTTACAAAAGGCAGACTTGTCAGAGTTGTGTTAAAAGCTTTAAAAGGGTAAAGGTCCAGTGAGAGTTGAATTGGGGTCTCAGGAAGTCCAAGAGGATGGGGATAAGGGAAATAGGTGGAAATGAGAAGGCTGGCAGGCTGGAGGAGGAGGAGGATGGTGGGACAAAGCGTTTCCAGAGGAAGGAGGTGCCTCTTTTAACTGATGCAGTAGGAGTCAAAGGCGGGAGTGGCTCAGCTGTGGGGAGCTCATGCTGTTCTGACCGGGTGGGCCCCTTCTGAATCCCCACAGAACCCACAGGAATACAAGGGAACAAAACCCAAGTCAAAGGAGGGCTTGGTCATAGCGCGAGCACTCAGTCTGATTCCAGCATTTCCCTCTGACTCAAGAAGCATTTCTGTGCAGGGTAGCTGGCAATTGTGGAAAGCGAACAATGATGAGAGAGACAGTTGGCAAACGGAGTTGGTATTTGGATGTAATTCCTGCTGAAATCTCTGTTATGGCTGGGGATGGAAATCCTTGCGTATTTGGCGTCAGCTGGAATCTCATGTTGGGCCCTGGGGAAAATATGCTCACTAACCCTCAGAGAGGGGTCTCTGGGGTTCACTCCCAAGATCCACATGTGTGGATTCTGGGAGAGAGCTGACAGGCACAGGAAGAGGATAGTCTGTCCCTGTGCTGAAAGGCTGTGGCCGTGTTCTTCCTCAGATTAGACAGCTGATGAAATCCCACAGGAAGAATAGCTCAGTGGAGATGGTCACCTGCTCAGCACCTGAACCTGATAATTGAGATGCTAAAAATGTTGGAGGGTGGGTGGGGGTAGGAGGGGGGGGAGGGGGGGAGGAAGGAGAGCCAAGAATCCCATCTTGTCTCTGTGCTTCAGGTTTGGGGATAATTGGAGAGATTGGATGCATTCCTTAAGAGCTCATTTTTGCCTCATATCTTCAGCAGAGTAAGAGAAGTTGGGTGAAGAGACATTAGCTCACAGGATAGGCTTCACCAAACCATGGGATTGTAGGGCTGAAGACTGAGGATGATCTGACTTTGCATACCTGAAGCATTTGACTCAAATCCCAAGAAAATGAAATTTCATTTGGGGAGGGAGGGGGCTATCTGTAGCCATGCTGGGAGTCAGTAGAGCTACTAGGAGTGTTCAGGAGGCCACGTGGTGCTGGAGATCAAACCTGGAGCCTTGTGCAAGCTGAGCACGTGCCTCAGCCCTTGGAGCCACCTCCCACACCGAAAACGCAGTTTTCTTCCATTTCCTCACTGGCCCATTTGACCCTCCTTCCATTTCAGTCTCTCTCCTTGTTTAGCATAAAAAGCAGAAAGTCCATTTCTCTCTGCCCTGACTCAGTCAAGGGTAATATTCTTCCAGGATACTATGTGGTTTTCCCTCTAACTAGAGGGAAAGAAGGTTTCCATTCTATTCTCTAAGAAGCCGCCATTGCTTCTGATTATTGCGTTTTTTCACCTTTTGCTTCTCCCCGTGTTCCTTGGTGTCTTCTTTTTTTACTGCATCCTCACTTTCTTTACATCCCTTCAGGGTACTGTGTAGGTTGAGTAAAGATAATTTTTCTTGACTAAGGACTTGCTGTGCCCCCAACCCCAAATAACTCCAGTTCTTTTGCTCAGGTACTGTAACTAGGAACTCTGGGCTTTTAGAACCACCTGGATCCTGGGTTGTTTCTGTCTGTATCTCTCCATCTCTCTTTTCCTTCTTTTGCTTCCCAATGAATCAGAACAGCAAACAAGGACCCATCGAATGATGGAGAGTGGAGGTTGGTGGAAATCTCCTACTGGAAATACAGCTAGTCTCTAAGAGATCGATACCACCAATAGCTCTTTGTACAGATTTCTCCTTTGTCCCCATATTCAGCTACCCTGAGACTTAGGAGAGTACAGATAAATGAGTCTCACCTCCTCTGTCTAGATGTAAAATCTGGACATTTGGAATGGTTGAATGCCTTTTGTACCTTCTGTATCACACTGTCTGTCTTCCCGTTCATCATCGATTTGCTTGAGCGGGCCCCAGTAACATTTCCATATGTCCTGTCTCATGCTAGTAGAGCCCAAGGGCATCTGCTTGCTCCAGGAACATAAAGAGCCTCAATCCATTCCGGAATGAGGTCTATAATTGTTACTGGTATTTGGCATATCAAATGCAACACGGGTAGCTTGCCAGGCTCTGCCGTGCAGGTAGCATACTACCTGCACCTTTGTACCTTCTGTAACACCTAATTCTCTCAACTGCTTCACTAACTGCTTCACTTATATAGTTTCATCCAAAGGAATCACTTTTACCTAATAACACATGTTTGATCTCATTCTGCTTCTGCTGGTGACTTCCATTTTGTATGTTTGTCCTTCTCTGCCCATGCTTCTCCATTAAAAATGCAAGTTAGAGGCTCCCAGAGGGGAGGAGAGATCTCCATGCTTGGCTGAGACAAGGAGAAGAGAAGAGCCAGTAGCCTGCTCACTGGAATGAGCTTCCAAGTCTTTTCTCTTGCTTCTTGTTGAATCACTTCTGGGTATGACTAAAGTGGGAGAAAGAGCATTTGGGGTCCTTGTTCATAGTTTTGTTCTTAGGTCATACTTGGAAGTGCACAGTGGTTATTCCCAGCTCTATACTTGGGGTTGCTCCAATGGTGATTTGGGCACCCTGTGGTCCTGAGGACTGAACCCTGGACCCCTGCATGCAAAGCAGGAGTCATGCATGAGGTCAGCTCTTTGAGCTAGCTCAGTCTCTGGGTCATAATTTTGACGTAGATCAAGTCTCATTTCTTACTTGCCCTTGTTTGACTTTATTAGAGAGAGATTTTTGGTTCCAGGCAGGTTGACAATGGTGGAGACGGTTACCAGGAGCTAGGCACTCTATTAGAAGGATTCCCTCTTTCCAATTTGTCTCATCCCCAGAATTCTGCTTCCTACCTAAATCTAGAACAGGTTGGGGTCCTTAGGAGTCCATGCCTGGGAAATAATGGGTATTTAAATTATGATCTGTCTTATCATCTGATTTGTATCAGTATACAATCTGACTATTCTCCCTCTTTCCCCTGAGGGAGATGAAAGGAAGATCAAGAAGGTGGTGAGTAAAGTGATGTAATGGAAGAAAAAGACACTGGAGGGGTTAAAATTCCTTCTCTGCAGGCTTCCTGGCTCTGCTAAGCTCCAGCTCCCCGCCTCTTAATGAAAGCTGCAATCGGAGCTGCCTCCTCTTTATTTTTTCAATCAAGGCTCACATCATCTACAGAATTGATTATCCCTTTCCTGGCTCAAGCCAGAGACTGACCTGGCAAAGTCTCCACGTTGCTGTAAGCACATGACCCCACCAAATCTTCTGGCTTTAGTGTGACCACAGTATCTCTGTTTGAGCAATACTTGTCTACCCAGCCAGCCATACACTTAAAGCCTGTGGATCCTGGAGCTTGACCATGTGTGCAAGGCCCTGGGGAGAGGATTACTGGAGGCTGAGTAAGATTCTTGCATAATAATTTATGTTTGGTTCCCACACCAGAACTGAACTCCCCATGCAAACGTGGCCAGCATTTTGGTCCTCTTCTCTACCTTCTTATTCTACCTTTTATCCTCCTCTTCCTCCTGTCCTTCATTTTTATTTTTCCTTCATTTCCCTTCCTTCTTTTCTCTCTCAAACATTTTCTCTTTCTCATTTTCTTTTTCTTTTCTTATTTTTTGTTTTGTGTCATTCTGGGGTCCACATCTGGTGTTGTTCAGGGCTTATTTATACTTGTTAGGCTCAGAGGAGACCATACTGAATGCCATGGATTGAACCTGGGTCTGCCACGTGCAAGGTAAGCCCCTTACCCACTATATTATCTCTCTGACCCCTCTCTCTTTCTTCTTTCTATCTAATTCCACAAAAGTTTCTCAGAAAGTCTTCTTTCTGTCCTCTCCTCCTTTACCTGTGAATCTTAAATATGCTGCTGAAATCCTTGGTTTCATATTGATTAGAGCTGAGGGCTAGCTAGGGGAACCCTGGAGGTTTAGTCAGAGTGTAAGATGCTGATTGAAGCAAATGTCTTTGCTCCTGCGAGACAGGCTATCTGCTTGAAGGTGGCAGCTCATAACTGACCCATCCTGGAAGCTATAGAGAGTATGAAGATCTGTCAGTCAGGCCAATGAATCAAGTGTACAGCCCATTCAATACCATAGCACAGGATGCTATGGAAAGAAATCCTTGTTCAACATAAGACAGTCTAGAAACAAAGAAGCAAGTGTAAGCGAATTGGCCTTGCCTAGACTTAACCTCTATCAGAACAGTGTAGGGTAAAAAGGGTGGGCAGACTGATCATATTCTCAAATATGATCAAATCTTCTCAGAGAGAAGATTTTCTTGGTTAGAGTCAAGGGTATACATCAGGAATAGTTAGAGCCAAGGATAGAGAGAAAGAGGAGAGAGGCAGAAAGATCCATTCCCGGAGACGACTGCATTGCATGTTTGTATGCATGGTCCCACCTACAGACCAGTCTCTTGTGCCCTTCTGCATTCCACAGGGCTGGAGGCTTTACTCCTCCAACAGGATAAAGCAAAGTTCATACTCAGAAGCCTTTTCTATCTCAGAGCTAGACAGCCTGCTTCCTTGGGAACCACCATGATGGCTAATGCCCATCAATCTGCTTATCTTCTTTTCTCCCCTTTTCCCCAGAAATGAGGGAACTCCAGCTGGTCAGTTGGGAAAAGGAGCTCCAGTATGGGAGGAGTACATATCTTCTCACTCTCCTGGAAGCTGATAGAGTGGGCACTTGGAAAAATTTACCTCCTCCCACCTTTCCAAGGACCCAGCCTGCAGTTTTTCTCCTTTCTTTATCCCTAAAGAGCACAATTCAAGAGAGACAAGTCATCTCTGGTCTCTGGGAACCCTAGGTGGGTCCCTCCTTCTCTCCTTGCTTCCCTCTGCTTTGCTCTGCCTCTTTCTCCTGGTGCTTATTTCCAAGCCCTTCGCAGACCCAGGGCCTCATAGAAGCACCCTGGCGCCATTTGCGGCTGGCCTGAAACCAAGCCAGAGGAGCAATAGTCGGTACTGCTGATTCAGCAAATATCTACTCCTCCTGAGTTCCAGAGGTCACTTAGGAAAAAAACACAGCAGGTCAGGTCCCAGTGGGGAGGAATGAACAGGACAGTGACATGAAAAAGGCGGGTGGGGGGCAGGGGTGCAGCTGGGATGAATAGCTACAGCCTCAGTCTGCAAAGATCCAAGGATCTTGAATTCGTGTAAAGATTTTTAAATTGGCTGACCTTGCTGGGAAGCTCAGATGTTTCACCAGGGCCCAAATCTACTCTCCATGGCTTTGAGTCCAGGGTAATAGCAAATTGACAAGTGGTTTTGGGGGTTGGTCCTGCCATTGTGCCTGGTGGATCCCCCATAGGTGAGCCACTTGGCAGAAGCTTTGAGCCTGTTGCATGAGTTCCCAAACAGACTGCCAGGGGGCTTCTGTCTCTGCAGAAGAGAGGGGTGGCATCCTCCATCTCAGACAGGCTGGAGAGGAAGTGGGAGTGTGGGGGAAGGCACAGGGTACTGTAGGAAAAACTCAAGAAAGAAATGATTTTTGCAGCCTGAAAGTATCTTAACTAAACCATAGCCTTGTGACATTTTCAAGATAGAGATGGTTATAAAACAAGAGCTTTGGAGTAGGCATTCATACCTGGGTAGGATTCTGGTTTTTTATTTGTTTGTTTGCTTGCTGGGAGAGTATTTGGTTCCCACCTGGTGGTGCTCAGGACACACCGTGGTCTGTACCCAGACATCACTCCTGTTGGGACTCGGGGAACTCTAGGGGATGCCAGGGATCTAACCTGGGTCAGCCTTATGCAAAAAAGTCCTACCTGCTGTCCTATTCTTCAGCCCCTGAATCCTCTTCTACCACCTACTAGTTCCGCATATTTACAAAATTCATTATGTGCCTTTTATCGTCCCCTTCAGTTTATAAAATAAGGACTATCTTCTTTTAAAGAATTATTGCCAAGTGGACAAATTAGATGGCATCATTTGCTTAGCACTGTTCTTGGGCACATCGTAAGCGTTGAATACCCTGTGACTTTCAGATAAAGAAACCCAGAGTCAGGGCTCAGCACACACAGACCACAGTAAGACCAGACTCCAACTCTGCCGATTCCGCAGCTACCCTCTACCTCTGTGTGGTGCCAAGCTAGTCTGGCCATTTGCATGTGGCATTTACCTTGAAATGCAGCCAGTCAGGATGCAAGTCCACACCCTTTTGTGAGCTGAGAGAAGGTCTCACAACTTCTTCGCTGAAAATTGCTTCCTTAAGCTCAACTTCAATCCTTGGGGTTACGTTTTAAGATTATTTGCACTGAAGACACTGCAAAGGATCTGAGTTCTCATCCAACACTTCATGGTGACAGGCGTGATCTCCATTCTAAACAGGCAATGATTTAGAAATGATCTCTATTTTCTAAAGGTGTACAAGTGCCATGTATAGACAGAGTAACCAAGAACACAAAGGGAGGGAGAGAGGAAGAGTGGCTTCATAACCAGGAGAACTTCTTCTCTTTTCCTGCCAGGAGGACCAATTCCACTCTCCACCTCCTACCACCCCACGGTAGATAGAAGGCAGAAGAGCTTGGTCTGCTCTGCAGGACTCTGAGGTCAGGAAGCTGGAAAGCAGAGCAGACCGGGAAGGGGCAGAGGCATGTAATGTGTTCTGCTTTTAGGGAGACTATTTGGAGGTACTGTGACTAAGGAAGGGCGCTGTCTTCTCTGACCCTAATAGATGGTTAAGCTGCTGTCAGGGGAGGGAACGTGGAGGGGGGGAAAGAGGAGAAGAGAGGAGAGGAAAGAGATCGGGAGCAAGCATGCAGGGGACAGGCCATTTTGCTGTTGTTCTTTGTTTGGAATTGCCCATCAGGGAGCTTATGTAATTCGGCGAGACCTATGCATGGGCCATGTGCTGAGTTGTACCTTTCCTCCCAGCGGGCAGGCAGGAGGCAGTGGACAGAGGGCATTGCAGAACTGTCCAACTCACTGCCCGCGCTCAGGACTGGCACCAGGCCCTTATTCAAGGCCAAAGGTACAGGGGCTGGAGAGCTTTAGAAACTTGGCCAGGCTCCCTCAGCAGCCCCCTGGAGAGTCAGGTCAACGTCAGAGCTGGAGACATTCTAGAAAGTCCTGTGGTCTAAACTTATTGGCAAATGAGGAAACTGGCCTAAGAGAGAAGGTCCTGGTGCTTCCAGGCTCCTGAGAGGCAGAACCAGATCCCAAACCAGTGTTCTTGCCAACTGGCAGCAATAGAACCAAAGAATTGATCAGGACTGCTCTGTGGGAGTAGAGAGGCAAGCTGAGGGCCGGTTACAGGGCTCAGGGGGCCCAGGGACTCTGTCCTTCCAGAATGTCTCACCCACACCAGCCATTCCATATTAGATATTCGATTGGGCACTTCAAGGTTATTCCCCTTGTTAAAATGCAAATACTCCAGGGGCCAGAGGAAAACAACACATTTACGTACATCAGCCCTTTATGCTTCACATGAGAGTTCATTTGAGCAGCTTCTGAGGACAGATTATGAGCAAGACACCATGACTAAGAGTCAGGGCAGGGGACTCAGGAGGAACTGAAGGGCTCATGAGGGAGCCCCTCGAAACCTGACTGATCTCGTCTCTGTTGGGGGCTGCAGGGCTTTAGTATGGCCTTGTCTGGGCTTCGTAAGCAAAATGGAGGGACCAGGGTACTCCCATTTTGGTCTATCTTGGACTAGTAATTATCTGTGTGGTAGAGAGAGATCAAACCCTGAAGGAACGGTTTGAAGCTCTTCGTATTCCTGAAACAACCAGATGCCATTGGGCTACACTGGCACGTGATAGGGTCAAATGGAAATGTTACTGGCGCCCGCTTGAGGAAATTGATGAACAACGCGATGTCTAATGATCTAGTGAGAGAGAGATCCTTCCCCATAAATTGCACATGTAAATGTCATCTGGCAGGGCTTAAAGAGAGTCCTGATTCTGGGTAAGCTCCATTGAGCCTTTCTAGACTCCTAAAATATTATGTGTTGGGAGGACAAAAAATTCACCCAATTCGGTTGGGGTCTGCTATGGGGCGGGGAGTGACTGGCAGTAGAGGCTAGTTACCTCGTGAGACTGAAGAAGGTGGGGGAGGAGAGATGGACTCAGCATGCAATAGATGTACTGGCCAAAAGCATAAACCTTTTCAATGTAGGACCAAGTAGGCTCGTGCATTGCTGAGGGGAGCGGACAGTGTGGAGGTTAGGAGTAAGGATGAAAATTGCTGGAGTTGGGGGGACAGAGATCTCAGCTGGAGGAAGAACCCACCCTCACAGTGGGTTGGGCTTAGGTTCAAGAGCATTTTCTTTTGGTTTGTGTTCTGAGCGACGCTCTGCGGTGCTCAGAGAACCTGTGCTGAGGGCTCAGACAACCGAATGGGGCGCCCAGGACTTGAACTTGGTCAGCTGCAAACAATGACAGGTTCCCTACAGGCTATGTGCTGGCTCAGAGGTTCAGCTCTGAGAGCCAGTTAGGGAGTCTGAGGGTCAGGAGAGACCACCGCTCCTGCTACAAACCCCACCCTACCCCCCAGCTTCTCACCTGCCCGTCCTTAGTGTTAAAGCTGCATTAAGGAGAAACCACGAGGAAGTCTTTGAGTGATTGTTTCATCTTAGTGAACATGCATGCACGCACGCACACACACACACACACACACACACTGAGAAACATACACACTCAGCTTAGAAGCAGGTCATAGTACATACGGACAAAGGAGCTTACGAGTGGGAAACCTCTGAATTGGGATCACGTCTCTGGGTGGAAAAGAGACAGAACCAGTTTTCAGACTCCAAACCTTATGCTCTCCTTTTTTATTTTTTTAATCTGGGCAGTGTGACCTATTGAGAAAAATGTGAAAACAGAGGGGCTGTGCCTGGGGGGCTAAACAGAGAGGCTGTGCCTGGGGGCTGCACCCAGAGTGTGTTTTCCACATTGCCGGGGCTGGTGGGCATGAGATAAAGCTCAGCTGAGGCCTGTGTTCGTCTCCACCCTCCCACCCTGATCTGGCCACACTGCCAAGACTCCTTTTGCTACGGGACCTGTTTCCTCCCTCTGACTAATCTCCCCTGGGGTCTCGCCCATCAAGAACAGAAAACTCCACACCTGTAACCTTGTCCCTTTTGCTAGGAAACCAGGCCATGGGACGATGGGACTTGAGCTCCTGCACAGGGACCAGGGTGGACGGGGGACCAGGGGACCAGGGCAGGTATCTGTGACTCTCTACGGTGCTGGCAATTCAGCTATGGGGCAGCTGCCTGGCAAGCTGCAGGGCACCTGGCCATGCCCAGCTGTGGCAGCGCCTGGGGTGCCATATAATCTCTAGGGTTCAGGGTGCCTCTGAGGAACCTGACTGTTCTACCTCCAATCAGAAAGGCACTCCCAGGCAGAGAACTGAGCAAATTCCTCAAGTTCTTCTTGATAAATGATTCTGGTCTACCAGGAGCTTTACTCCCCACATCAATTCAAGACAATGATGCTTTTAAGACAGCAACAACAACCAAGACACAGCGAGAGCAGTTGGGAATCTCCTGCTTGAGGCTAACTGAGGGACTGCCCAAGCACAGCCTGGTCTTCAGAAAGAGAGAGGGAGAGAGAGAGGCCCCTTGAGGCTTCCAAACAGGCTCACTCCCAAGATACCAGCCCGGAAGGGTGGGAGCCAGGTAGACACTGCATTGCGCAGCTCGAGGGAGCCGGGACTCCAGAACTCAAAGCCACAGCTCTGCCCCCAGCTCAAACCCCAAGTGTAAGGTTGGAGCAAGCCGCGCGCGCTTTTCTAGGTCCAGATTTCCCCTCTGCCTCCCGGGGGGCCATCCTGCTCTGCCTCTCCAACCCAGTTTAGAGGGGGAGAAACTCAGGAGGGTCGAGGGGGACCCCATTCATTTCCCCTTTCAAGGAAAAGAAAAGGCAGCCGAAGGCCGTGGGTTCCAGGTCCGCGACAGGTGACAACAAGGTCTAGCTCCAAAGCCCTGCCCTAAGTACCCCTTCCCGCATAAAACCTGGGCGCAGTTGGAGGGGCCAGCTCGGGAGCCGCCTTCTCCTCCTCCCTTCCCTTCCTCCTTAGGTTCCCGAGTGGCTGCCCCGCCTAGGGGAAGCCCCGCAGTCTCCGCCGATCCCGCGTTCCCTTGCGGGGGTGGTGGGGGGCTGCTCCGTGCGCGGGAGGGGGGGGGTTGCCGAGCCAGGCTGGCGGCCCGAGTGGGCGGCCGGGCGAGCCGCTGACGAGCTGGCAGGAATCTCCCGGCCCCCGCACCCCTCAGGGCACCGAGCTCTGCGTTCCCCCTCACCCGCGGGGACACCCCCATCCCTTGCCCGGGCGCGGGGGAAGCAGCGCGCACGCATCCCCGCGGGGCCCTGGATGCTGAGTCACCGCCGCGGGCGCCCCACCTGTGCGCTCCACCTGGGAGACTGGGGGAGGGTGCACCCCAACGCCATCCCGCCCTCGCGGGCCTTCCCCAGTCGGCCTGACTGTCGCCCCCCCATTTCTCCCCACCCCCGCTGTCCCCTACGAGTCTGCCTGGCGTGCGCACCGCTGCTGCCCGCCCACGGCGTCTGGGAGCACCCCCTTTCCCCACTCCCCGCCAGCATCCTTCCCGGGAGTCAGAGGGATGTGGGGGGGGGGGGAGGGGGGTTTCCGCGCTGCGTCACCCGCAGCCGCTGAGCCTTTGAGCCTCGCCACTGCTTCCCGCAGCCCGCGTGGTACCCCCAAGCATCCCCTTCAGCCCTACCACAGAGGACCCTGTGGGCTGAATGTTAGCTCCTTCCACGTCCCCATCTCCCTGCACCCAGCAGTGAAAGCAGCCCCCCACCCCTTTTACCCCGTACACCCCCACCCCCACCTCTCCTGGCGTTGAGACACCCAGGCCAAAGCGGGCCTGCCCTGGCTGGGCCTTCCTGTGGTTTCTGTTACTTTTCAGAATCCCATTGATCTTAGAGTTCTCGCCCAAGCCAGGATGAAGCATCCATCCAGTTAGAGCAGAGCTGGCTGCGGAATTCCCTCCCGTGTTGCCCCGGAGACAGGCCACGGCCTTGCCGTTCTCATCTATTAAATGAGGATGCAAAGAGTGGTGGTTTCGCAGGCTTGCCACAAAAGCAAACGGAAGCCCACAAAGCACCCAACAAGCCAGAGTGCCTGGCTCTGCACTCAGGAATTACTCCTGGCGATGCTTGGGGGAACATAGGGGATGCGGGGATGGAACCTGGATCAGCCTCGTGCAAAGCTAATGCCCTCCTCACCGTGCTATAGCTCTGGTTCCAGCTGCTGACTGGCTTTTTACTGGTCGGTTGTGTTCTCTTACTGTAATATCCTCTCTGCAAGGTTGATAATAGATTGAGAGGGGACACAAGGGAAGACATCAGACTTTACAGCGCAGAGTATGGCTTCCCTGCATGCCACACCCACTTACCCTGACTGCCCTACAGACAGCTGCTGCCTTTGGCAATTCCTTGGGTACCTTTTCAGGGGTTCCTCTCTTACTCTCATGTACATGTGATTGTAGGATGCACTGTGCTTTTCTGCACCTCACTTTTATTTTGGCATTTTGGGTCACACCCAGCAATGTTCAGGGTTTACTCCTGGCTCTACTCTCAGGAATGGCTCTTGGAGGTGTTCGAGGGACCATATGGGATGCCCGGGATTAGATGGATTGGCTGCGTGCAAGGCAAACGCCCTACCTGCTGTATTGTCGCTCCGACCCTATCCTCCCTTTTCTCTCTTGTAGTCTTTTTTGGTGACTTTTCCATAGCCAAAATGCACTGTCTCATTCTTTATAATAGCTCTATCATTGGGGCACAGGTCCTTCTTCTGTGCTGAGAGTTTGGAAGGTAAAATCTGGGTGTTCAGTGTCTGTCTCATCATTTGGGGTGGGCTTTCTGAGGGAGAGGGAGGTAGATAATATGGGGGCTCCATTTGGCCTTGTTCTCCATCTGCTGTGGGTTCTACAGATATTGCTGCTAATAATGGTACATTGCAACAAAATAAGATTCCCAGAATGTTCTTGTCAGCACACAATTCTTCCCCACTCGTCTAGTTTGGCTCACTTTTGTTTTTTGAAGCTCCCTCTGAGCTGTCAGAGTAAAGAATAGAATCTCTAGTCAAAATGGGCTAATGGTGAATCCTGAAACATCACCTCCTTCAGGGAGTCTTCCTGAAATTATCTGAGAATTAAACTAAGGTTTATTTTTTCTTTCTATGGCTAACAAGTTCTTGTTGCCTGCATTACAGTATAGATCGATGGAATCTGCATTCTCTCTGGAAACAACTATTATCTGTAGTGGGCCTGTTTCTGTTCTAGGTAGAGGGTACGCCAATGAGCATCACTCTCCCCCACCCCTTGATATCCCTCCATGACAAAAAAATAAAAAGAGGTAAGCTCTATAATGAAAGGGCTGGAGAGATAGTACTCTTGCCTTGCATGCAGCCAACCTGGGTTCGATCCCTGGCACCCTGAACTTAGTCAAGAGTAAGTCCTGACTGCATTTATTTGCATGACATAAATATATCAGGTGGTCTTACCAAAAGTGGAAATTACCGCAAACATGAGGGAGTCAGAGGTTAGGTAAGACAGAGAAGGGAACGTGTGTGAATAAATGGCGAAAGGGCTGATACCAAGATAGAACTGAGCATTAAATACAGGCAAAAAATGCACATGATGGCTTCTAAGTGTATGTAGTGCAACCCACAATGTGTAGGAGAAGGAAGGGAGAGAGCGAGAGGGAGAAAGAAAAGAGCTAAAGAACCTGCCATTTAGGCAGGCTATGGGAGGGGGAGGGAACTGGGGACATTGGTGGTGGGAAATTGGCACTGGTGGAGGGCGGGGTGCTGGAACACTATGTGACCAAAACCTCCAAACATGAACAACGTTGTAATTGTATATCTCACGATGGTATAATAAAATGTTTAATTTAAAAAAAAAAGGAGTAAGTTCTGAGCTGAGCTGGGTGTGGTCCAAAGACACAAAACAACAGAAACTATAATGAAAACATAGAGTAGATAGATGGAACAAGTACTCTGGGGAAAAATAAGATAAAGAAGGGAGCCCGGTGATCAAGGGGTTAACAGGAAGATTTCACAGCGAAAGTGCAGAAGGGAGTCCTGACCAGGTCACAGCCTGAACAAAGCCCCAATCCCAACCTGCCAAGTTGTTTAGGAACTCAAAAGCAGAGGGGACGCAAGGAGAGTGGCCTGAGAGGGATTTAAGGGGGCAAGAGAGTTCAGGGCAGACTCTCAATATATGTTCCAGACACATCTACAGTTTAGGGCAGAGATAACGAGGTTGCCTCTTCTGCGCACCCCACAGGAGGTCTTGTTCAGACTCATTCTGAGGCAATGTGATTCTAGCAGAACACACTCCTCCTAGCCTTGACTTGCTTCCACCTCTTAGCTCCCTGCAGACATTTGCAGTAAAAGGCACCAAATATCCAAGAGAAAGTTTTCCACAAGGGACCTACCGTGGCAGGAGGGTTTTGGGAAGGTGGGCAGCCAAGTAAGCTGGGAGTTCTTAGGATTCTGAGGTAGCTCCCTGCTTTCAGAACAGTTTGGGGACCAGGATGACTAAGTGGTGGAGCAAGCACGAGGCTCATAGTTTGATCCCTGGTACATCCCCGAGGGTGATGCTGGCTATGTTGTCGTACGTGGTTTCTAGCAACAGAACAAAGTGTGCAATCTCTGGTGCCCTGGTGTGTGAGCACCGCAGGCCAAGAGTGGGCAATGCCCAGTCATCATCATGACAAAATTCCTGTCAGAATAGATCTGCCCACACACACCCATTTATCAACACATGCATACAAATATTCACATGAACACTAGAAATAATCGGGCTAGCTGGAAGCTGTTGGGGAAATGGAAATAGAATGAGCCTCCTGAACTGGAGGATGGAATGTAGAGGGGAGCTGAGCAGATTCTTGCTATGGAGGCCTGGACATTTATTTCTATTCCTGGAGGACTGGAGTCATGGCTGTATATTCACTTGATGAGTATTTATTTAGAATAATTAAAAAATTTTTAATCACAGTGAACGATGGAGTTACAAAGTTTTTCATGATTAAATTTCAGGCTCACGATGTTCCAACACTCCCTTCATCAGTGTCCTATTTCCCTTACACCCCTCAGCAGACACTTTCCTTAATTATCCTCACCCTATCCCCAACCTCTGTGGCGAGGTTCCTACTGAACTTCCTTTCTGTCACCTCTGGGGCTCTGTTACCCCTTCATAAAGTCTCCTGTATCCATCATATGAGAGATCATTCTGTGTCTCTTTCCCTCTGACTAACTTCATCAACATGATTCATCCATGTGGCAGGAATTGACGAGTACTATTGAGCATCTATGCTAGACCAGGCTTTCCTTTTTATTAAGCTTTATTTAAACACTTTGATTTACAAAGTTGCTCACAGTACAGTTGTTTCAAGTATTAATAGTTCAACACCAATCTTACGACCAGTCATGGTACCTTACTGCCACCAAACCCTCAAAAGTATTTGTATGGAATCTGTTGATGAGACTATTCTTCTTATTAAGATTAATAAGAAGATATTCTTTATAAAAATATCACTGTCTGTCACTGTCTTCCCGTTCATCATCGATTTGCTCAAGTGGGCACCAGTAACATCTCCATATGTCCTGTCTCATGCAAATAGAGCCCAAGGGCACCTGCTTGCTCCAGGAACATAAAGAGCCTCAAACCATTCCATCAGGTCATGGGAATGAGGTCTATAATTAAAAAATATTAATAATAAAAAAGAATTACTTTCTTAGAAGAAAGGATTGTTCAATGAGGATTGAACAATGAGGATTGTTCAATCTCCCTATGGAGCCATTGGGCCTAAGCCCTTTGTATAAGAAATTACCTATATGTTGTTACAGAATAGGCATTGTGACTACATATATTGTTATTAGGTACCTTATACCTACATCAATTAAATGTGATGTGATACTTAGCATATCAATATACTAGAGTTTGAGATGCATGTGGCCGCATTTGCAGCCTCAGGAATTTCAGAGATTGTAACTGAGTTTTTCAACGGATTCACTCATGGGTGGGGCTTATCCAAGCAGTGGAGTCCAGCCTTGAGCCTGGCAGCAGTTGTGGAGTATGGAGGTTTTTTGGCTGCTGGGGCTATTGGTATTGGCCAGACCTAAACCAGTTCCCTCTGAAAGGTCCCTGTATTCAGGTTAGGCTCTTCTAGGTGCTGATGGTTCACGGAGAGCAAAGGGAGCTCTCACTGAAAAGAGGGAGACAAAGGGCCCAGGGATAGCTCAGTAGCAAAGCAGCCTTGAAGGCGAAAGGCCAAGTGCTCAGTCTGGCATCTTCCCGCATGCCGAGTGCAATCCAGACAGTGCACCCAAAAGTGTGGGATCTCCGGGGACCATAACTAGGCATGTGCCAACCCTCCCACGGAAATGTGCAATTCTTGTGAGCACTATAACCAAATGAGCATCACCCCACACCAACAAAGAAGGGGAGAACTAAGTTTTCACAGGGGAGACATATAAATAATAATGAGGGGGTGAGAGGTTTTTTCCAGTTTTTTCTGACCTTCCACTTGGCCAATCCCAGTTCTATTCCTGGTACCATGTATGGTTCCCTGAACACTTCAAGGAGTGATACCCGAGCCTGAGGCAGAAATAAACCCTGAGCACAGGGTATGACTCTCCCCTCCCTGACCCCCTCAAAAAAAAAAAACTAAGAAAATGAGGGCTGGGTATATAGTTCACGTTAATCCCACTAAGACCGGAACTTTGCATGTGGGATCACTAGCTTAGATCCCCAGAACCACATGGTCCCCCAAAACACCAAAGAAAATGAACACAGGCACATACACATTCTCAGATGCTCTAAGAAATAAGGAAATAGCTGGAAAATAGTGGCTAGACTGACAAAGAACTCACTCAGGAAGTGCCATCTGAGCAGAGATAGTAAAACACTGGAGAAGACATGATAGGGAGAGCATTAAAAAACAAAGCCTCTGGGGCAGGAGCGATAGCACAGAGGGAGGCATTTGCCTTGCATGCAGTCAACCCAGGTTCAATCCCCGGCATCCCATATGGTCCCCGAGCACTGCCAAGAGTGCAGAGTAGGAGTAACCTCTGAGGATAGCCAGGTGAGACCCCCCACCCCAAAAAAAGCCTGTGAAAAGGCCCTGGAGCTGGAGGGATGCATCCCCCAAGTAGATCTGAAGGGTGGACATAAACTGGGGGTGACATAGTCCCTGGGAAGGAGAGTGACTGGGAAGTCATGAGGAGTGAGGAGAGATGAGACCTGCTACCGCAGAGCTTCAATGAGAAGTCAGCGGATCCCCGCAGCAGAGAGCCCTGGGGCGCAAGTCACCATCATTGTGTGACATCAGCACAGCTCTTCAACCTTTCTTCCAACAACGCCTTGCTGGCTCCCACACGGTGCTGGGCAGGTATGAGTCTCTCAGACCTCATTTCACCCACCTAGCCTGAGAGGAAGGTCACGGGATCTCTGAGAGTTTGAGGCCATCTGTGCAAAGTCACACAGCGAACGTGGCCTCTTCAAGACTCACATGCCGATGGAGGCTCTTCCCTCAGAGCAACTCTGCCTTGTGGGTGGGGTCCCTGTGCGTGGGGAAGGCCTCCCCTCAGCAGGGTCCGATCCAGACCATGGGTCCATGTTCAGGGGCCATCAAGGCAGCGGACGCCAGGTCTAGGTGCAGCTGTTGGTCTTTTGTTTTTCTTGTTGTTATTTTTAGCTTTTTTTGGTCATACCTGGCAATGCTTAGGACTTTGCACTCAGGAATTACTACTGGTAGTGCCTGGGTGGGGCGGGGAGGGAACCATACAGGATGTCAAGGATCCAACTCGGGTCGGCCACAAGCAATGCAAACTCCCTACCTGCTGGGCTATCCTTTGGCCCTCACAACTGTTTTTGGGGTTGTGACTTTGAAACTGGCCCTTTGCCTGCTCGTCTCTGTCATACCACACAGGACTGGGCTAGAGGACTGGCAGAATGCCACCCACCATGATCCCTGGATGGACGCCTTGCACGGCCCTCATAGCTAGGAGGTACAGTGTAAGGGATCCATAGCCACAGTCTCTTGTGTATCCAGGTGTCCATACTGGTTGTCTGTAAGAGTCTGTTTTTGTATATCCACATATACAAGATTGAGTGTGTGTCCACGCAAGTATGCCTGCATGCAGAATGTGTGTGCATAAGTGTGGGGAATTGATATTGTGCGTAAGAGTAAGGGATAATTCTAGATGTTGGGCATATTGCCCTAGCTGGTGCTCTGGAGACTCTGGTGCACTCCCGGTGATGTTTGGCCAACGGCGATGGCCGGTGCTAGGCTCGAGGATGTGGTGATGCTTTGGCTCTGCCATGCAGCGCTGCCCCAGTGATGCTCACCTCCAGGACCACACCCAGAGGATCAAACCCTGACCTGGCCCATGTCAGATATGTGCCCTATCGCTCTACTATAGCCCCAACTTCTGTCTGAGCATTTAAATGAGCATTCTGGATGAGTGCATGAAGTGAGGTGAGTATGTGCGTGTGTGAGAGCGTGTGAATGCATGTGTGTGATTGTATGTGTCCGTGTGTCTGTGTGAGTGTCTGTGTGAGTGTTTGTGTGAGTGTCTGTGTGTGAGTGTGTGAGAGTGTATGTGTGTGAGCGTATGTGTGAGTGTATGTGTGTGAGTGTGTGAGTGTATGTGTGTGAGTGTATGTGTGAATATATGTGTGTGAGTGTGTAAGAGTGTATGTGTGAGTGTATGTGTATGAGTGTGTGAGTGTATGTGTGAGTGTGTGTATGTGTGAGTGTGTAAGAGTGTATGTGTGTGAACGTGTGTATGTGTGTTTGTCTGTGTGTGAGTGTATGTGTGTGTTAGTGTGTGTCTGTGAGTGTGTGAGTGTATGTGTGTGTACATGTGTGAGTGTGTGTGTGATTGTATATGTGTGTCAGTGTGTGTGAATGTGTGTGTATGCGCCAAGGGTGGAGATGTGCACGAAGCATTGACTGCTCCAGCAGGCACTCACTGTGATGTGAGCACACTGGCTGAAGTGGACAGCTGGGTCAGCAGCAGCAGTGTGTACTTGGGAGGGTGTTTGGCTTGCAGGGGCCGAAGGAGCAGGGGGTGGGGGCACGGGTTAGGGAACCAGCTGAAGTGGCAGGACTGGGAATTGGCTGGTGGAAGCTTGAGGCTCATTCCGAGAGTCTGGCTATTGTGGAGAGTGAGCTCCGGGCTTTTCCGCTCACAGCCCAGAAGCCCCCTCATCTGCAGATGTTGTGTGGGGTCCAGGGGCTGGTGAGAGTGGGCACCATGGAGTGGAAAGGAGGTGAGCTTCTGGGCTCAAGTGTGTTCTCAGCAGGTTTTCAGGCCTTACTTCTTTCATGAGGCAAATGGCATTCATATTAACGTTAATTACTGCTATAATTAGAATTATGTTGTTACTCCTCCTACGTTCCACTGGACACTCACAAGTTTTCTGGAAATCAGAAACCTCGCCCAGCACACAGGCATAATTATTGATCAGGACGTGTCTTCCTGGAGCAACAATGCCTGCCCTCATTTGTGTAAGGTTGGATGAGTCACACAATGTGGGCAAGCTGCTAGGGTGGTGTGAATCCGGCCAAGGTAGGACATGGCCCCTGAGGCTGACTTGGGCGGCTGGCCTTGATCTATCCTCTCAAGCCAGCTTGGCCCAGCAGCCAGGCACCCGTCTGCCAGGTAATAAAGAGATCTCTGGTGTGGGCAGCTAGCAAGAGGCAGCCAAGAGCCAGACTCCGTAATTCGTGCTGAGCTGCCCTGGCCCGGCACTGGGAACCTTCCTGGCTCCTTCTGAAGGCAGCTGGACTTGGAACACGTAGGCTTCAAGCTTTGCCATGAAGGGTGCTGGATTTGCCGGTAGTACCAGCCTGCAGGCAGGAAGGAGAGTGGGCAGTGTGGAGCTGTGGCTGGGCAGGGAGGGGGAGCAGAGTGGGGAAAGGGAGATACCACTTACAGACTGAGTTCCTGGTCTGGGTGAAGCTGCCCGCAGCCTGCCAAGGGGAGCCAGAAACAGAGTCTCAATATCTCTGAACAAGTAACACAGGGCAAGCGCATTGGAAAACGTTGGCCACTGCTTTGTAGGAGGAAAATAGAGCCCAATAGGTGAGTGCTATGTACTCGGATTCACATTTCTATGGGCATCTTTTGGGCATGTGCACTTTTAGGTACACATTTTCCCCGATATCACTGGCATCTACCATGTGTCAGGCAGGCTATGTTCCATGGAGACGAATAGGTACCGGGTGCACCTTGACCCTGCCTTGGAGATACAGCATGAAAGAAATGGCTGTTGCAATCTGCTGGTGTCACAGACAGGTGCAATGGGAATGGCATGAGTGTGTATTACAGCCCATGCACGGGCAGAGGCAAGCAGGAGTGGGGGGAGGCATGGAAGGCTTCAAAGGGGAAGAGTGCTTGATATTGCTTTTGGAAGCTCTACCTGGCGATATGCAGAGCCTACTCCTGACTCTGTGCTCAGAGAACTTTCTTGGGGGCCATGTGATGCCAGGATTTGAACCCAGGCCTTCTACATATAAAGCATTAAATTTCTTTTCTGGTCCAAGGGAAGTATTTTTTGGAAACAGATTGGAGGATCCTGGGATTTCCGGCTGAGGCTTAATTAACTTCAGTATGTTTTCTTGTTGTCAGGTTCAGCTGCGCCAGTGGGGGTTTAGGGGTGCTGAGTGGGTGTTCTCTGCAGCCCCTACAGGGTAATGAACAGGCCTTTCTGGATGCAAGTCCAGGACTAATGGAGAGAAATGGACCGTCCTAACTGTCTGGGCACTATTCTCCACTCTCCAGCTGAATAACCCCATCAGTACCCTTTGAGGTAGAAGCTATTAGGATCATGTTTTACTGGTAAGGAAACAGAGGCTCAGGCAAGCCAGATTGCTCATTAGTAAACCTGACTCGCAACTGTGGGCTTCCCATGTCTGTGTGAATGCATGGCTCTAGCCCAGACATTTGTTTGCTTCTATAAGCCCTCTGCTCAGCATGTGCGCCTTCCCAAGGAGCCTGGATGGTTAATGGGTTTTGTTTTGTTTTGTTTTGTTTTTGTTTTAATCCTGGCTCTGTGCTCAGGAATCACTCCTGGTGGCATTCAGGGATCACTTCTGATGGTGGTCAGGGATCACTCCTGCTCAGGGGATCATATGGGGATCATATGGAGTGCTCAGGGGATCATATGGAGTGGATCAAACCTGGGTCTACCACCTGCAAGGCAAGCACCCACCCACTGTACTCCAGCCCCCTGTTAGGATATCTTCAGTAACAAGAAATTCACCATAACTTTAGCAACTGAACTTGAAAAGGTGCCTGTCAAGAGGGCAGGCTGGGGGGGAAGGGGCGGAGCGATAGCCCAGCAGGTAGGGCGTTTGCCTTGCATGCAGCCGGCCTCTGCTGGCCTGGGTTCGATCCCCAGCATCCCAACGAATGAAGATGTTACTAGCGCCCTCTAGATCAAATCCATGAGCAATGGGAAGACAAGTGAATAAAAAGAAAGAAATAGAGCTGGGGTGACTCAAATAAACAGAGAAGACTTGCCTGGCTGTGGGACTCTGGAAAACCACTCAGGCATCTTCCGATGTCTCTCAAGTGGGTGTTATTATAGTAGCACTTCACTGGACAGTTAGAGGACGCAGTGAGAATATGTGCTTTAAGTCAGCGTCCAGCTCTCCTCAGAATAGCATAGCAGTTAACGCTCCATGCGAGAATTGGGCTCTATACTTCCCAAACAAATTCCAAGTTTCACCCCATCAGCCCCCGTGTGTCACTGTGTGTCAAAACCACATGTCTCTGTCCCCTGTTTGTATACAGGAAGGGCCACTGATTATCAGTTCAATGTGCTGGCCAGAGGGCAGACAGCCTAGACCGAGTACATTGCTTTTTTGTTTTCCAATGATTATTACTTTAGAGAAGCATGCCAGTTTTTATTGAATGAAACTTATTTAGAAAGATGTGAAGGGCGAGAAAGAGGAAATAGGCATCTGAGAGAGAACACAAACTCGAAAGAGCAAACAAGCAAAGAGACACAGAGACAAGCAAACAAGACAGGTGCTCAAGGGAGAGTGCAGGCTTGAAGAGCAAACCTGGTTTCCAGTGATACAACACTGTTATCTATAGTAGTCACTGCGTCTGGCAGAGATTCTCCGGCTCCATTCATCCTGTACCTGAACATTTGCACCTTTCACCAATCTCCATCTCCAGCCACTCCTTCGAACCTGGAGGTCAATTTTCTGTTTCTCAGTTGAGCTTTTCATTTTTTTTTAGATTTCTCTTCTGAGTGACCCTCATGCAGAATTTATTCTACTCTCCTGGTTTAATTCACTTAGTATGACATCCTCAAGTTCTAGCCACACTGCACAGTTTCTATTCTTTCTAATCAACAAATAATATTCGATGGATGTGGTATGTTTCTGCCGCATTTTCTTTATCCATTCAGCTAATGATGGATACTTAGGTTGTTTCCCATGATCTTGACTATTGTATGACAAAATGGTGATGGTGACAAAATAGTGTGTCACACTATTTATAATAGTGTGACCAAACCTTGGTGGAGGGATGAAACAATCTTTCTGAAAGGTTATTATATTTTCAGTGCTGTGAAACCAATGGTAGATCAATAGAATTGATTTTTAAAACTAATGCTGTGATACGCATGAGTATATAGCTCTGTTTTGAGTCTATGTTCATTTCCTCTGTGATTGCTGGGTGATGTGGTCATTGTCTACTTGTTTTTGTTTGTTTTGGTTTGGTTGCATTTTTTTGTTTTGTTTTTGGGTCATACCCAGTGATTCTCAGGGGTTACTCCTGGCTCTACACTCAAGAATTACTCCTGGCAGTGCTCAGGGGACCATGTGGGATGCCAGGGATCGAAACTGGGTCGGCTGCATGTGAGGCAAACACCCGTCCTACTGCACTATGGCTACGCACCCTGAATCAGCTTAGTTCTAAGCAGAGGTCTTTTCTGGTGCCTGCTGCTCCCATGAAATGAAACCCTGTTTCCTGAAGGGCTGAGAGGTCTACGAGATGAGGTCTACAAGAGAGTCGGAGAGTCTGGGCTGGGAAACTGCAGACAGGAGGCGATCATGGTTCTTGGCATTGCATGCAAAGAGCTTTCCTGCCAATTGCCTCTCAGGATATTCAGCCACCAAGTATGCCATGGATTTCACCGAGAACAAAACAAATTCATAAAAGTTCAGTTATTGGCTCAAAACCATATGGGTTCTGGGGCCAAAGAGATATTACAGCGAGTAGGACACTTGCCTTGCACACGACCAACCTGGGGTTGATCCCCGGCATCCCATATTGTCTCCATGCTGGTCTTCCAGGAGTGATCTCTGGACACAGAGCCAGAAGTAACCCCTGAGCACAGCAGGGGTGTGTGGCCCAACCACTGAAAAAAAAAACTCCCTTGCTGGGACTTGAGAGCTAATACAGGTGGTAAGGAGCTTGCCTTGCATGTGGCCAAGCTCAGTTCAGTTCCCAGCAAGATCCCCAGCCCAATCTACTCCTCTGTCACTGGTCCACCAGCAACTGGCAGGTGTGATCCCTGAACACAGAGTCTGGAGTAAGCCCTGAGCATTGCCAGCTGTGAGCCCCTAAAACCAAAACCAAAATACAAAACAAAACCCACAGTTAGACATCTCTCTAGAATTTGTGTCCATTCCTCCTGCTGGTCTGCTGTCCCCCACAGCCTCTTCTGGGTGACATGGTGCCAGAAGCCGGGCAGACCAGGGTTCATGTCCTAGCTTAGTCTCATTCTCGCAGTGTGACTTGGACCACATTACTGAATTTCTCGTCCATCTGTAGAATGGGGACAATGCTCTCTGTGCTCTATTATTTTCTAGCAATTGGGTGTCAGATTTCTGGAAGGCAACATGTGCTCAATAAATAAAAAGGGCAAGCAAGCCTTTATAGAGTATTGACTATCTCCAGAGCTCCCCAGGAGAGCCCTTGAGACAGGAGGTATGTCTTTCTATTAGAGAAGGAAGCCTTAATGTCTCTTTAAGGAAGGTAGGAAGGACCAGAAGGAAATGGGCCCATTATTTGCAAGAAAATTTGCAACATCCACACGTAAGCACCAATTACTTGATTTCTCTTGGTCCCAATTTTCTTATGTGGAAAGTGTGAATAATGGTCATAGTAGTACCTGCCTCTCAGGAGTAATTGGTATGGAAGTGCCTACAAGGCTAGACAGAGGCACTTGCTATGTCTGCAGCTGGCACAAGTGTGATCCCCAGTACCACCTATAGTCCCCGAAGTACCACCGGGCTCACTCCTGAGCACAGAACTAGGAATAACTTGTGAGTACCCTGGGGGTGGCCTCACCCTCCCCTCTCCCTTTAAAGATGCAGAGAGGCCATCTCTTCCCTTGGGCAACAACACAGAGTCTAGTTAGGAGATGTGGCAGACAAGCACAGAAAGGCATAATAAACTGTTCCATAAGGTGGAATCTTAAAAGCACGCCAAAACAGAAAAAACCACACGTATCAGTTTTGCTCGGAAAGCTGTCATCAGGCAGGGTTTGTTAGGGACAGCCGATATTTTGGTGCCAAATGGCATCAGCTGGAGCAGTCTCACAGAGGTTGGAAGTTTCTTTTTTCAGGAAATGGTGTCCTAAAATTTGTGTCCTGAAATGAGCTGACCAACACCAACCACATGAGCCAGTATTGGTCATTGGTTCCTTTGGCCTGAACCTATCCGTAGTAGGTTGGGCTTTCTCCCACTGTGGTCCCAGCTTCCACCTATGAGTTTGAAATAAAGGTGGTCACCTGGAAGCCAAAGAAGATGGTTTATCAAGAAGGAAGGTCTGACCAATAAAAGCTGCAGAGGAGACCGAGTGATAATATGGTGGGTAGCTCGTGGCTTACCCAGGTTCAATTCCCAGCACTCCATATTGTCCCCTAAGCACCATCAGGAGTGATCCCTGAGTGTAGAGTCAAAATTAAGCCCTGAGCACAGCTGGATGTGACCTCCAAAACCAATAATCAAATCCCCTACAACCAGGCTTATGAAGGAAAGCAGAGTTGTAAGGCAGAAATAATGTGTTGAGGTTAAGTTGAGCATGTTTATATGCTAAGAAAAAGACAACTATGAAAATGATGATAGTGGAGACCAGCCTGGCAAGAAAGAAAATTAATCCAACATTGTAAAGACCAACCAGATATTGGAGAGAAGGAGTCCCCTCTTTTCTTGAGATCACAGGGGAAGATACAACGGTGGCAGAAGAGGGGAGACAGGCCGGGAAGGTGGCTCAGTGGTAGAGCAATTGCCTTGCTCGTGTGAAGAACTGTGTTCAATGCCTGGTACCAGAAAAAATCCTCTAGGGGATGGAGAGATAGTGTAGGGCACTTGCCTTGCACACAGCCTACCCAGGTTCTATCTCTGGCACTGTATATGGTCTCTGAACACTGCCAGGAGTGATCCCTAAGCACACAGCCAAGAGTAACTCCTGAGAACTGCCAGATGTGACCCAAAGAAACAAGAGTAAAGTAGGAAGTATTAGCTGACATTGATCAAGCACTTAATCCATACCAAGTTCTAATTTAAAGGGTTTGTTTAGGGGCAACATCCAATGATGCTCAGGGACTAATCTTGGCTCTGTGTTCAGGCGTGACCATTGGTAAAGCTTGGGAGGCCACATGTGGTACTGTGGAGTTGAACCAGGATCATGGTGACCGAAGCAGCATGCAAAGTAACCATCTTATCATCTTATTCCCTGTGCAAACTATCTGATCACACACTAGTTTTTTCTTGTTTTTGTTTGTTTGTGTGGGTGACCTGTGCTTAGAATTCACATTTGTCTCTGTGTTCAGGAAATCGCTCCTGGTGGGCTTTGGGAGACCATCTGTGGTGCCAGGAATTAAACTAGGGTCAGTCACGTGCAAAGCAAGTACCTTACACACTGGCCCCAATTGTATTTTAACTCTTCATCTTCTTTACAAATTACTGATTGTACTTTATAGATGAGGAAACCAAGGCTAAGTTTTTCAGGAACTAGAAGTTTGAATGAAGGGAGAAGTTTCCCAGCTGGTGGTCAGAGGGGAGAGTCCGAGAGGACTCTGGCAGGGAGGATGGCCAGCAGGTCCTCTGAGGGTCCTCTGCTTGCAAGAGATAAGAGGTAGCTTTAGCAGTTCCAGTAGGAGGCTCTTGGTTAATACTAGTAAACTTCCTCTAAATGAGACTTAACAGACATTCCTCACACATGAAACAGACCAAATTCAAGCTGTACTGGTCGATGAAAAAATTCCTGTCTGCTGTCTTTTCATTTCCCTTTGAGCTCAGAGCAGCACCTGGGACCACCCAATGGTGTTGTGGCTCCCTGGAATACAGAAGAAAAAATCCTATTACTGCAAGATCAAACTCATTGTCGTCAGAGGAATGTCTGAGAATCCTGCTGTCTGTTTTCAGGTCAAATCTCTCCAGACGGACAGGCAGAGAGGACTTTCTCTGACTATAACCTTCTATGGCCTTGGCAGCCTGCATTTAATACTATTTAGCACTCTCCCAAGGTAAAATGAGCAGACAATGAATAGGAAGCAAATCCTTGTAAGAGGGGAATCTTTGTAGAGATTCCTTCTTTTTCCAGGCTGTGGAAGACCAGCCTCGGTGATCTGCCAGGACCTGGACACCACCTGGATGACATTCTGATTGCACTTTATAGGTGAGGAAGCCAGGGCTAAGTTTTACAGGAACTAGTAACTTCAGGAACTGGAGCCTTTGGCAAGGATGAACAGCAATCATTTGCTTTTCTTAAGGTATTCCCAAAGCTTTCTGTGGAGGGCTGTGCAGTGAAAGATCACGGCAAAAAGCAAAGGAACGTCCCCTTCTTCCACAGCCGTGGAGGGAGAGTGCAGCGGATAAGAAGAAGGCAATCAAGATGACGTCCTGAGTAGTCTCTGCATGCACCAGAACTGCAGTTGCCAAGTTCTCAGTGGCAAAGACTAGCAAAATGATTTTGCATCTGTGCAGGGCTTATTATACAGGGCAAGAATAAAAGCCCCATTTCCCTCAACTGGACTCTCCAATGGGTAGCAGTAGGAAGGGGGAGTAGTTCTCCATATCCTGGAGATCCAGGGCACTTCCTGGGATCTCTCAGCCTTTAAGCCGAGTCCAGAGTTTCTCCCACCCAAGCCTCCCCACCCTGGTTTACTCATTGTCCTAGTTTCTGCCCCCCGGATGCCTTTGGCTCAGTGATAAGCCATCTGGTCTCTGAAAATCCAACCCAGCAGTTGACAGGAAGGGAAAAATGCAGTGCTTTATTCCCCTCTTGCTCAGAGGGGGGTTAATTATGAGGTGATCTGGGGCAGTGCATGGAGGGATGATAGGAAGTTAATCAAAAGTCTCTCAACAATGTATTAAGACGCGAGAAGGGGGAGAAATAATTTCATCTTCAAAAAAGGCAGCTGTACCGAGGTACAACTACATTCAATTAGATTCACCCATTGTACATGTACAGTTTGAAGAGTTTTGACAAATATCTTCACTTGTGTACCCATGCTCTCAATCAAGCTATGGAGCATTTCCTTAACCCCAATTGATTCCTTGTTCTCTTTAGCAATTTAATCTCTACCCTCCCATATCCTTGAAACTAATCTGCTTCCTGTCACTAGAATTTTACCCTCTTTATCGTGTCAGATATTGGGAATCACGCAGTGCATGCACTTTGCGTTGGACTTCCTTCACATTGTATAAGGATTTTGAAACCAATTCAAATTGGTAATTTTAAGTGGAAGCTCATTTTTTTATTTTTTAAATTTTATTATACTACAAGAGTATGCTACCCGCATGGCAGAGCCTGGCAAGCTACTTGTGTCATATTTGATATGCCAAATACCAGTAACTATTATAGACCTCATTCCCATGACCTGATGGAATGGTTTGAGGTTATTTATTTATTTATTTAAATTTCTATTTATTTATTTAGCTTTTTGGGTCACACCCGGCAATGCTCAGGGGTTACGCCTGGCTCGGCACTCAGGAATTCATCCTGGTGGTGCTTGGGGGACCATATGGAATGCCCGGAATCGAACCCAGGCCAGCACAGGCCGGCCTCGTGCAAGGCAAACACCCTACCCACTGGGCTATCGCTCCGGCCCAGTTTGAGGCTCTTTATGTTCCTGGAGCAAGCAGATGCCCTTGGGCTACACTAGCATGAGACAGGACATATGGAGATGTTGCTGGTGCCCGCTCAAGCCAATTGATGATGAACGGGAAGACAGTGATATAGTGACAGTGATTATACCACCGTAAGATATACAATTACAAAACTGTTCATGATTGGGTTTCAGACATGCAGTGTTCCAGCACCCATCCCCTCCATCAGTGCACCCTTACCAACACTTGTGATCGCCTCAGGCAACTAAATGCTAATGTCCAAGCTTGCAAAGCGGTGCAGAGAAGCGATAAAGGAAGACCTCAAAGACAGAAGAGTAGAAATACTGTAAGATGCAGCAGAAGCCGGGAAAAGCATTTGCACCTCCCGCCTGTCCTTCGCCAACTATAAGAAAATAAAAAAAATAGTTACTGGTTTTGGCATATTTTGGACGGTTTTGTCTGACTGATGTTGCTGTCATCCCCAAATTCCAAACAGGATCGGACCACCATCTCCTTCGTACAAAATTCTACTTCATGCAATGGGGAGAAAAGGCTGCAAAGTTTAAAAAAGAGAACTCCCCAGAATGACCACCAACTGGGAACTCTTTGGCACCATTGCAGCAACATGGGAAGATACCATCATTGACGACATCGATGAAGAATACAACCGACTGGTTCAGCACCTCTATGGTTGTGCGAAGAATGCTGAGAGAGAGAGAGAAAGACACAAAAGGATGCCTGTCTTCAGAAACTCTCGAGCTCATTCACTAACATGGCAAGGCGCGAGCCTCAGGCGACTAAATGCTAATGTCCAAGCTTGCAAAGCAATGCAGAGAAGCGATAAAGGGAAGACCTCAAAGACAGAAGAGTAGAAATACTGGAAGATGCAGCAGAAGCCGGGAAAAGCATTCGCACCGCCCGCCTGTCCTTCGCCAACTATAAGACCAAGATGACTGTCCTCCGATGCCCTGATGGATCTATCACATCTTCCAGAAAAGCAATGGAGAAGATTATTCATGACTTCTACTCAGATCTCTTTGATAACCAAGTCCACCTGCCCACATACCAAATTCCACAGGATGGATATGTCATTCCCAACGTTCTCCCTTCTGAAATCCTACATGCCATTTCGTCAGTAAAGAAGGGAACAGCACCAGGCCCAGACAAAGTCAGACATGAACACCTGAAGAATCTGCCATCAGTACTCATCAATACACTAGCTTGGCTCTTCACATGCTACCTGTCCGAATGCGAGGTGCCCTCCCAATGGAAAACCAGCAGGACAGTTCTACTGTTCAAGAAGGGAGACATTCACGACATTGGCAACTATCACCCTATCTGCCTGTTGACGGTCATCTACAAGCTGTTCACTCGAGTCATCCTGAACAGGATTGACAGAACACTAGATGAAGGACAACCGTGCGAACAAGCTGGCTTCTGGAAAGGATTCAGCACAATCGACCATATCCACACGGTAACCAAGCCCATTGAGGTTTGTAGGGAGTACAAGACGCCGCTCTGTCTCACTTTCATTGATTTAAAGAAAGCCTTTGATTCTGTGGAGACTGAAGCGGTCATCGAAGCCCTAGCCAAACAGGGCGTTCAAACCCAATACACCAAGATCCTTCATGAGCTGTATTACGGATTCACCACTACGATCTCACCATTCTCCAAGGAATTGATCATTGATGTCAAAAGAGGGGTTCGGCAGGGGTGATACCATTTCACCAAAACTCTTCAGTGCCACCCTCGAGAACATCATGCGACAATTAGAATGGGAAGGAATGGGAGTGAAGATAGATGGTTGGCAACTACACCACCTCCGCTTCGCTGATGACATCGTTCTTATAACACCAAACATTAGCCAAGCGGCACAAATGCTGGCTGATTTCGACTGAGAATGTGGAAAGATAGGTCTACAGCTGAATCTAAAGAAAACTATGTTTATGAAAAATGAACTAGTTCCAGAGGCCCCATTCACTCTCAGTGGAACAGACATCTCTGAATGCAGCAGTTATGTGTACCTAGGTCGAGAAATCAACATGATGAACAACATAAAACCTGAGCTGCGCAGGAGGAAGAGAGCGGCATGGAATGCCTTCAAAGGCATGGAAGAAATAGCTAAAAGGACAAAGAACCTCCTACTCCAGGCACATCTCTTTGACTCCACTGTTCTCCCTGCATTAACATATGCCTCCAGAGGCCTCAGAGACCTGGGCCCCATGAAAGCAAGATGAGAATGCTATTTGGGTCTCCCAGAGAGGGAATTGAAAGAGCTATGCTTGGAATGTCACGCCTCACTCAAGTGAGAGAAGGAATCTGGAGTTCTGACCTCCGTTGCTATTTCAGAATCAGGGATGCTGTCTCATTTGCCAAGGCATTGAAAATCTGATGGGCTGGACATATAATGCGATTTGGAGATGACCGCTGGACTAGAGCTGTTATCGACTGGATCCCACGGGATGTCAAAAGATCACGTGGCCGCCCACCTACAAGATGGTCAGACTTCCTTGTCAAGACCCTGAAGGAATGGTTTGAGGCTCTTGATATTCCTGAATCAACCAGATGCCATTAGGCTACATTGGCACGTGATAGGGTCCAGTGGAAATGTTACTGGTGCCCGCTCGAGCAAATTGATGAATAACGGGATTCAAGTGATCAAGTGATGAAGAAAAAAATAGTATGATACTAACATCCAAGGAAGCACATTCTTTTTATTGCTGACCAGTGTTGTATCAGATATGTACACTACAATTTGCGTCCACTCTCCAGTGAGTGGCTGTTCAGGTTATCGCCATGTACTTTTTTCGCGATTTTTTTTTAAGTTAGTTATAGGGCCGGGCAATAGTACAGTGGATAAGGCACTTTCCTTGCATGCCACCAACCCATGGCATTCCACCTGGTCCCCTGATCACCGCCAGAAGTAATTTAAGTGCAGATCCAGGAGTAATCCCTGAGCATCACTGGTGTGGCCCAACTCACCAAAAAGTAAAATAAAGTAAATATATTCCTTCCTTCTTTTGAAAAATAAAGTTTGTTAGATTTTGAGTGCGATGGTTGCATTAATGCCAGAGCATATGGTAATGATAGACAAAATCTCTCTACTCCGCTGCTGCCATGGTGACCACAACCCTGTACACCTGTCTCTATGTCTTGTCAGTCTAATCATTCTGCCCTCCCACCACCACCCCAGTATTTGGTAACAATGTCGTCACCAAGGTCCAGGGATTGATTGTTTGTATTGTCTTTTTCCTTGGTTTTTTTTTCACTACAGGTGATTGAGATTGCCTTGTACTTGTCTTTCTCCTTGAGATTTACCTTGATGTGCAAAAGCTTTTTCTTGGTAACAACAGACTCTGCATGCATCTAAAACACACGGTCTAGATGTATGCCATATATATGACTTACTGCCTTTGCAGTCCAGCTTGGCATGTGTATGTATTGGTACACTTCAAACATCACCTGAGGGCCAGCTCTATCCCACCCCTACTCCTCTGGCCAAGAAGCAGATGTTCTCTATGAGAGACTCTCTTTGTAGTCATCCAACTTCAGGAGTGAATATGCAAAACAAAACACGTACATGGACTTTTTCATTTTAGTTTATTGTAGTAAGAGCACTTGCTATGAGATTTAGCCCTTTAAACAAATGCTTTAATTGTATAAGACTTTTGTTAAACTATAGGCACAATGTTCTATACCAGATGTCTAGAACTGATTCATCTTTTCTAATTGAAACTTTATGCCTGTTGATTACCAATTTACCATTCTCCCATCTCTTCCAGGCCCTGGTATGCACTTTCTGATTCTATGAGTTGACTAGTGTAGATACTCAGATATGTAAGACCAGGCAGTATTTATTTTCTGTTAATGACCTTATTTCACTCAGTATAAACCTTTGGGGTTCATATATAAGGTCAGTATGTGTGGTCCTGCTTTTACAAGGCTGAGTAATATTCCACTAGATGTGTATACCACTTTTTCTATTCATTCATTCATTCATTCATTCATTCATTCATTCATTCATTCATTCAGACACATTTTGTGTTGTGAAACTTGGCTGTTATAAGCAGTGCTGCAATCAATATCAGGGTGCTAATATAGCCTTGAGATCATGATTTCATTTTTTGGGGTGGGGGAATGCCCCAAAATGGAACTGCTGGATCATAAGGTAATTTTATTTCTAATTTTTTGAGGGATAGTCATACTGGTGCCCACATTTTGCATTTCTAGGAGTTCAGAAGAGTTTCAACTTCTCTATTTCCTTTCCAAACATTTTGATTTCACTTTATAATAGCATCCAAATATGTGTAAAGTGTTATTTCATTGAAGTTTTGATTTGCATTTCCCTGATGGTAGGTGATTTTTGTGCAGTTTTTCAATGGACAGTGACCAACGTTTATCTTTGTAGGGGCTAGGGATGTGACTGAAGCGGTAGAGTATATGCCAAGGGTGAGTGCGGCCCCAAATTCTATCCTCACACCACACGATCTTTCCACCAAGCACCACTAGGAGGGAATTTTATTTAGAAACTATATTCCAGTTAATTAATTAATTTGGGTTTTTTCGGTTGGGTGCCACACTCAGTGGTTCTCAGGAGCTACAGATGGCTCTTTACTCACATGTCATGCCTGGTGGTCCTTTGGAGGATGCTGTGTGGTACCAGGATCAAAACCAGGTTTAAAGTCACAGTTGCATTTTAAGCAAGTGCCTTTATTTTTGTTTTTTGGGTTTTTTGGGGGGGCCACACCTGCTGGTGCTCAGTACTTACTCCTGCCTCCCACTCAGGGATCAGTCCTAGCAGGGCTCTGGGGATGGGGTGCTGAGTATTTAACCCTGGGTCAGCCACATATAAGGCAATCACCCTACCTGCTGTACTATTGCTCTAGCTCCAACCTTTGTATGATTTCTCTTGTCTCCAAATTGTCTTTTAATTATTCAATTGCATGGGTTATTAATTTTTATAAGCAGTGTTTACTTTGGGGAGGCAGGTGGACACTACGTCTGGCCCATGCTCAGAGGATCATATGTGGTGCTGGGAATCAAACTCAGCTTGGCTGCAGGGAAGGTAATGCCTCACACGCCATACTATTTCTCTGTCCCAGTGCCTTTCAAAGAAAAACCTCTGTATTTAAAAAAAAATATACAACCATGAGATATAAAATTACAAAGCTGTTCATTATTGGGTTTCAACCATACAGTGTTCCAGCACCCATCCCTCCACCAGTTCCCATTTCCCACCACCATCTCCTGATTCCCTCCCTCCCCAGATGCCTCTATGACAGGCATTCTTCTTCTCCTTCTCCTTCTCCTTCTCCTCCTTCTCCTTCTACATCTCCCCTCCTCCTTCTCCTTCTTCTCCTCCTCCTCCTTCTCCTCCTCCTTCTACTTCTCCTCCTCTTTCTTCTTCTTCTTCTTCTTCTCCTCCTCCTCCTCCTCTTCTTTTCCTTCTCCTCCTCATCTTCTCCTCATCCTCTTCTCCTCCTCATCCTTCTTCTTCTACTTCTCTTCCTTCTCCTCTTCTCCTCTTTCTTCTTCTTCTTCTTCTTCTTCTTCTTCTTCTTCTTCTTCTTCTTCTTCTTCTTCTTCTTCTTCTTCTTCTTCTTCTTCTTCTTCTTCTTCTTCTTCTTCTTCTTCTTCTTCTCCTCCTCCTCCTCCTCCTCCTCCTCCTCCTCCTCCTCCTTCTCCTTCTCCTTCTCCTCCTCCTCCTCCTCCTCTTCCTCCTCTTTCTCCTCCTTCTCCTTCTCCTCCTTTCCCCCACCCTCTTCCTCCTCCTCCTTCTCCTCCTTGTCCTCCCTCACTCTTCTTCTTCCTCCTCCTCCTCTCTTTCTCCCTCCTTTTACACACTGTGCCTTTCAATACATACATTTAGAGGTTATCACGTATATCCCTTTGCCTATTTTAATGCTCAGTTCTAGTCTGGTGAAAACTTGTATTTTTTAAGTCTAATCTAACAGTTTTTTTCTTTTATTTTTTTTTGTTCCATTTAGGAATTCTCTGCATACACATAATCTTAAATTTCCTATGTTTTATCTGGAGAATTTATAAAATATGACCGTTATTCTAGGCCTAAGACCATTTAATATTATTTCTGTAAATGATGCAGAGTAAAAAAAATTAAAAAATGATGCAGAGTAGAAATTGAGACTTTTAAAATATAGATAACCAATTGTTTCAGCATATCCATTAAAAGATTATCATCCTCTACTGAATGACCTTGGTACTTTTACCAAGAATCAATTTATATTTGATTCTGTCTCTTTCTTTTTCGCTTTTGGGCAACACTCAGCAGTACTTAGGGTTTCCTTCTAGCTCTGCATTCAGCAACTACTCCTAGTGGGCTTGGGGGACCACCTAACATTCGGAGATCGAACCCAGGTGAGCTGCATGCAAGGCAAACACCCTACCCTCTGTACTATCACTTCAGCTCCTATATTTGATTTTTTAGCCTTTCTCTTCGGTTCAGTCATTTTGTAGGTGTACTGCTACACCTGCACCAAATTATCTTCATTTGGGCCATGTGATAAAGCTTTGAAAGGATGCTCTGTAAATCCTGCAGCTCATTCTTAACTTTCAGAGTTCTGTTGCCACTTTGGCTTGTCTCATTGTCCAGGAACAGGAATGAATTTTGAGAGAATAAGGGTAGCTTCTCTTCTTCCTCATCTTTCAATAGAGTAGACTTCCTAGAGGAGGTGAAAACATGGAACAAAGGCAGCTGAAGACAGGTTCCACCCTAGTGACCTTGGAATTGGGATGGTGGGGAGAAGAGGTGCCTGAGAAGAGGTGCATGATTTGATAAATTTGGACCTAAGAGAGCTTCCCTGAATTTTCCCTTGTAAGGGCTGAGGGTTGAATCTGCTGACTTGGATTGGGTTGGTAATGCAGGGGTGGGGAGATATCCAGACATTAACCATGTACACAGACCCACAGAGAGACACAGACAGACAGACAGACAGACAGACAGACAGACACACACACACCCCGGGTGCAGGTTCTTTCTCTTCCTGTCTCCTGCAGGAAATCCCTTCTCCGTCCTCTGCCAACGACCCCCAGTGCAGAACTTCACACATCAATCTCTTAAACTACTCAACTATTTTTATGGTCCTGCAGTGGAATCCTGAGTTTCCACCTAAATATAAATGTGGGAAGTGATAGGTGCAGTCTCCTTTGCATGGAGCCTGGCCCAGGTGGAAGCTTTAATTAGCTCCCAGTGCCACTTGCTGCTTCCTTTTTCCAGCCAGCCCACTGCCCTGCTCATCTCTTCTTTTCTCGAAACCCCCGCCCATTCTCCTTAACTCCCCAATTCTCTTAAAAAACAAATTTTTCCTCTGGCTGATCCTTTAAGACCCTGCTCCTTTTGGTCTACATTGCCTTTACCCCTCTCTTGCTTGGGTGGTGCCCAGAAATCCTCTGAACCAGCTGAAGTTCCCTCTGCCCCTCCCTATTCTCTGACAACTCCATTCACCTCTGACCTCTTCAATGTTTATCAATTTGGGGCATTCTCCATCTTGGAGATTTGCTTGCATCTCGACTTGGAAATTGTACTATCCTGCTTTCTCTGCTTTGGAGAAGTTCATGTTCTCTTGCACATCACGTGTTTGTGTGTGTGTGTGTGTGTGTGTGTGTGTGTGTGGTTGCTGAAAGCAACCCCTGAGAACAGAACCTTCCCCTCCAAGACTGCAACCTGCCTACGACTTAACCTCTCCTGCTCTCTCACTGTGTGACTTTAGGGGGTAGGGGGGCAAACCACTTCTTTCCTCTGGGCCTTTGGTTTATCCTCTGTGAAAAATAGGACGATTATACTCTAAAGAACTGTCATGGGGCCAGAGAGATAGAACAGTGTATGAGGCGTTTGTCTTGCACATAGCTGAACTGGGTTTAAGTCCTGGGATCACATATGGTGCCCCAAGCAATACCAGGAGGAGTGATCTCTGAGCACTGAGCCAGAAACAAGCCCTGGGTAAAACCAGATGTGACCCCCAAACAAAACAGAGCAAAACAAAAAACCGTCATAAGTTATGCATGCAGGGGTAGGAGCCATAATACATCAAGTAGGCACTTGCCTTATATGTGGCCTGCCTCGGTTCGATTCCAGGCACTATATATAGTCCCCTGAGCACCACCAGGAGTGACCCCTGAGTGCAGAGCCAGGAGTAAGCCCTCAGCATCACTGGGTGTGGCCTCCAAGCAAAACCAAATGAAAGAAGCAAGTGAATGATAAGTAGGGGATGCTCCCTGTGTGGATTGCAAACCCACCATGCCTTGCTTCATGTCCAGATGGAGAAGTTTTGGTGGGTGTGGTTTTCTGAGCATCTCTGAGCACACAGAGAAGTGGAGCTTGTTTCGCATGGACACACAGCACTTATTTCCAAGGCGCAGATGAAGTGATAGCAGTTTGTGCAACCGTTCCCTTATTGACAAAGATTATGATTATTCCTATCGTTTATCTCCCTCCTGCTAAAAGCTATGCTACCACAACGATATGTGCAAGGACCCTAACGAACAAGGCCTAAATTTTGAAGACATCAAATTTCAGAGGTGGGATTACCAGGTCAGAGGACACATGTTCTTTATAACTTGAAAACTGCCATAATTCACACCTAGGGGTCGACGAGATAGTATAGGAATTAAGGTGCTTACACTATAAAGTCTTACACTATAAAGCTACTCAGATTTTGTTGTTTTCTAAAATGGGCTTCCAATGAAGATTGAATTTGGCTTTTTTGGAGGGTGCAAGATTGATTGTGGGGTCACATCTGATGGTACTCAGGGGCTCCTTCTGGCTCTGTGCTCAGGAGTCATTCCTGGCAGTACTCAGGCAATCGTGTCGTTCTACAAAGCACATGCCGCAGCTCATAAAGATGGAACTTGTACAATGCACCCAGAAGCTAAAGGAAATTTAAAACTCCCTATAGGCTGATCTTTCAGTGGGTTGGGGATTAGATCTTTCCAGGCCTGACATTCTCCGCTGTCGTAGGGCCCAGGAGAATGACTGCTTGCTAAAGAGGTGAAGGTCACAGAATTCCAAGTTGGCTCGGAGTGGATATTAGAATCAAAGCATGTTCAAGATGAAAGAACCCCTGGAAACCATCTAATCTCATAACTGTTAGTCTGTCTTTAGAATTTCCTGGGACCTTTGTAAAAGTCGGGTGCCCTGACCCGAGCCAGGCCTGGTGATCTGGAGAAGCTCTGCTCTGGAGAAGTCCAGGGCTGTAGGGATCAGGAGCAATAGTTTATTGCTATTGTTTGGGGAGGGGCACATCTGGGACTGCTTAGAGGTTACTTCCAACTCTGTGCTGGTGGCTGCTCCAGGGGGACTCGGGGGGGTCATGTGGTATTGGGACCAAATTAGGGTCAACTACATGCAAGTCAGTGCCTTAATCCCTGCCCAGCCTCTCCAGCCCAGGCAGTGGTAGTAGACATCTCTCCCGCTGATTCTAAAGAGCTAGAGCCACATCTCTAGTTCAGCCCTCTTATTGCAAGAGTAAATAAAATGGAGACCCTGAAAAGGTAAGCTGGGTGCCGCACAGCTGGGAAGTGGTGAAGCTGGCTCTAGAACCCAGATCACTGCCTGCTGGGTTTGCTTTTTCATCTGCATCAAACAAATCCCACATCAAACACCGGTGTTGGACTTGTAGCAACACCAACAGCTACTGCTGAAGTGCACGTTTGTATCTTTGCAAGGAATCAGCTTAAAAATGTTTAACACATGCAAGTCTGTGCAGGAGACAGATGAGAATCTATGACCTGGCTCTGCTGGGCCTGAGTGGGAAAGAGGGTTGTTAGGAACTGTGACAAATCAAATGACAGCACAGAAAGAATGAGGTCCTTAACGGGAAAGGCTATAGTCTACTGTAAGCAGAGGTGGTGGTTGCAAGGGCCTTAATGAGTGATTGACAAAGCTCCAAGGGGCAGAATCAGCGCCCCCACAATTCCATCCCTGGGACAGTGTTCGGTGACACCCGGGCATGGTTTGGAGCAGGAATGCCTGGGTGTCTGGCCACCGCTGACCTTCTCCTCTCCTCTGCCCTCAGGAATGAGACGGTACTGCACCAGTTCTGCTGTCCAGCTGCCGACTGCTCCGACCTGGCCTCCCAAAGGTGCGATTTGCTGGGTGTTCTTCTGTCCCCATCTCCCCACCCCAAAGCCTCCATCATGGCACCATTTGACTGCTTCCTCTTAAGTCTTGTGCGTGTATCTATGTGTATATGTGTCTTTGCTTTTTGGCTGTTTGTTTTTTAACCTTCTTCCTCCTACTTCTATTTTTCCTTTCCTTCCTCTGGTCCCCAGATGAGCCATTCCCAAGGTTTGAGGCCATTGCCCCCTGTTATTGGCCTATTGAAAAAAAGTTTATTTTTTAATTTTTTTGGGGGAACAGATGGTGATGCTGAGGGCTTACTCCTGGCTCAAGGATTACTCCCGGTTACTTCTGAGATACGTGTATGGTGTTGGGGGACAAACCAGGTTCAGTTGTAAGAAACACAAGTGCCTTCCTTACCTTCTGCACCATCTTTCCAGTCCCTGAGAAAAAGCAACATCTTGAACGGTGTATCTTACCCAGTAGGTTGTCTGACACTCACTAGGTGCCCACCCTTCCTCAAACACCAAAAACTTACACGCTTGTGCCAACCTTTCTCTTACCATAACAGAGCCAAAATGGCTGACTCTCACTTTAAGCATTTTCTGACCCTCCTTTAGTTAGCTGGTGGCCTGGGAAAGAAGCTGTTCCATTCCCTGTCCTGGCCTGTCTTCACCTTGTTTGGCTCCTCTCTCCTTCCCGGTGTCTTCCCTTCCCCTACCACTTGCCTCTGTCTCTCTGACCCATGTTCCCTCATTTCTCCTTTTCTCCTCTTCCTTGTGCACCCACTTTCCCTCCACCCGCCCTCTCATCCTGTTCTCTGTGTTGCCAGCTCTGTCCCCTCAGTCCATTCTGTTCCCTCTCCCGCCCCAACCTTTCTCGGTTCTACACATTTCTCTGTTCTTTCCATCATTCAGAGTCTCGCTGCTCTAGTTCTGGCTTGAAATTTGGCCCCTCTGCAGGCTCTGATTGTGAGGACAAAGGAGGGCCCTTGTTTTCTCTTCTGTGCCACAAGGGGCCTGGTCTAAGCAGAAAGTCACATTTGTGTGGAATCTCATTGCACCCCCAGCGACTCGCCGAGGTAGAGGGTCTTATTATCCCTGTCTCAGGGGAGAGGTGAGCAGGGATCAGAGAGCTCAGGAGACTTGCCCACAGTCACACAGCCAGGATGTTCCGAGGTCCAGAATTGCATTTGGGGCATTGCTTCCTCCTGCTTGTTCTTTCGAGGCTTAAGATTCAGTGATTAAAATCATTTTATCCTTGAAAAGAGCAGATAGTCATCAGAACTAGTGGCTGGCAACGGCAAACTGTCTCCTGAAAGCTGCTCTTTTCCCTTAAAAGAGAGGAGCTGGAGCTGCAGCAGGAGAGGGAGAGGTGGGGGAGAGGCCGAGGTGAAGGATGCCCTTGCACCAGTTGGCACCTCAGGATCCTGACCCTCACGGCCACGGCAGGTGGGGCTGTTCCCTGCAGCCAACCACACCGGAGGATGAGGAGGCCCAAGGGAGAGGCCCAAGTATTGGCCCCCCCCCGGGGGGGTCCTCCCAAATTCAGTGCCAGAGCCAGAACGCTAAGCAAGGCTGCTGCACTCCATGAGAACCCCCAACTGGTTGCCCCCCCAACCGAGAAACTGGGAAGGAGGAAAGAAGGGAGAAGAAGAGAAATGTGGACAGGGCTGAGGACATGAGGGGGACCTGGCAGAAAGAGCTGGAGGCCGCAGCAGCTGCCCACGAGCTGCGTCTGTTTAGACACATGCCAAGCGTCCCCTGGTGGCACGAGGCCTCCCAGGTCGAGGCGAGAGGACAGTGGGCCCTGCCCCTGAGGCAAGCTCAGATCAGCCAGCACCCCGGTCGAGCACATGCCCCCAAGAAACCCTGCCCTGGGTTGACACTGGCCACAAAATCTCCCAGTACCCTAACTCCTGATGGGGAAGGAAACATGGGCTGGGCTGATCTGGCGGGTGCGGCTACCTCATGAGGGCCAGCCAACTGAGCAAATCAGGTTCTTTCCCACACTTGAGCTGTGCTGGGAGACAATCTATGGTCTTCGTGTCTCCTCAGAGGAGGCAGGGGGCTCGGGGAGGCACGGCAGGTGAGGGACCTTTTTGGGTGCTGGCTCATGGAGCACCCCTCAACTCTGCCCTCCATACCCTTCCCTCATGGAGGAGGGCAGCAGGGGCTGGGACTCCTGATCCCCACATTCAGTGGCTCTCTGCCTGGGTTCCCCATTATTCAAGGTTGTCTTGTCGGTCTGTCTGGCTTGTTGCTTAGAGCATGTCTCCGTCTGTCTGGTGTGTCAGCTTCTCTGGGAAGGCCTCTGGCTCTTTCCTGATCATGTAACAGTGTCTGTGTCTGTCGGTCTGTCTGTGGTTGGCTCCCCAGGGGTGGGGGGGATTCAGTCTCAGATGAGTTTTTTCTCTTCAGCACACCCACCCCCCAGCAATATTCCTGTTCTCAAACCTGCCACTGGCCCCCTCATAGCTCCCTCTCATCTCCCTGTTACCCAGAGTCCTATCACCGGGGAGGATGTCAAACCCCTCCAATCGCTATAAGAATACAGCAAGGTCACTCAGGCCTGGGGTTCCACCAGGTGTGAGGGGCCCAAACTCCTCTGGGTCCACCTACGGAGACCCTGGACTGGGCTGCTGGACCCTGACACTGGACAGGCCCTCCCCACTGGTCAGTCTGCATTCCCGGCAGCTCCACAGGCGCCAACCAATCTTGGGGTCCTCTGAGGGGTTCAAGATCTCTGCAGGAAAGTCGGGTAAGGGTTTAACAACAAGCAAGCAAGACTCAGGGCCCCACGGCCCCTGAGTATGTGGACTCAAACCTTGTCTTTTTTTTTTTTTTTTTTTGCTTTTTGGGTCACACCGGTGATGCTCAGGGGTTGCTCCTGGCTCTGCACTCAGGAATTACCCTAAGCGGTGCTCGGGGGGACCATATAGGATGCCGGGGATCGAACCCTGGCCGGCATGGGCCGGCCGTGTGCAAAGCAAACGCCCTACCCACTGGGCTATCTCTCCAGCCCCTCAAACCTGATCTTGTCCTCAGTGGTGACCAATGTCAGCCCTAGCTTGAGGTTCTGTCTCTTCCCTGCCCCCTACTCCAAGCAGTGAGGCTAAGCCTGACTCCTCAAGTCCCTAGGCTTACCTGGAGCCTGCAGTGGTCAGTCTTAACCAGAAGATCCTAAACTATCTTGGCCCACCATCCCCTGTCCATAACAAGAAAAAAAATTATTCAGTCTCCCCTGCCCCCCCCCATCTACCTCTTTTTCAATATGCAAACAGAAAGCACCCCATGGCATCTGAGTTTTACTACCACCCTTGGGGATCATCCCGTGCACTGCAGAGGTGGCATTGCCCAATATGGGGGAAGATCAAGCTACGAACGCTTCACCTGGGGAGTTCCTGGGCTCCATGAGTGATTCCCACTCTCTCCCAAAGAAGCAGCTAAGCCTCAGCCCTGGGGAGCTAAGGACGGTCTTCTCCACTCATCTGCAAAGAAGACTGGGGAGCTGAGGTTGGGAGCAGGAGCAGTGCCCCAAATGGGAAGAGCTGAAGTGGGCTGAGTCTGAGAGCTGGTTTCTTACAGAAGAGAACCCTTGGGCTGGGCATCAAAGACTGAGGTGTCAGAGAGAGGAAGGAGCAGGCTCAGGTCACGGGAGCTGGCAGACCCAAACAGTCATCCGAGTCTCTGTCTCTTGCTGCTCTGAAAGATTCTCCACACAGAAGTGGGCGCTAATCCAGTCCTCAGGTGAAGCTGGGGTGGGAGCAGGGGGGCCGGGACAGCTGGCCAAGGCCCACCAGGCTTTGTCCTACTTCCCCACTTCCTCCCGTGCAGCTAGCTAATGGCAGTACGTTATTCTGGGGGAACTGAATAGGCTGGTAATTGCAGCCCCTAGTTTCAAGCCCAGACTCTCCATGACATTCGGAACAATGACCCTGGAGTGGGCCAGCCACCTCCTAGCATGGAGCCCAGTGGCAGCCCTTTTGTCTCCGCAGGCAGAAGATGGGGTTCTATTAGGGTAATGAGAGGCAGGTGGGGACCAGGAAAGGGGGAAGCACAGAGCTGGCCCAGCCCTGGGAAAGCAGAGAGGGAAGAGGCAGGACCCTCTGGGTGCCCCAGACTGGAAAGACAGCCTTGGTCTTGACTCTGTCCTCTTCACCGCCAGCCCTCCCTCCAGGATGCAACTAATACCTATTCAGCACCATATTTATTGAACATGCCAGAGAGGTTGGGCTAAGCACGTTCAATGTTTTTATCTCAGTTCTATGACAGGCACACTTCCCACATCCAGATGAAATGTTGGGATGGGGACAGCAGGTTTCCTGAGACCCCTCTGTGGTCCCTCTCTCGGGAGCCCCATTGCACATCCAGGTGCACCCTCTACCGGTGGCCACGAGAGGTGGTTACTCAGCTGAAGTTGGATTACGATGTATGTATTTTTCCCCAAAGAGCACAAATTTTCCAGCCATTTCCTTCGATCTCAAATAACATCTATTTCCCCTGATTGTAAGTTATACGTGTGAGTTGCTGGAAATGTGAAGTATATCAGAACTATAAAAAGAAAATACAAACTAAATTCAGCCATAGAGCATTAACCACTGTTACTATATTAGCGTGTTGCCTTGCAGAGATTTCTCTAGGTGCTGGGGTTTCCATGAGCCCTGTATTAAAGAGGTCTTACAGCACATTTCTCCCGGGTGATGACATTACTCAAGAACCTAGTGTGATCGGGGAGAGTGCGGCCTTGACTCTGCAAGATCAGCCGCCGCATCGGTCTCTCCCCAGCTTGATCAGTGGGCCAGACAGCGTTTACTCAGCGATTACGAAGCAATTACATTCCCAATCGATACGGTTGAGTCTCCCAACAGCTGTGCTGGGGAGCAGGGTGGGGGGGTGGCACCACGCCGGGCGCTCCAGAAACACACATCCAGGCCCAGTCGTCTCAGTAAGCTGCTTGGGGCTCCGAAGTGCAGGGCAGGGAGCCCCCTCCCTGGGGAAGCCCCTCCCTCCATGGCAAAGTGTCCAGCCATGCCCCGCCCCTCTCAGTCCTGGCACCTTGCCCACCCGCCCGCCTTCCCAGAAGGAAGCTGAGCTGCTCCCCTACTTTTCAGGACTGGGGTGCCTGGGGTGTCTCCATCTTGGCACCCAGAGGCTGTGCCTGGAGCCTCGTGGTTGGCTCCCTGAGACCCGCAGGGTTGAGATCAGGTGCTCTAACACAAGGCTGCGAAACTTCCGGTACTGGAGTGAGGAGCCCACACTTCCATCCCTTAATCACCTGTGCCTGGACCCCCATGATGCAGCGCCCTGGAGGGATTCCTGAGGACTCGGGGATCCAGGCAGGAAACTGGCACTGCAGAGGCGCCGGGCAGGAGTCTGGGATGCTTCTGGTCGCAGCCCTTGCACAGGTTGCCCACCCCCTTTCTTGAGGTGCTCCCTGGAGCCACCTAGAACACTCTAGTAGTGAAAGCTGGATCCCCTGATGGTCGGAGAGGATCCTCTGGAGCCAGAGAAACAGCTCCCCTGAGTTGTGTGGTCTGTCACTTCTCTCTGTGCCTTTTGCCCGTCTGTGTCTCTGCTGTGACACTCAGGAAGTGTAAAAGGCAAAACAGATGCCAAAGTACTGACACTCTCGTTTGGGGGACCCTCCCCCTTCCAGGCCTTATTAGGAAAGCTGTGTTTTGTTATGACTTTTGACTTTCTGTTCCCGGAGAACAGAAAGTCAAACACACACACACACACACGCACACAAGCACACATACACACATGCACACGTACACACCACAGACTGATACTCCACATCACACACAAGCACTAACACACTGTATCACACATATTCACACATGCATCATATCACATACACCACAGACTCACACTCCACATCACATACAAGAACTAACACACCATAGACTCACACATTGTATCATACACACGTCCACGCACACACCACCACCACCACCACCAGTTCTGGAGTCTCTGAGGGAAGCTTTGTCTTGTTACGGGTTTTGACTTTCTGTTCAGAAAACTCTCCTGAGACTGGCATGTGGAACTCATGTTAGAGGATGGCGGTTCGTCCAGCTTCTCCGTGTCCCTTTCTTTCTTGTTCACGCCCAGGTAGTTGCCTGGCTCTCATGCTGGTTGGGAGCATGAAATGAGGTGCTTCATGTTCCGGATCATGGGGGTGGGGGGGCCTTCCTTGGGGTGGCAGGTGACGGGTAGGGAAGGCAGTCTTTCTGATGTCAAGGTGGGGGGCCCTTCCTCGGGGTGGCAGGTGACAGGTGGGGAAGGCAGTCTTTCTGATGTCAAGGTGGGGGCCCTTCCTTGGGGTGGCAGGTGACAGGTGGGGAAGGCAGTCTTTCTGATGTCAAGGTGGGGGCCCTTCCTTGGGGTGGCAGGTGAGGGGTGGGGAAGGCAGTCTTTCTGATGTCAAGTCAAGTCTTGCTCAGGCCATGCAAAGTGTTGCCTACAAAGAACAGAGACAGACAGGCAGAGAGAGAGAGACAGAGAGAGAGAGACAGAGAGACAGAGAGAGAGAGAACAGAGGACTAATTTGGAAAGGAGATCAAGGGAGCTAAAAGCCCACATGCATACCAATCAAGCAATGCCAACAGGCCTTCTAAACATCAAGGCAGGAGGGGTAATGGTTTGCCCAGCGCCATGCTGTCCATCAGCGTGCAGGCAGCAATGAGCTCAAGAGCAGAGGCCTTTTATCAGCAACGTGTTGTCAGCTGACAGTTTGTCAGTTCTCCTAAGAGGAGAAGATGGTTGAGCTCCTGTTTCTCTCTCTCTCTCTCTCTCTCTCTCTCTCTCTCTGCAAGGCTTTTGGCCTGTCAATGACTGCTCACCTGCCTACCTATTGGGGGGAGAGGTGCTCCCCAAGTATAGCTTCTTCCCAAAGCCAGTATGTCCTTCACTGCCTCTTCTTCCCTTTCGAATGAGCTGTGAAACACAGGTGGGAAATGTCATTGCGATTCTGCTCAGTTGGTGAGTGGTTTCTGCAGGCGTGTGACAGACTGAAGCTGGAAATCAGGGAGGACTTCCTGTAAGAAAGCTAGTCTCGGGGGCCTGAAGAGGTCAGACAGGGGGTTCAGACACAGGCCAAGCATGCAGCCTACTCTGGCTTTGTTGTGGAATTGCCCTGCAAAGGGGAGAGGGACTAGGAGGAACAAGGGGGAAACATCTGATCTATTTAGTGCTGGTGCCAGCCCAGCAGAGTCGCCTCTGAGGGCTGAGCCCTGGGCTCACGGTTCATGTGCATTGAAACAAGCAGGGAATGGGATACACGTGGGAACTGGTAGCTGAGATGTGAAACGGTTGCACAGGACAGGGTGATATAGAATACTGCTGCGGCCAGGGTGCTCTGGTGCAAAGATACAGTGAGACTGTAATAAACAAGGGCGGAGAAGGAAATCAGGTTTCCCTTCACAGTTTGGCTCTTGGCACCAAGGATGTCCAAGCATTACAGAGCGCAGCCTTATAAACCCCTGGGAGCCATCAGGGTGGGCTGGGTAACCATGGCACAGCAGGACCTGAGCAGCATCTCATCCATGGGCCCTCGATTGACCAGATGGCCCAGTTGGCCAAGAATTGCTGGGTAGGACCCCTGTGCCCCTGAGCATTGCTTGTGAGCATTGCGCCCCACCTCCCAGATTTTGTTAAAGAGGAAGTTGAAGATCAGGAAAGTGACAGGAGGGGAAACACAGTGGTACCCTCACTCCAGAGGGAGCTAGCATGCCCTGAGCACTGTCATAGGCTGCTGGGGATTCTGCCTTCTCTTGCATCAAGACTCCTGCTCTACACACACACACACACACACACACACACACACACACACACACACACACACACACTCCCTCACCCTTGCCCTGCACCATGCCCTCAGGCTGTGTGCCCAGGTCTGTGTCAGTCAGCCTCATAAGACAGGGAGGAGAGCAGCATCCTAAGAAGAACCTGATGAGTCTTTTGCAACTCAGGGAGTAACAGCTCAGGAACCAGAACTCTGGGGAGGACGAAAATTCCAGATTAAGAATGTCAACCTTCAATTACCAAGTATCAGTGCGTGCCAGTGAAGGTTATTTCATTACCTCTCACAGCAAAATCCCTACCTCACACATGAGGAAACAGGCTCCAGGAAGTTTTAAGGAACCATAAGGAGCTAGCCCAAAGCCACCCAGTGAGTGCTCAGTTTTAACCATGGTGGGTCTGTCTGCTTGTCAATTTCATACCATGACACTTGGTGTCCTTCTGGCCCTTATTACCTTCTCTTGACATCACTCTAAGAGCTTCAAAGCTTACACCACACAGGGGCCAGAGCAACAGCACAGCAGGTAGGGCACTTGCCTTGCATGCTGCTGACCCAGGTTCAATCCCTGGCATCCCATGTGGTCCCCAGTGACTTCACCCCAGGAGTGAACCTGGACTGTGAAGAAAAGAGTAAGCCCTGAGCAGTTCCTACAAAAATGTATACTAGACAGAAAAATCCATGTGTTTTTATTCAAAGCTCTCTAGTCCAAGACACCAACAACAGGACCCCCCACCCGATAGTTCTTCATTGCTAAGTCACAGCCTTGCTGCTACTGCTGCTTCTCTTTATAATATCGTCAGGACACCAGATGCTGATTTTGCTTTCTTTCTTTTTATTTAACCAAATAGCATATTGGAAATCCCGAAAGGAGTGAAAGATAGTTGCTCCTTACTTTGGCCTCACTGAGCATTTCTCTCTTACTCCCCATCTTCTTTCGAGGGAAACAAGTAAGAATAGGGAGTTTGAGTGACATGGCTGAGGACACAGGGCAGGCCAGGACTGTGCCCACCTGCTCCCAGGCAGCACAGCTGACTGTCTGCCCTTGTAACACCCTCAGGGTTGTTCAGGTTGAGTCAACCAGAGGGCCCTGTAAGCACAGTGTGTCCTCCAGGGACCCAAGGGCACTCGGACGTTCTGCTCTGCTCCCGGTCTCATGTCACACCTGACACCACCCTGCTCCATGTGAAGATTACTACCTACTCACCCCAAGACCTAAGGGTCCAAAAAGAGGAACTTCCCCAGAGAACAAGGCCAGGGGTTGAGAGTTAGTACAGTGGGTAGCTAGTACAGTTTGCATTGCAAAGTCAATCCTTGCCAAAGTAAGGATTGACTTTGCTGGGATCGACTCAGCTTCAATCCCCAGCACTGCACATGGTCCCTGAGCATCACCAGGAATGGTCCCTGAGCACAGAGCCAGGAGTAATATCTGAGTATGGCCCCCCAAACTAACCAACAAAATAAATAAGAATAAGTCCACTGTCTTTTCCTTCTTGGGGAATTTGGGTCATACCTGGTGCTATTCAGGTGATGCTAGGGTGAATATTTACAGCACAGCAGATCGTACCAGGGTCCGCTCCATGCAAGACCAACAAAAGCCTTAACCCATGTACTATCTCTCTGGTCCCCATAGTTTTTCTGAGCCATAATCTATATTCCAGACTGTAATAATGGGTTTGGCCTCTTGGTCGGATGCCACCTTCTCAGTCCTGCCATCTCAGCGTTGTGAGAACAGATTGTCTTAGAAGGACTTACTATCTTCTGTGGGGGTCACCAGAGACATTATGGGGCCAGCCTGCCCCATTCAGGCTCTGCAAACTTGGGGCCTTCTGCCAAGTAGTCACCAAGGCTTACATAAAGACAAGGAGAGAAAGAGCCCCTTGGGCAAAGGTAGGCAATGCCAAACACGAATTCAGGACAGGGATTCCTCAGAGAGAAGCAGGTCTACATGCAGCCCAGGCCTCTCCGAAGTGATGTTTCTTGAGCTGGGAATAAGAGAATATTTTTCTTTTCTTAAACCTCACATATATATTATTCATATTTGCATATATAAAGCAGTTCATAATGAAAGGAGGAAAAAACTGAAATAAAAGCTGGAGTTTACCAAGCTATAAATATGAAGCACTCTTTTGTCAGCCTGGAGGCTTTCACCCGTGTGTTCTGGTTTATTTTATTTAATTTATTCATTTTATATCATTACTTTCTTTGGAGCTAGGGGAAACATGTGGTTCTGAAATTCATACTAGAGCCTTAACCTCCTAATGGATGCTACCATCTGTGTGTTCAGTTTTGAAGGCGGCCTTTCTGGAGCCAGAGATATAGTACAGTGAGTAGTGTCTTGCCTTGCATGCTACCAATCCAGGTTTGATCCCTGAGAACCACGTTTGTCACCTGGGCACCACTAGGCGTGATCCCTGAGTGCAGAGCCAGGAGTAAGCCCCTGAGCATGGCCAGGTATGAATCTCAGACCAACCAAGCAAACAAAGGTGGCCTTTTTTTTTAACCTTGGCTGACTTGGGAAGAGAAATAATGACAGGAGCTGGAAATGTCTTCTCTGAGGCAGTTAACGGAGCAGCCATAAAAGATGTGGAAAACAAGGTTCTGTGCAGGTGCTCAGCTCATTCTGTGGTGCAGGGTGAGGTGTGCGTTTGGGAAATGGCGTGCAAGTGTCAGAAAGGGGGAGCTTGGGCAGGATGTTCTCAGAGCTTGATTTTGCTACCAGATCTGTGCAAATTTGTGAGAAAGGCAAATGTTCTAAAATAAGGGGATTCTGGGGGGGGACATCTTAGGAGACGGTGAAGGAGATCTCTTGCGGTATCCTGAGGAAATTTCTAGACTACACATCCCTGGACAGCGTGCCAGGTCGCTGATGCTGCCACATGGGGTGAGTGAAGCAGGGAGCCTTCCACAGACAGTCTGGGGACTGTCTGCCTGAGCTGTTCCCATGGGCCGCCATGAGTGAGGGCCCTGGGGAAGGAGAGGCTGGACAGGCGCCACCCCACAGAAGGTCTGGGATTCCTCTAACATTCTAACATTCTCCTACAGACAAACCCGACTATACATACCTAGAACTTGGGAGACAAAAGGCTGTGGTTGCCATGCTGAGAGAGAGAGTGAGAGAGAGAGAGAGAGACAGAGACAGAGACAGAGACAGAGACAGAGACAGACAGATAGGCAGAGACAGAGATAGAGAGAGAGAGACAGAGACAGAGAGACAGAGAAACAGAGAGTGCTCAGGGCATTGGGAGATGGGAGGGAGCAGGACCTGTCACAGCCAATGAAATCAGGGGGTGATCTTCCCAAATGGGTGGATCCTGTCTCCAGTGGTTTCTATTCTGAGACCCAATGTCCAACTTAAATAATGAAGGTCAAGGAGCCACTTGGGCCTGGGGAAGTACAGGCATGGAGGAAATGATGTAAGATTGGTTTGAATTTTTTGTTTGTTTCGGGGCCACAACAGAGGTAGGTACTCAGGGCTTACTCCTGACTCTGTGCTCAGGAATTACTCCTTGCAGGCTCAGGGGACAACATGGAGTGCCGGGATCAAACCTGGGTCGGCTGTGTGAGAAGCAAATGCTCTACCCACTGCTCTGCCCCATCAGACAGGTTTAAGCTGTGTCATTGAGGGTGAGAGCAGGGAAGCTAGAGGTCAGCAGGGAAGGGGTAGGGGAGTCTGAAGGTGGTGCAGCTCCAGGGCTGTGGCGAAGGAGACAGAGAACGGTGGACTTCTTCCTCTCAGAAGCTCCTTGCCAAGGGAACTTGCCCCATTACATGAAGGCACTGGTTCAGAGAGCAGGAAGGTATGGAGGTCTTCGTGGATGCCAAGGGCAGAGGCGAGGCTGCCTCCCAGCCACTCCATCCACTCTGCTGGCAGCATTTTCCAGCCTGTTCTTTGAATCAGCACAGAGGGAATTGGTTTCTCACACAGGCTCTCTGTTCACTGCAACCCTTGACATTTCCCTCCAAGACCCCCCAGGGACACAGGACCTCTCTTGTTCGCTGTTTTTATTAATGTGATTTCACTGACTCAGATCACTTTGTTGATCTTAGGGCAAGAAGGGGAAAAGTGTTTTAGCCAAAGGTGAAGCATTACGAGATGAGCAACTCATTGTTAAGCTTTTTGGCTGGAAAATGCCTAGTAGAAGAGTTTTGAGAAAGACTAGCAGAGTCTGGGAAAGTCTAATGTAACTGGTCAAGCCCTCTGGGAATCTTCCAACCTCCAAAACATTCCAGCAGCTCTCTGCTCTTTATTCTTCCTGCCATTGCCTGGCAGGAACACAGCCTTGCCCTCACCGCCTCCCACAAACCACTCACAGCCATCAATACCAGCAAGTGTCAGGGCTCCCTTATGTCCTTCCCCATGTTTGCATAAAAGGCCACCACAAAGTCTGACTCTGGGGCTGGAGAGATAGTACAGTGGGTACGACACTTGCCTCACACATGAGTTCAATCCCGACATCCTATATGTTCCCCCAAGCACCACCAGGAATTAATCCTGAGTGCAGATTCAGCTGTCAGCGCTGAGCATTGCCAGCTATGGCCTAAAAAGTAAACAAAAATAAATAAATAAACAAACGATAAACAAACAAACATACAAACATACAAACAAACAAATAAATAAACACGCCTGACTCTAGGAGTAGGCCCAGATGAACCCCTCTCCTGAATTTCCCCCTTCTAAGCAGACCATCTGCCTTTTTCTGGTCTCCAAACTTGTCTTCAGTGATTTCTCTCTAGTTTCTGGCAGAAGGCATTATGGCCCCACGGGATCTTCTGAGCACCCAGGACATTCCCCTACAACAGGTCTGCTCCTTCCAGGAGCTATGTGAGTTTGACTGACAAGGTCCTGCTAAGCACTTGCTATTCTCACAGAAAGCCTCTTTCCATGGTTCCCATTGATGAGACCCATTCATCTTTATGGCTCTCTTAGAAGATACTATCAGTTTGCAAGAGCAAAACCCAAAGTGCTTAAGAGCAACTAACAACTAGTAAGCTGCTGAAGAAACTTGAGAACTTCATGCTCCTTGTCTCTAAATGAGGATTCCATCCACTTTGAGGGTAACACTGACCAGTGCCTGAAAGCATCAGCCATATTCCCGGTGTGGTCAGAGCTGCCCGAAGCCCTTGGCTCTGTTCTCAACATATGGAGATAAAGCATAAACCATCTCTCCAGAGTACTGTTTCCAGCTTGGGTTTGTAGTCTCTAAAGCCTCTGAATGTGGAGGTAAAACTTGGCATGTGAGCAATTTTGTGTATTATTCTGGGAAGGGAGCCCAGAATCCTTATCAAAGGCATTTGGAACCAAGAGAGGTCGAATGGGTCTGGGCTTGGGAGACCAGAGTAATCCTGGATGTCAAGAAAAAAAGAAGGAAGGAGGAAAGCTGGGCATTCATTCTTGATTGGTTTCTTTGGGAGACAGACTCTGAGTTTAGGGTGCTGAAAACTTACTAAGGATGCACTTGGAAAAAACACCTTAAAAAGGAGAGCAGACGGAGCAAAAGGAGTCAAATGCAGTGGAGAGTAAACAAGAGCATCTCACAACAAGCTCCCAAGGCTTAGGAACGGCGATCAAATGTGCCCCCATTCTGGGTCAAATGACTAAGCCTCTGAATCCCTGATTTAACTGTCCTGACAGAGGACAGTCCTCTGATCCAAGAAGCTCTGTGTAGCTGAAACAATCTCTATTGGGTCTGATGGGGTTGACCTTAAAGCAAGTCTCCAAGAGCACTCTCAGAGCTGAGAAAGTGGTAGTTCTCAATGGAAGTTCTGGGGACACATCCCCAAGCCTTTCTTTACTGCTTCTTACCACAGGAGGTAGTAAAAATGAAATAATATTCATCCATGTATCTGTGCATCCATCCATTCATGCATTCATCCATACACTCACCACAGATCGTTCCACCAACTTATTTATCCAACATATATTCATCCATCCACCCACCCACTTTCTCATCCTTCCATCTACTTATCCACCTATCCACTTATCCATCCAACATTTATTGAAGATGCTCTATGAGCCAGCCCACTTTACTGATAAATACCTGTGATGCACATTCAACACAGTGTGGTGGAGGGGGACTACTTATACACCAGTAATGAAAGCACAAAATGGTCATTTCTAAACCAGAGGCAAGAGCAAGATTATTAGAGTCTATTTGAGGGTAGGAATTACTCCTCTTGGGGCAAAAAGTGAGTACTGAAAGTTGACAGGAGTGAGTTGCAGAGACAGGAGAAGTATGAGGATAATAAGAATTTCAGGCAGAAGGAAGTCGTGTGAAAGCTGTTCCTCATTCTGCCCTGGTAGACTTTATAGGAGTTAAAAAATCTCTGATGAGTGTTGAGTAGTGGACTGGCGGTTACTTATTTGCATGCTTGTTTATTTTTTGGGTTCAGGGGGCTACTCCTGGCTCTGTGCTCAGGGGTGAGCTCTGGTGGTGCTTGGGGAACCATATGCAGTGCAGGGGGATGGAACCCAGGAACGCCACATGGTGGGCGCCTCATTCATGTTAGGACATGATCTCTAATAGCAGAGTAGAGAGACAGACTGGACAGTCACCGGAACTCCAGAGGATTCATGTATGCGGACCAGGCCTGAAGAGTCAGCATAAGCATCACTCTAAGCACCGCCCAGCTTCCCACATGCAAGACTCTCCTCTAATGGCATGTTTTAACTTGACTCCTGAGCTCACACAGCAGTCCTCTGAGAAGCTGCTGATTTTCTCAATTTCGAAGACTTCCCATACTCACATCCTATAGTTCCCAAGCATAGACTAACCTCCATGGAAATTTCCAGGCTTCTGTATCCATATCATCACTGTCAGATGAGCACAATGCCTATCATTTTGGTGTCACCAAATTCTACTCTTTACCTCTTCACATAAGTGCCCTGTGCTGTATCTGGCATCTAGGCCAGCAGTGACCATTTCTTGGTCAGTGGGTTGTTTCATGGATCTGTTTTTGCAATCATATATGGGGCCTGAGGGGGAGAAAGATGCCTCATGGGCCAGCCTGAGTTCACCAGGATTCCCCTTATAGAATCCTTCTTCCTCTCCTGGAGGCAAATCTATTCCTCAAACAGGATTCTTGTCTAAGTGTCTAGCTAACTTTCTGACATCCTGTCTATGAGACTTGGTGGCTTGATGATATGACATTAGCTCAGCAGACCCTAGAAGAAAGGATGTCATCTGTTCTGTGGCTTGGAAGGACTGATGCAGTGGGAACAAGTTTCCAGTTCCCTAAGAGACTGTGGGTTGAATGTCTTGCCTCGAAGTAGAAGAATATGATCTTTCTAGCAATGGTAGCCCAGGATGTGGGGCTGTAACTCTTCCCTTGGACCATCTGTATGGATGCAGTGCAGAGAGGGAAGCAGAGTCAGGGCTCATACTGTTGACACTCTTCCCAGAAGTTATAAAACCAGGGCTCCACAATCCCTGAAAAAGTGCCCAAGCACAAATCCACACGACATGCATTGGCCAAATGTCCTTATAGGAAATGCCCTACACTGCGGTCGGTGTGGTTAAGAGTACAGATAAAAGGTCTGCTGGTTGGTGGAGCATCTCGGATTTCTCAAAGGCACCTATCTCCAAGCTCAAAGGGCTTGGTGGCCCCCTGAGATCAAGGCCTTTTACTGTGCTATTACTCCAGCCTGGCAAGCTACCATTGTAGTATTTGATATGCCCAAACAGTAACAATTTAGACTTCATTCCCATGACCTGAAGGAATGGTTTGAGGCTCTTCATGTTCCTGGAGCAAGCAGATGCCCTTGGGCTACACTAGCACATGACAGGATGTATGGAGATGTTACTGGTGCCTGCTTAAGTCAATTGATGAACAACGGGAAGACAAGTTATACAAGTGATACAAGTGACTACTCCAGTTAGAGGAATTTAAGGGTGAGAGAAAGCAAATTCATCTTCACTCCTCTCTCCTAAGACCCTGGAATTTAATCTTGAGAGATGGCTGGGAAGTAAAGGGCCTGAGGGTAGAGAGTAAGTCCTATTTTTGACCCATCCACATAGGAATTTCCCATTCCTAAGTCAGAAACTCTTCTGGCACTCCATACTGTAGGGCTGCAGGACAGAATACAGCCAGCACCACCTCACCATTTGTTACTACTGTAGTAAGTCACCGAAGTGCTTTGTGGGCTCCATTTACTCTTCACAACAACTCACACCAAAGCTAACTTTTTTGTTGCTTTTGAACCATACCTGCTGATCTCAGGGGTTACCCCTAGCTCTGCACTCAGACATCGCCCGGCGATGTTCAGGGGACCATATGGGATGTCAGGGATTGAACCTGGGTCAGCCACATAGCAAGGCAGCGTCTTATTTCTTTACTATCATTCCAGCTCTAGAGCCACATTTTTGACTTTCATTGATGATGGTGGTGCCAGATTTTCCACACCTCCAAGCACACAAGTTCAGGCCCTCTTTCTGACTCTTTCAATCTCTACCTGTTAGCATTACTGGCTTTCGAATCCTTAAACACCTTGATGAGCAAAGGAAGAACTGGTTCTATGTTTCAGAGAGCCTGAAACCTTAGGGTTGGTGTGCCCATGGCCTTAATACTGGATTCCAAGCTGGAAGTTTCCTTCAAGTGACAGGTGAGGAAACCAAGAAGAGGACACAAATTACCCCTATCCACAGAGCTAGCATTGTGTGTGCATGAGCTTGTGTGTGTGACGTGCACACATAATTGCTCATTCTGAAGTCAGCAATGGTGGGCTTCCCAGCCCCTGTGAATGAGGTCTGGTGAGAAGATTTTGGAGCTTTTGTGAGTCTGTATCCAGGAGGTGACCCAGAAACCATTTTGAAAATAGTTTATGTTAATGTAAGCAGTTTATTGGGGACACTGTCACTCCAAGAAGTGTTGATGGGGGAAGAGAGTTAGGACTCAGAAGAAGAGGAAACCCTAAGAGCTCACAGATAGGCAGGCCACTGCTTCGGGCAACTGGGGCTCAATTCCACTGGGTACATTTGCACGGGGATGCATCTGCGTATGAAATGAGAAAATGGGGTTTTCTAACCACCAGCACCCATTATCTTGGGTAAGAGCCAAGGCCTTATTACCTCTTGAAAGTACAGAATAGCAATATCTGCAGGGCTAGCGCTAATGCGTAAAAAGAAGAGGGAGAGAGATGCAGAGACAGAGACAGAGAGAGACAGAGAGAGAGAGAGAGTGAGAAAGAGAGGAAAGGGGGTGCCTGCTATTGAGGCAGCCTGGAGGTGGGTGGGAGGGGTGTGGGTACATTGATGGTGGGAATGGGGCACTGGTGGAGGGATGGGTGCTGGAATACTGTATTACTAAGAACCAATTATGAACACCTTTGTAATTAATTGTATGTCTCACAGTGGTATAATAAAAATTTTAAAAGAAAGAAAGAAAGAAAAGAGGGGCTGGAGCAATAGCCCAGTGGGTAGGGCATTTGCCTTGCACGTGGCAGGCCTGTGCGAGCCTGGGTTCGATCCCCGGCATCCCATATGGTCCCCCAAGCACCGCCAGGAGTAATTCCTGAGTGCAGAGCCAGGAGGAACCCCTGAACATTGCCGGGTGTGACACAAAAAAAAAACGAAAAATAAAAGGAGGACCAAAGATCAATAAATTATTGATTTTTTAAAAAAAAAGAAAGAAAAGAAAGAAAGACAGACAGACAGACAGAGAGAAAGAAAGAGAACAAGAAAGAAAGAAAGAAAGAAAGAAAGAAAGAAAGAAAGAAAGAAAGAAAGAAAGAAAGAAAGAAAGAAAGAAAGAGAAAAAGAAAGAAAGAAAGGAAGGAAGGAAGGAAGGAAGGAAGAAAGAAAGAAAGGGACTATTTTTTACATAAAATTATTTATGGTCCTGGTTCACTGAAGTCAGAAAAAACCTTTTGGGGAATCAGAGCCAAGGTCAGTTCCAAGAAAACCCCAGGTTGCTCAGGCCCTGGAAGCAGGTTGCCCTAGGAGAGAAGGTTGTTTCCTCTGCCCTGAGGGGAAGAATGAGCATGTCCTATCACAAGAGGAGTCAAAGATAGATCTTAAAAATAACGTCCTGGTGATACCAGTGAAAAAGCATCCCACAGAGAGCTCATTTAGCCATACAGCACCCATCTAAGAAATAATGGAGCAAAGAAACACGCGTGAGCAAAGAGGACTCAGGGAGTCTGAGGGCCCGTGGGGCTAGGACTCGCCAGTGAGCTCTCCCTTACAGGAGATGCTCATCCCTTAGGGGCATGCAGGAGGGGAGACACAAAGGAACAGATGGAGACTGTGGACTCCGGCTCTAGAAGGAATATTTTCCCTAGCCCCCAAGCTGGGTGGAAGCCACAGGAAAAAATGGTCTCTCTGGAATGATTTGGAATACTTGATATTGGGGGGGTGGGGGATGGAAAGGCCTTGGAGAACTAAGCCCTAAGGTTTTTTCCTCGTCTTCAACCAAGGACGTCCCACTTTCTTGGACGATTCTTCATTTGTCTAAAGGGGGATTGAACAATTGGACTAGCAGACTTCAGCTTCCCTTTAACCTATCCTTTCACTGGCCACTGGCCACCATCCTCATGGTCTCTGGACCCTCTTCAATCCAACCTGATTCATCAATAAGGATTTACTGAGCTGTCCGCAACTGCCCAGGACTTAGTACAACATAGGGCCTGGCCCCCAGAAGGGGGCAGATGGCGAAGCACCGCTGGACATTCATGAGCATTGACTTCCTGGCACTGTGCCCTTTGCCCTTTATGGAGACTGATTCCCTTTCCTTCCTCCTCACCCCATAAGGTGGGTAACATTCTTCCATCACATGAACAGGAAGCCAGGGCTCAGAGAGAAAACAGTGACAGCCCATAGTCTGCAAATTCTTGAATTTGAGCCCAGGCTGTGAACTGTAATGTCTTGCCTCCTCTATGAAATCTGTGTGGATTCTCTATACACAACTCCTGAGTGCTGGGGAACAAAACAGAGAATACTGAGTCATCAGGGAAGGCTTCATGGAGGAAGTGACTAAGTCCCAGCCTTAAGGTAGGGCAAAGTTAGAGGCGTGGAAGGGAGGGGAAGCTCTGAGTGCGTTATCTCCCCTAGGAAAGGCTAGGGAATGGCCATTTTGGCCAGAAGATGCTTCTTACGGCCGCCACATGACCAGGAGTGAGACCTCAGATTGCTGGAGGCCCGGGGAAGACAGAGAGGAGGTGATTGGCGAGAACGATGCTTCCTTCCACCCAACAGGGCCAAAGCTTCACGGACCAGTTCAAACAACAAAGCCAGCAGGGTCACGCTGGCCCTGGAGGGGCTCTATGCTGAAGCCAGTGCCCCTTCCCTAGCCCCCTCTGAGCGATGGGAGGTGGAACAGGCTTGGTTCAGGTCTGCATCCTCTTCAGGGCCAGGGAGTGGGAGCAATGATTGAGTTTTAAGAGCTTTAGCTGACTTGATCCTTCTCATTTCCTGGGGATGTAGATACTAGTGCTATGCCCATGATAGAGATGGGGAGCTAGGGGTCTAGGCAGGTCGTCTCACTTGTTCAAGGACCCTCTGCTTATCCCGCTCTGCTATGGTGCTTCCAGAGTACTGCCTAGAGCTGCTGCTGAGCACTCTGATAGGGCACAGTCCCCAAGCTCAGGTTCTCTTCCTTGCTTGGGGGCCCTTCACCTGCGAGGGTAGCTTTTCCCTCCAGGAACCAGCAGGAAACACCCCCCACTCACACCCCCGCAAACAGTCCAGCATCCCCCTCCCGGAAAAGCCCCCTGACTGAAAGACCAGGCCAGAGTGTCCCAGTGTAGCCCCACTCCCACACCTCCATGCAACCCCTCCGCGCCCCCCAACCGAGACCCTTGCCCTTCTGTTCACAGTGATGGCTCCTGCGCCCAGGCCGGTGGGGGCACGGAGGACTCCGTGGTGGCAGCGGCCGGCAGACCCAGTGCCCATGCCCCGAAGGCTCAAGCCCAGGAGCTGCAGGAGGAGGAGGAGCGGCCAGGGGCGGGGGTGCGTCCCCGCGCGGCCGGCCCCCCACCGCGCGGCCTCCCCCAGCCCACAGCAGCCTGGCCTGGCGACAGCGCTCTGCTCCCACGCCCCCGCCGCCTCCGATTTCGAGCTCTCCCTTGATCTAAAGAATAAACAGGTACCCAGGGCCTCCCAAGGGGCGGGAAGGGTGGCTGCCGGGGGCTTCAAGGTACCAGGATCTTCCAGTTGCGCCCCTGTGCTGCAGGCACCCCCTTCTTTGCCATCAGTGCTCCCAGATTAAGCTAGATCACACACCTTTTCTGTAGCCCTTACTCCTGGGGTGACCAACCTCTCCCAGCAGGGCAACGCCTTTACAGTGCCAGGCCTGGAAATGGAGCTCAAGGACTCCTGCCTCTCTGCACATGGAGGCCCCCCATAAGCATCTCTCAGCAAGGGGTCCATTGTTCTCTGGGTTGCCTCCACAGCAGCTCATTGCTGGAAGAGACAGCACAGCAATCAGGCCAGCCTATAAGGTACCCCCAGGTCCAGGCACATACAGGCTCAAACGTGTGAAGTCTGGTGGTCCCCTCCAGGGTAATTAAAGTAGGATACCCACGATCCACCCAGACTCAGGAAGTTCAAAGCTCCCCTGTTGGGAAACAAAGCCCATAGAGAGACATCAGACTCATCTTTTTGTTTCATTCCACCAAGGAAGAGGAACTTGCTGTGCAGTCCCCTACAGAAAATATTCATTATTACCAGTTTGCCTTGCATAGTTAAGAGTCTCGAGTAAGGTCTGGAAGTGTGTGTATGTGTGTGGGTGTATATCATCTCTCAGTCCTGAGAAGTCTGAAGGCCAGGAAGCTCAGAGGGCTGGAACACATGCTTGCCTGCTCCAGACCCTGGGTTTGATTCCTCAAACCACATGTCTCTCCCAGCACTGGACTGTATCTCTAGCAGTTCCTGAGAACCACCAGATGTGGTCCTGGTGGCCCTTAGCACTGCCAGCTAGAAGCCCTGAATCAATGCCCAAGCATCAATGTTTCACATCCAGGCCAAGCATTGCTAGGAATGACTCTCAGACCCCTGTGTACTCTTAGGAGCACCCCCACCATCATGCAAAGAAAGAGCATTGAATTTAGAGCCATAGATATGGGAAGTACAGGTCTTGTTCTCACTCAAAGGAACTCCATGAGTTTGGGAATATAAGACCATTTCTGCAGGCATTGGTTAACTTTTCAGCAAAATTAGAAATTAAACCTTGAAGTCATTTTCAAGATCACATTTACAGCTGGAATTTCTTTTCTTTTATTGTGCTTGGGGGACACAATGGGTGCTCAGGGGTTACTCCTGGCTTTGCTTGGGAACAATATGTGATGCTAGGGATTGGATCAGAGTCTGCAGTGAGCTAGGCAAGCACCTTAAACCCTGTACTATCTCTCCAATTCCTAGAAGTGCCTATCTAATTTGAAATGGGTTTAAGTGCTATTTTAGGCACTGTGATTTACAATATTAATAATGGCAGGGTCTCATGCATAAAGCATTCGGATACCACACCCTCTGCTAGAGTTTCGACTTCCCTTTACCCAAGTTCCAGTGCGTCCCTCCATATTATTATCCTTATCACCTACAGAAAATATGCTTCCTACTAAGACCAGTTCTTAGTTTCTGTTGCTAAAGAACCAATCTTTAACCCAAAGCACAAGACAAATCTTGGAAAAGGAAGTGAGCAGAAAGGTCACTTGAGCTGACTCAAACCCAATCAGTTCTTTCTTAGTTTTGACATTAATTCCAAGTTATTATTCTGGATTAGAGAGTAGCTGTCACTAGGACATCTGGCTTTCAGTAAAGCATTGGATAAAATTCCCCATACTGCTATGTGAACAAAGATAGGCATTACCTTGTGGATTTGATGACGATATAGTCAAATGGGTTATTATCTAATAAAATTCTTAAAACACATACTTTGGTTTATCACATAAGTGACACAGCACAAGTGGTCAAGTACATTCCCAACAAGGCCCCAAGTTTTTTCTCCAGTATCACACAACTCCCCACCACACCACCAAGTGTGGCCCTGTGGCCCGAGTATGGTAGTAATGAACATTGAGACAGGCTCCGACCTGCCCCCCATTCCTGACCCTCAGCACCATTGATAGTGGCCCTTAGAAAAAAATTTGAAGAACTTGTTGCCTTGCACACAACCAACATGGGTTCAATCTGTGGCCGCCCTTATGGTTCCCTGAGACCACCAGAAGTGACTCCTGAGTGCAGAGCCAGCAATACCTTGAGCATTGATGAGTGTGGCTCCAAAACAAAATACAACCGACCCAAAAAAATGGAATTTTTTAAAAAATGGAATTTTCTATCAACAGCAATTTCTCCAGCAAGGAGTGGAGAACTGTCCATGGTTCTGAGTGATCCAACCACATTTAGACAAGGACTGCTTTCTCCTGACAGAAACTGGAAAGGTGACAGCTAATACCATGATCAGGACTGGAAATATGGGTTATGGGCAAAAAATCAAGTGATATGCAGGAAAAAAGTCGAACATTCTAGACTAACATGGGCAGAGAGGCTCTGGGAGTAAGGCCTTGAGCTTCTGTTGACTGGGCTCAAGAGGAGTTGAAAGTCAGTAAAGCTGCCCCCAAGCAAGTGAGAACTGCAGCTTTCACGGGGGGGATGGTGAAGAAAGAAGCAGCTTTCCAGAGCCCCACACCAATTACTGGTTATGGGGGGGCTCTCATTTAGAAACAAATCAGAAACCTGTGGCCCTAGGGCTCTTCTAAGAATAGACTAGGATTAGGGTTGGCTAAAATCATTAGGAAAACTGTAGACACAAAAGTGACTTTTAAAATTAAGTTTTAATTTTTGGTGTGCACACCTAGTAGTGCTCAGGTGCTACTCCTGGCTCAGTGCTCAGGATCATCCATGGAGGTGCTCATGGGACCCGATGGTGCCCTGGACCAAACCTGGGCCACCTGTAGGCAAAGCCTGTGCTCAGATAGTTGATCTATCTTTATGGCCCTAAAAATAACTTTTAAATATGAAAGAGCTGACATGTAGTTTGCTCTTTTGGGGGGTGGGGGTAATGCTAGGGTAATACTCGGCTGTGCCCAGGACTAACTCCTAAGAACACTGGTTCTGCACTCAGGAATCACTTCTGGCATGGCTCAGGACACCTAATGGGGTGCCAGAGATTGAACTTAGGTTGGTCACCTGTAGGGCTAGCACCCTACACATTGTAGTACCTCTCTGACTCAATAGCTTGTTCTTTTCTACCATTCCAGGCAAAAATCATATTATTGATGACCACTTATATAAGAACAGAGGACTTTAGTTCAGTAATAATCGGAGCTATTAGAAACAGAATGGTCTGCTTGTGGACTAGTGAGTTCTGGGATGTTCATAATGCTCGCACCAGGCCTAGAAGACAGTCACCTGGAACATGACAGTGTAACTGGGGCTCACTTGGCCCAGCCAGTCAGCTCAGTCAGTACATGGGGTTTTCCAGAAACAGAGACAGTCTCTTAATCATTTTGCAACCTGCCTCCAGCATCTAGCAGAGAACCACAGGATTAGTAATAGCCCATCCAGAGAAATGTTATTCATTTATTGGGTTTTGTTCATATCCAGCTGCTTCAGGGTTCACTCCTACCTTTGTTCTCAGAGGTTTTTTCCTGGCAGTGTTCAGGGGACCGTATGTTGTGCTGGGGACGGAACCAGGGTCTACAACCGTGCAAGGGAACACTGTAACCCCTGTATTCTCTGGCACTTAAAAAATGTACTACAAGTGCAAAGCAACAAAAGAATAAGACACAAAGAGAAAGAAGGTGGCCCCTCTAGGAAAAACATGGACCATAGGAGATTATATTCCATTTAAGGAGAATCCAGTTAATACCGGAAACTGGGGTTTTGGCTTCTGCAGGAGATTTTATTTGGAGAATTGTGTAAGATTCTATTTGGCTCGGGTGTGTGTGTGTGTTTTATGGTTGGAGGGCATAGTTCCAATAGAGGAGTCACACATCAGGCCAGCAGCAGGGGGCAGGAGTGGCGACACCAGTTTGTAGGGTGGGAGTCTCCAGCTTTGGGGAGTCACTCATGTGCCCCAACTTCTGGTAGAGCAGACCTGGGCTGGGTGGGATAAAGAAGGTCAAAAGGGATTAAGGATGGTGTGAAGCGATTAAAATAGCACACATACAAGTCTCACATGAGACAGAGCTCTGTTCTCTCTCTCTGTCTCTCTGTTTCTGACTCTCTCTGTCTCTGTCTCTCTCTGTCTCTCTCTGTCTCTCTCTGTCCTATCTCTGCTCTCTGTCTGTCTGTCTCTCTCTCTCTCTCTCTCTCTCCCAAACCAACTGTGTGATTTGAGGGCAAGTTGCTTGACTTCTCTGGCTTCTGTTCCATCCCCTCTATCTGGAACTTTGTACCTGCTGTTCCCTTTGCCCCTGTGTGTAACAAACACTCCTGCTCTTTCTCTTGCTTTAAAATTTCCTTATAGTGCTTTTCCTCTACTTACCCGCCCAAAACTGTGGACTGCCCCTTTCAGCCACGCATCTAGTTACTTGCCCACCCCATCATATATGGCTCAGACATCACTCTGCCCCCAGTGTTTACATGAAGAAGGTGCGCAAAGGACCAAAAAGGAGCAAAAAAACTGAGGAATTTGACGGGGAGGAGGAGGTGTGGGGGACTCAAAACATGAAGCCTGGGGCCAGGGCCTGACTAGGGTCTTTGAAACCTAAAATCTTGAGTCCCAGTACTGGGATTCACCACTAAAGCATAATTCTCAAGTCCTTGGGCTAGAATGATTCTTAAACAATCGTGGGGTTTTTTTTTGTTGTTTTTTGAGAGCTTGTTTGGAGGTTCCCATAGAGTATGCTACCTGCGGCAGAGCCTGGCAAGCTACCCGTGTCATATTTGATATGCCAAATACCAGTAACAATTATAGACCTCATTCCCATGACCTGATGGAATGGTTTGAGGCTCTTTATGTTCCTGGAGCTAGCAGGTGCCCTTGGGCTCTACTTGCATGAGACAGGACATATGGAGATGTTACTGGTGCCCACTCGAGCAAATCGATGATGAATGGGAAGACAGAGACAGCGATGCAGTGATATATACATATATATTTATGTCATGCAAATAAATGCAGTCACCGAATGCAGGTCTTGCGTATGGGATTGATCCCTGGCACTTCACAAGCCTCTGTGCACCACTGGGAGTGACCCTGGAGCACTAAGCTGGGAGTAACTAAGCACCACAGGGCATGGTGGAAAAACCAAGATGGCGGTGGGAGCGATAGCACAGTGGGGAGGGCTTTTGCCTTGCACACGGCGGACCCGGATTCCATCTCCAGCATCCCATATGGTCCCCAAGCATTGTCAAGAGTAATTCTTGAGTACAGAGCCAGGAGTAACCTCTGAGAATTGCAGGGTGTGACCAAAAAAAAGAAAAAGAAAGAAAAACCAAAATGGAAATGGAAAGGCCACAGGTGGGTCTCTGCCTGCTGCAGGCCTTGCTCTGGGCTGTCCTCCACTCTTCCTGCTGCCCCTCTTACCATCTGCTCCCCAACCCCACACCCCAGGTTTGCCCAGCCAGATTCTTTCTGCAGGCTCCGACCTTGTTGCGCTGTTGTGTTCTCAGCAGTCAAACCTTGGATCAGAGGGAAATCCTGACTCACATTTGAATGCTGCGCACCCTCCTCCCCCCCACCCCCAGCCTGGTTCCCTCATGATCACCACACTGTGGGCCCCCAGATCAGGTTCCTCCCCCCCTCCTCCAACTTGTTGATCATCTCTCAGCAGGCTGTATCAGGCTCAGTCGCTGCAGAAGACCTGAAAAGAGGAAGCATGTTCTAATTAACACTAAGAGGCTCATTAGAGAGACAGAGAGCACCCCCAGCCCCCTCTGCTGCTGCGGAAACTGAGAGGCTGCTCTCTTGGGTGGCAGCGAGGCCACAATTCCCCATGAATTACAGGAGCGAGAGAGAAAGCAGCTGCTCTGCTCCTTGGCCTGTGGGCCCAGGGGACCCCTCCAGGCCCCATCCATCTCTATGTTCTCTGGCCTATCACTGGTTAAGAGCAGTCTGGGGTGTGTGAGACTGACCCAGGGCATGTGTTGAGTTCCTAAGCTCTGTGATGCCTTGGGTGGGGGCTGGGAAACGGCATGGGGGTGAAAGAGTAGGCAGCATTTGACTCTAAGCCCAGATCGGAAGAGAGCCTGGGTTTTTATTTCCCACGGGGCGGAAGAGGGAATTCAGTTTCATTCCTATCTGCAAACATTTATGAAGCCTCATCTAGGGCTCTGGGCACAAGGCTGGGTACCAGGGATGCAGGCAGAAAGGACCGCCCTGCCTAAGGGCTGGTCTGTGGGTGTGGAGAGAGCATGGAGGGTGGGCTGCCAAGGATAGGAAGGAAGCACTGAGGGAAGAGCAGGGGGGGTGCTGTAGACAGGGTGGGAGAAATAGAAGATGTTTTACCCATGGTATTGGGAGACCCAACAAGAGACTCCCATCCACACACCAACCTGTGTGTGCTGGACTCTGTGCTTGGCGCCACGCATAGGTCAGAAGATGAGGGGACTGTGTTGAGCCCTCCAGCACACCCCCAACTCTGCTAGGGTCTGGGGAGGGAGTGAGGAGCAGAGGGGAGGTTAGATAGATAAGTACCAAGATGAGTGGTGAAACTGGGGATCAAAGATACCTAAGAAATGACATCAGCCCTGGGGACCCAAATCAGGATGACACCATCTTGAGCTGGAACCATAATAGAGCAGGCAGGGCACTTGCCTTGCATGCAGCTGACCCAGTTTCGATCCCCAGTGTCTCATATAGTCCCTAAGCATTGCCAGGAGTAATTCCTGAGTGCAGAGCCAGGAGTAACTCCTGAGCATGGCTGGAGCTCCCCCTCCCTCCAAAAATGAAGGAAGCACTATCTTATTGGGAGATGGAGAAGGTTTCATGGATATAGCACATGTGACATAGGTCTTAAAGAAAGGGCATGGATTTGACCTGAGGGGAAAAAAAGGGAGAGGGTGGAGAGAGTACTGAAAGCTGAGGGTAGTGACTGAGCCAGCATTCTGGGCAGGAAAGCCCATGTGGGTGGGAGTGGAGCAACAGTACCTTCGGACTGTATGGTAGTGGAGGCAGGGCTGCAGTGATACTCTAGTACTTGAATGCTAGGATAGAGTATTTATGCTTATTTGGGGCAATGGTCTCCAGCAATGCAGGAAAGAACTATGTTTTCCGAGCTTGATCAGGATAACGGATGGTTTATAGTGTGGGGGAGAAGGAAGCAGAGAGGCAGTGTAGACTAAGGTTTCCAGAGTGGCCCAAATGGTGACTCAGAGAGTCCTGCATTGTGACAGGAAAGGTCAAGGTGATTGCAGAAGGTCATGGGGGTTATTCTGAAGGAGGCTGACAAATGCAGAGGATGGGGTGAAGGACTAAGGACAATACGGCTTTCCCAGACTGGATGGCAGTTGTGAGGCAGAGAGGGAACCAACAGTGAAAGTGGTTTGGGTGAGATGGGGAAAGAGGATGACCTTGAGAGGTCGACAGAAAGGTTCGTCAGCTATTGGAGATCCAGCTCTAGGATCAAGGCTACAAATAGAGATTTGAAAGTCATTTACATGATTATTACCATCATCATCGAATAGTTAACACGGAGTTCCTGCTTTTAGCCAGTACTCTCATGGAGTAGTCTAATTCTCTCAGCAAGCTCCATAGGATTAGCATCACTTGACAGACAAGAAATAGAGTCTGGCAGGAGAGATAAAGCACAGTGAGTAAAACACTTGCCTTACACTTGGCTGACTTGAGTTTGATTCCCAAAACCCCATACTGAGCCCGGAGCACTAACAGGGGATGATCCTTGAGCACAGAGCCAGTAATAAGTCCTGAGCACAGACAGGTGTGCCTCCCATCCCAAACAACAACAAAAAGAAAAGCATAGAAAAGAGTTTGATATACTAAGATAAATGTCCAAGGCAAAGCTGCAGCAAAAGGCTAAAATTGAGCTGATCATTTTTCTAATGGTTTGTTAATCAGCCCGTAGAATGGCTAAGACTGTGGGTGAGGCTCCCTCAGACAACAGGGGGAGGAGATACCAGCCTACAGACCATCTCAAAGCTCAAGTCTCTGCCTGAGATAGTTTTCTAATTAGATCTTATTTACAGTATCTGTGGCTTTCTAATGACCCCCCCATATAGAAATCCCGGAAGATGTCCGGAAGGACATAGCAAATGATGACGATGAGTGTGGAGTAGGGATTGTGACTTAGAGCTAGTGTGTCACATGAGAGGGGATTAAGCTTGATGGGAGACAGAAAATCCCAGATAGACTGGGCCATGAGAACTGAGGCAGATTTCAAGGGGATAAAAATATCAAGCGCTGATGAAAAACGGGGAGGAGAGAGATGGAGAGCGGGCCATTGGATTTAGTGATTAGAGATCATTGGTGACCTTCCTGAGGCCTTTCAGAAGAATGGTGGCAGCTGGAGGCTGGCTGGGAGGGATCAGGGCACTGGGCTTACGTCAGTCTTGGGGAATTTACTTGGGGGATAAACTAGAGTGGGGTAGACCAGTCCTAAGAGAGGCTGGGTGTAAAAGAGAGAGGAAGAACTAGGTTATCAGGTGACTTTAGCAGTGTATGTGTTAGGTTGGGGCTAGCTGGGAGGGTCAGAAGGCAGGTAGAAGTTAGAAATGCAGGTTAAAGGAGACCAAAAGTATCCTGGTAAGGAAAGGAATTTACAAAGGAGACCAGGATTGTGGGATCAGGGTGAGAGGGAGCTGATTGGTTCTGGGATTAGGGGCTAAATTGGGGATGAGAATTATGGGTGAGATGAGGGAGTCTGCAAGTCGAGAGTGAAGGTCATCATTTATTCAATAAGCATTCGCTGAAGCCTGCTGCATTTAGGCACTCTCCCAACACTGATAGTTGCTGCAGGACTTTGAAGAGATTCAGAATATAAACCCTGGTCTTCTTCCTCAGCTTGGGTGAAGCCACAGCTGCTAGAGTCTCCTCAGTCTTCTATAGCCTCCACAGACAATGACACCACTCCCGAGGATGGACACCCTTTTGGAAAATGTTTTCAGCAGTGGGACTTCAAACCGCCCACTGGTCTCAATAGCATATCATAACCTACCTGCCAAGAGTGCTCTCGGGCCTGGGCTCTCTTCCCTAACTGAAGGTCAGGTAGGAATGAGATATGAGTTCCTGTTTTAGTGTCAGTTTTGCAGGAGAGGAGCCAGAGGCAGACTCTCCAGATACTGGAGAAGGCAGTGATGTGTCTCTGCTTCCCTCTGCACTTCTCCTTGCAGTGCAGGCCCTGGAAAGCCTCCAGTGCAGGCCTCAGGAACCTGGCAGCGTGCCCGCCCAGCAGAAAGAACCAGCTGCAACACTCTCTCTGTTCTGACAAGATTTGTGCAGTAGGAGAACAGAACCTTCCATGGTAGATACAATCCTTCAGAGACAGTTTCTCCAGCTACAGTTCCTTGTGGGTGGAGGGAGCAAGAAGCAGGTTGAAGTGTCTGTTGTACTGAGGAATGAAATGGCCTTTTCCATCTGCACCCCTCCCCAGTGGTGATCCCAGGGACATGGGAGGGGTGATAGTCTTACTTTGAGGTGATCACATCCATCCCTCTTCTCTTAGTTTAGGAATTGTACTATGTACGTGGAGTGTATGCCTCTGAGGAGGACATAATCTCATAGCCCAGTAACACACACACACACACACACACACACACTCTCTCTCTCTCTTTCTCTGCAAGCCTCCTAAGGCAGTAGGTGGAGCTTATAGAGCCACCATCTTGCCCATTCTCTTTGACGGAGGCTTGTCTGTTCCATGCTGACCTCTAGGAAGGGGCGTGGCTAAATCTTCTTGGCCAGCTGGAGGGAGACTATCTTACTATCTTACTAGCCCTTTTCTTTTCTTTCTTTCTTTTTTTTTTTTTTGCTTTTTGGGTCACATCCAGCGACGCTCAGGGGTTACTCCTGGCTCTTCGCTCAGGAATTACTACTGGCAGTGCTCGGAGGACCACATGGGATGCCGGGATCGAACCCGGGCTGGCACAGGCCAGCTGCATGCAAGGCAGATGCCCTACCCGCTGGGCTATCGCTCCGGCCCCCTTACTAGCCCTTTTCAAGAGGATCTAATAGTAGGAGAGAAAAGACCAGAGGTGAGAAGAGGTAAAGGCCTTGAGGGCAAACTGGTCCCATAGTAGAAGCTTATCTGGGTTCATATCTGTCCTGAGAAGGTGACACCCCCACTTCTACTCCCACAAGTCAGCCCACCAAGTACTATCCTGTTTTGTCAGCTCCTATTGTAGAATACAGGGGTGACTCAAATTATGAAGCATTGCAACCTGGAAGGACCCCTACTTTGGAGACACCAATCTTTGGATTTGGGTTTGGGAGCCACTTGATCACTTGATCACTTGATATCCCATTATTTGTTAATTTGCTCGAGCCAGTGCCAGTAATGTTTCCATTTGTCCCTGTCACATGCCAGTATAGCCCAATGGCATCTACTTGCTCCAGGAATACGAAGAGCCTCAGGGTCAAGAAGTCTGACCATCTTGTAGGTGGGTGGCCACGTGATCTTTTGACGTCCCGTGGAATCCAGTAGGTAATGGCTCTAGTCCAGAGGTCATCTCCAAGTAGCATTAAATGTCCAGCCCATCTGATTTTCGATGCCTTGGAAAACGCGACAGTGTCCCTGACTCTCAATTGTCGATGGAGGTTGGAACTCCGGATTCCTTTCTCTCGCTTGAGTGAGGTGTGATATTCTAAGCATAGCTCTTTTGATTCCTCTTTGGGAGACCTGAATAGTGTTTTCATCCTGCTTTTGTAGGGCCCAGGTCTCTGAGGCGTATGTTAATGCAGGGAGAATGGTGGAGTCAAAGAGATGTGCCCAGAGCTGGAGGTTCTCTTTCCTTTTTAGCTATTTCTTCGATGCTCTTGAAGGCGTTCCATGCCACTCTCTTCCTCCTGTGCAGCTCAGGGTTTAGGTCGTTCATCATGTTGAGTTCTCGACCTAGGTACACATAACTGCTGCATTCAGAGATGTTTATTCCATTGAGAGTGAATGGAGCATCTGGAACTAGTTCGTTTTTCATGAACATTGTCTTGTTGAGATTCAGCTGTAGACCTATCTTTCCACATTCATGGTTGAAATCAGCCAGCATTTGTGCTGCTTGGCTAATGTTTGGTGTTATTAGAATGATGTCATCAGCGAAGCGGAGGTGGTGTAGTTGCTGACCGTATATCTTGACTCCCATCCCTTCCCATTATAATTGTCACATGACGTTCTCGAGGGTGGCACTGAAGAGTTTTGGTGAAATGGTATCACCCTGCAGAACCCCTCTTTTGACATCAATGATCACTTCCTTGTAGAATGGTGAGATCCTGGTGGTGAATCCGTAATACAGCTCACGAAGGATCTTAATGTATTGGGTTTGAACGCCCTGTTTGGCTAGGGCTTCGATGACTGCTTCGGTCTCCACAGAATCAAAGGCTTTCTTTAAATCAATGAACGTGAGACAGAGCGGCATCTTGAACTCCCTACAAACCTCAATGAGCTTGGTTACTGTGTAGATATGGTCAATTGTGCTGAATCCTTCGAACATCTAATGGTTGTCCTTCATCTAATGTTCTCCCAATCCTGTTCAGGATGACTCAAGTGAACAGCTTGTAGATGACAAACAACAGGCAGATGGGGTGATAGTTGCCAATGTCGTGGATGTCTCCCTTCTTGAACAGTAGAACTGTCCTGCTGGTTTTCCATTGGGAGGGCACCTTGCATTCGGACAGGTAGTGTGTGAAGAGCCAAGCCAGTGTATTGATGAGTACTGAAGGCAGATTCTTCAGGTGTTCGGGTCTGACTTTGTCTGGGCCGGGTGCCCTTCACTTCTTTACCAACGAAATGGCATGTCAGATTTCAGAAGGGAGAATCTTGGGAATGACATATCCATCCTGCGGAATTTGGTATGTGGGCAGGTGGACATGGCTATCAAAGAGATCCAAGTAGAAGTCATGGATGATCTTCTCCATTGCCTTTCTGGAAGATGTGATAGATCCATCAGGACGTTGGAGGGCAGCCATCTTGGTCTTATAGTTGGCGAAGGACAGGAGGGTGTTGCAAATGCTTTTCCTGGCTTCTGCTGCATTGGCCAGTATTGCTGCTCTTCTCTCCTTGAGGTCTTCCTTTTATTGCTTCTCTGCACTGCTTTGGGAGCTTGGACATTAGCATATGGTTGCCTGAGGCTTGCGCCTTGCCACATTGGTGAATGAGCTCGAGAGTTTTTGAAGACAGGTGTCCTTTTTGTGGCTTTCTCTCTCTCTGCATTCTTCGCACAATCATGGAGGTGCTGAAACAGTTGGTTGTATTCTTCATTGATGTCGTCAATGATGGCATCTTCCCATGTTGCTGCAATGGTGCCAATGAGTTCCCAGTTGGTGGTCATTCTGGGAGTTCTCTTTTTAAACTTTGCAGCCTTTTCTCCCTATTGTGTGGAGTAGAATTTTGCATGAAGGAGACAGTGGTCCGATCCTGTTTGGAATTTTGGGACGACAGCAACATTGGTCAGACAAAACCATCGATTGAATATGATGTGGTCAATTTCATTGTGGAACTGTCCACCAGGAGATTCCCATGTCCAATGTTTCGATTCAGCCTTCTGGAACTGTGAGTTCCAATGAATGGTCTTGGTGGACATGATGAACTCAGATAGTCTCTCACCTTGTTTGTTCCATTCTAGGTCATGGGTCACAATGTGGAGTTCTTCGGCTGATCTTCTCGGTCCTGTATCACTGTCTTCCTGTTTATCTTCGATTTGCTCGAGCGGGCACCAGTAACATCTCCATATGACCTGTCTCATGCAAGTAGAGCCCAAGGGCACCTGCTTGCTCCAGGAACATAAAGAGCCTCAAACCATTCCATCAGGTCATGGGAATGAGGTCTATAATTGTTACTGGTATCTGGCATATCAAATACGACATGGGTAGCTTGCCAGGCTCTGCCATGTGGGTAGCATACTCTTGTAGTCATCTCAAAATCCAGCATTTATTGATGAACTGCGCAGTCACTGCGCGGCGCTGAGCCCGGCTGTGATAGGCTGGTCTGCTGGGTGGAGTTCTGACAAAGAGGAAGTCCGGATGTGGAAAATGGAGGTCCTCATGGAGTGGGGGTCGTCTGGCTTGTTGTGAGGCTCTGCTGGGGTGGTGGGCCAGGGCTAGAACCTGCCATCCCTCCCGGGCACCTCATGAGCAGCTAGGCACATTGAGAGTCAGTAGCAGCTCTGCCCCATGTCTGTCTCTGGATCAGCATACCTGGGCCGGATTAAAAAGACTGAGGCAGGGTGGATCTTGATGAGCCGGGCTGTGATAGGCTGGTCTGCTGGGTGGAGTTCTGAAGAGGAGGAAGTCCGGATGTGGAAAATGGAGGTCCTCGTGGAGTGGGGGATCGCCTGGCTTGTTGTGAGGCTCTGCTGGGGTGGTGGGCCAGGGCTAGAACCTGCCATCCCTCCCGGGCACCTCATGAGCGGCTGGGCACAGTGAGAGTCAGTAGCAGCTCTGCCTCATGTCTGTCTCAGTCCTATCTTGGCATTAAAATCACCAACTATGATCTTGTAGAAGGTTTGATCTTCTTTATAGAACTTCTACAGTTCCATGTAGAATTTCTCAATTTCTTATTCCTTATATGTGGTTGTTGGTGCGTAGACAACGAAGACAGAAACTGCTGGCAGTGAGCCACAACTCTTCAAGGGTAATCGTCCTATCCAGTTTGTTAGGCACTCAAATGAATCAATGCTCATGGCCAGGCTTGTGTTGACAAGGACACTGACACCACTGACACCTCTTTCATCGCATCTTTCACGCTTGCACCATCAGGTCCTTGATATATGCTTCTGATGCCAGCGTCACTTACATTGAAAGTACAGACAGTCATTTTAGTCCTTCTTTGTTTTGGCAGCCTAGTTTGGCCCTGAGATTTTATCAGCCTCTCCTTGCTCATCCTTCTTAGTGCTGCCGTATTTGGGGTTCTTTCAGAGTCAGGGGATAAACATTGTTTTAACTAGTTTTGGCATGTTGAATACGTGTCGCACAGCTTGCCAGGCTCTTCAGTGCGGGCGGTATACTCTGAGTAGCTTGCTGGGCTCTCTGAGAGAGGTGGGTAGAATATTCTTGGTAATTTACAGATAGCAGGATCAGCTCTGTTTGGTGTATCTGCGTCTGTGGTTCAAGCATACCTGAGCTTGAAATAGTTTCCTCTCTAAGGTGTGTCTCTGACAAGCTGGGCTTGAGATTGGCTTTCTCTCTTGGGTGGACTCTGACAAGCTGTGGAGTCCGGATGATGAAAAATGCTGCCAGCACGATGTGAGGGTTCCTCTGGATTCTTCCGAGGCTCTATTGGGATGGTGGGCTCAAGGCAGAAGTCGCTCTCCATCTCTGACCTTCATGGTCAGTAGACTACAGGGAATGCAACAGGGAGAGCTGTTAGCAGCCATGCCTGGTGTGTCTCATTGGGAGCCACATCCAGTGGTATTCAGGAATTGAACCCAGGTCAGTTGCATGCTGGCCACCCTACTTTCTGTACTATTTGTCCAGCCTGTGTTAAATTCATATTTACTGAGCACCTACCACATGCATTTAGTTCAAAGCCCTTAGGAGTTACTGGAAGCACAAAGAGAATCCATCAAACATATGATGTTGCTTGGGGCTGGGGAACTCTCAGTGCACAGAACTGATGGCAACGAGGTAAAGGAGGTTAAAGGAATACTAATAATTCTATTTCTTTGTTTCATTATCATTATTTTGTTTACTTAGGCATTGTGATTTATAAGCGTTGATCCTGGTGTTCTAGGATTACAGTTTTACTACAGTAACTACACCTTCCATCAGAGTGTTTGCACCCTCCACCCAATCTCAGTTTCCCTCTCATCTCTCACTCTCCACTTAACAATTTCAATTCTGTAAGTAGAAGCTCAGAGTCTATTACCTCTGGCCATTGCTTGTCCTCTTCATATGTTTACTGCTCATTTGGTTCAGATTTGGGGGTCACACCCTTTCGCATTCAGGACTATAATCCTGGCTCTGTGCTCAGGGAATCATTCCTAGTGGGGCTTGGGGGACTGTATGGGGTGGCAGGAGTTGAACCCAGGTGAGTTGCATGCAAGGCAAGCACCCTACTTGCTGTACTGTTGCTCCAGCCCTCACATTTGTCTTTATACCCCAGACAGACATGGGGCAGAGCTGCTACTTGCTCTCCCTGTGCCCAGCTGCTCACAAGGCACCCAGGATGGATGGCAGGTTCTAGCCCTGGCCCGCCACACCAGCAGAGCCTTGCAACAAGCCAGACGACCCCCCACTCTATGAGGGCCTCCATTTTCCACATCAGGACTTCTCTCTCGTCAGAACTCCACCCAGCAGACCAGCCTATCCCAGCCCGGCTCAGCGGGTTCATCAATAAATGCTGGACTTAGAGATGACTACAAGAGTATGCTACCTGCATGGCAGAGCCTGGCAAGCTACCCGTGTTGTATTTGATATGCCAAATACCAGTAACAATTATAGACCTCATTCCGGAATGGATTGAGGCTCTTTATGTTCCTGGAGCAAGCAGATGCCCTTGGGCTCTCCTAGCATGAGACAGGACATATGGAGATGTTACTGGGGCCCGCTCGAGCAAATTGATGATGAACGGGAAGACAGTGATACAGTGATACCCCACATATGAGATGGATCATTTCATGTTTGTCCTTGCTTTGACTCGCTTTGCTCAGCATGATACCTCTTATCCCATGTATGTTGCAACAAACCTTTTCTCCCCTTCTTCCTTCCTTCCTTCCTTCCTTCCTTCCTTCCTTCCTTCCTTCCTTCCTTCCTTCCTTCCTTCCTTCCTTCCTTCCTTCCTTCCTTCCTTCCTTCCTTCCTTCCTTCCTTCTTCCTTCCTTCCTTCCTTCCTTCCTTCCTTCCTTCCTTCCTTCCTTCCTTCCTTCCTTCCTTCCTTCCTTCTTACTTTCTGTCACACCTGGCTGTACTCAGGGCATACTCCTGGCTCCTTACTCAGGGATCACTCCTGGTGGACTTCAGAGGACCATATAGAGTGCCAGGGATCAAGCACAGGGTTGCCATGTACAAGGCAAGTAAGTACCCTGGCTACCAGAGTATCTCTCTGGCCCTGAGATTTCTTTTAGCTGAGTACTATTCCATTGGCATTATTTTTTAAAGTATTTCTTTTGACTTTTTTCATTATTTTTAATGTACACAAAGTAACGAGAATAGTATAATATATTCCCCATCCAGTTCCAACAATTTTCAATAATATTGAATCATTTAACCTTTCACTCTGAGGGGAAGGGAGATTTTGGATCATAGGGGCTGGAGTGGGGTGCCGGGGGATATGAGGGTCTTTTTCTGGCTCTGTGCTCAGGGAGTGAAGTGACCCCAAGCTGTACTCCTGGAGGCCGTATGTGGTGCTGGGATTGAAACCAGCTGCATGCAAGGTGAGCGCCTCACCTCCTGGCTACCTCTATAATCCCTTAACTGTTCATCTTCTTGACAGAATGTTTAATTACCAATTGAAGTTATGCATTTCATGAGTAAGTATTTCTTCTGTATCTGTGATAGGAACATTTAAAAACAACCACCTCAAGGGCAAGAGAGATAGTATAGGGTAGGGTGCTGTTCTTGCACCTGACCGACCTAGCTTAAATCCCGGCACCCATATCATCAAAGAGCCCTGCCAGGAGTGGTTACTGAGTGCTGAGCCTCCTAAGTCCTGAGCACCACTGGATGTGTTCCCCAAACAACAGCAACAACAATAACGATAATAATAGTAATAATAATAATATTCATCACAATAGTGCCTGGCTACCATCAGCATCTTTCTCCTTAGCCCTTGGAATCCAGCCCTTCTTCCTACACCTCTGGGGGGTCCTGCTAAGACCTTTCAGCCCTGAACCCCTCCAGGCACCGCTGGTCCTCCAACCAGCTGCTTGCACTGGGCCTTTCAGGAGCCCAGGCACCGGCCCTGCCCCTAACGCAGCTCTTCCTTCTCTCTGTCCTTGCTGCAGATTGAAATGCTAGAACACAAGTACGGGGGCCACCTGGTGTCCCGACGCGCTGCCTGCACCATCCAAACCGCCTCCGCCAGTACCAGCTCAGCAAGAACTTTGAGAAGATCCGCAACTCGCTGCTGGAGAGTCGCTACCCCGGCGCATCTCCCTGCACAAAGTGCGGGCGCCCACGGCCGAGAGTCTGGCGGCCGAGAAGGCGCTGATGGAGGGCTACGGGCTCCTGGGGCTGCCGCTGGTGCGCCGCCGCTGGCGCCCACCTTCGCGGGCACGCTCACGGAGCTCGAGGACTCCTTCACCGAGCAGGTGCAGTCCTTGGCCAAGTCCATCGACGACGCCCTCAGTACGTGGAGCCTCAAGACCATGTGCTCGCTGCAGGAGGGCGGAGCTTACCAGATCCACCAGGCCCTGCACGCGGTGGGGCGGGCCCCCAGGCCTGGAAGCCGAATTACGAGAGCCTGAGAGTGTCCGCAAGGGACCTGGGGCCAATGGGGTTGCCGAGGCCACCTGCCTGCCGCAGGGCCACAGCAGCACCCTCATGATGGCTTTCAGGGATGTCACGGTGCAGATCGCCAACCAAAACATCTCTGTCTCCTCGTCCACGGCGCTGTCCGTGGCCAACTGCCTGGGCACACAGCAGACGGCGCAGGTCCCAGCTGAATCTGCCACCGCGGGAGGCAAAAGCCAGCAGGAGGAGGCCTCAGGGCAGGAGGTCCCGGCTGTGGCGGTGGCGGCAGCAGCAGGCCAAGGGAACGCCCCCAGAACACATGCATGGAGGCCCCCTGATGGCGAGGTCCTGGGCGCAGAGCAGGCTGGGGCCGCCGAGGCGGTGCTGGAGGAAGCTGAGGCCATCGAGGCTGAGCAGGTGGAAGAGGAGGGAGGACCTGGAGGAGGAGGAGGCGGTGGCCGAAGCAGCAGGGGCGGCAGCAGTAGGGGAGACGGAGAAAGGAGCCGAGGCCGGGGAGCACTTGGAACAGCTCAGCAGCAACAGCGCGGCCCACCAAATCGGCCAAGTCCGGCTCGGAAGCGCTCGGCCGCGGCCTCCAAGGAGGCGCTCCAGGCCATGATCCTCAGCCTACCCCGCTACCACTGCGAGAACCCTGCCAGCTGCAAGTCGCCCACGCTGTCCACAGACACGCTGCGGAAACGGCTCTACCGCATCGGCCTCAACCTCTTCAACATGTAAGTGATTGTGGGCGCTCGGAGCTTCTCCTTCCTGGGGATCGGCGGCGGTGGGTGGCGGGTTGGTGTGTCACATTGACTGTCATCGCCTTCCAGAGAGCCTGTCTGCTCCTGGAGATGGGCTCACACACACACGCCGCACACACACACACACACACACACACACACACACACACACACACCTTTATGATTGTTTTAGAGAAGGATTAGGAACAAAACAAGGTACCCAACTCTGTGTCTTCTCCTGAGTAGTGCAAAGGACTTAAGGATAGAAGCAAGGGACCCAGAAATGAGAACCCCGAAAAGAAAACAAGTCACAGAACAGGTGGGAGGAAGAGTGAATGGAAGCCATTCCAGGGCACTGTGAAGTCTGGGAAATACAACGAGCGGAAGGGAGGGCTGGGTGGGGGAGAGCTGGCACCCTTGGAGGAAATGGGAAGAAAGCAGAGAGGGGTGAGCTAAGATGAGAAAGAGACCAGAGGAGTAGAAAGAGCCACAGGGAAAAGAAGCTGCAATGAGAGGCTGCCGAGTCAGAGCCCCCAAGAGAAGCTGAAGTCATAGCCAGAGACCACCAGCGTGGCAAACACAGACCAGGCCCATGGAAACGTCAAGGCCCCAAGGCTCTGAGCTGTACCCCCCTCCCTCACAACCCCTGCCTCACAACCCCGAGCCAGGAAGCAGCTTCCCCCTGCCCAAGTGTTGGTTCTTTTCTTCATCTGTTTGTCGCTGGTAGATTTCCAGCGCCAGGACCACAAAGATGAGTCAAGACACATCCCCTGCTCTTAAGAAACTCATGTCTAGGGAGATGACCTTACAGAAATCACCTGCAATTAACGACAGTGTCTGCAGCTAACATTAGTGTGCTGTGTCACGGGAAAGCTCTCACACAGGTGAGGTGAGCTACACGCTGCTAACTGACTAGCCCCGGATGTAGGCCAGGCCAGCTCTGTCAGACTCCCCGTCCCTGGGGCTTCCTGCTGCATCAGGCTGCGGTGCTCACTCATCCACAGCATCGCTTATGCAATGCTCACGCACATACTCAGCTCCCTCAGGTTCTCAAACTATCTGTAGTGCAGGATCAGCGCACGTGTGTGTGTGTGTGTGTGTGTGTGTGTTTAATGCAATACACTGCAGGCTGAGAGTTTTGTAAAACAGTGAAAATGAATTGCTAGAAAAACAATTACATGCTTGGCTGTCCCCAAATGTCAAAGTGCTCTAAGAAGTTCTAAATGCTTACTCTATTTCTGTACTTACCTTCCTCGGGACTGGTTAAGAGGCGGGTCAGAGCTCAGAGTGGATTCAGCCCTCTGTGAGCCTGTCTGCCTCTAAACACAGCCTCACCCCCACCTGGACTCAAGCCCGAGAAGGAACAGCCTTGGGAGCAGGATTCTGGTGACCACCATCCACAAGGGCGAGGGCTACAGTGGGGCGGGGGAGATTTCTCACCCTGATTTCCCAAACTCACCCTCTCTCCCAGACCCCAGCTGGCTTCTAGGTAAAGTTAAGGGAAGGAAAAGGAGCCTTTGTAAGCCTTGGGAATGTCAGTGTAAGATGCAGCGGTAGGGAGACGGGAGGTGAGGAGTGTCTCCACCTATCCGAAATTCATCTTCCTGGCCCAGACTGCCTTCCTCTCTGCTTCTCACATCCCCCGTCTTCACCGTGGGGTAGGAGAGCAAGCCTGTGGTGAGAAGTGCCTTCCTCAGAACCCCTCTGCAGGGGAAGGAATCCTGCTCTCTACAGAAATTCTTTCCAGGTCCTGCAGGTACTTTTCTAGTTATTCCAGCCAGCAGAAAGGAGAGACAGGCGTTAGGAGAGCCCCTCGCTCACTCTACTCCCTTCGCTGCTCCCACCCCCAGAAACCCGGACAAGGGCATCCAGTTCCTGATCTCTCGAGGTTTTATCCCTGACACCCCCATCGGAGTGGCTCACTTCCTGCTCCAGCGGAAGGGCCTCAGCCGGCAGATGATCGGAGAGTTTCTGGGCAACAGCAAGAAGCAGTTCAACCGCGATGTGCTGGAGTGAGTGCCTAGACGGGGACACCCCCGTGCCCTGCCCCTGCCCTGCTCTCCTTCCCGCACACTCATTCTCCTTTGGAAGCTGGTAGGTGACAGCTGAGCTGTGAAACTGGTCCTCTGTCCCTAGCAGAGAGGGTATGCGAGGCCCAAACTTTCCTCTATCCCAACTTCCCCAGTCCCTGCTCCCTGCCACTAGCCCCCCTAAGTGCTCTTCCTTCTTGAAAGTCACTGCACTGTAGAGCACTGCACCACCACCGAGCCACCCCGCCCCGCCCCACTTCTCTGTCCTCTTTCTCCTTTATTCAGTCTGTGAATAATTTCTCCAGGGGTCTTGGGAAAACTGCTCCTTTGGTACTTGTCTCTGGAGGAGGGAGTCTCCTGCAGGAAATCCAGGAGCTCCCACTGAAGGGTTTGGAAGCGTGGGAGGTGCCAGTGTCTTGGGGCTGATAATCCCACTTCAAAGTGCCAGTGGCCCTACAGTGGGCATTATGGGACCTGGCCTCTACCTATGCTTGATGTGATTGATGTCTTTGGACAAGTCATGGCTCTAACGCTTGTGCATTGGGAAGGGCTTGATGGATCACAGTGGGTAGACCAATTGTCCCCTAGAATGTGTCCTGTTCCTTAATTCACGACTGGGATGGTTGTCTGGAGATTCAGGATTTAGTAGACCCAGGGAAGGGAGCTTGAAAACCCCAAATCACCCTCAATTGGCAGAACCTAGTTCTTGCTCCTGATGTGGTACCTTTGGCAAATTTGCCAGCCTTTCTGAACCAGAGCTCTGAGTGACTTGCCAAGGAAAACAAAGTGATTACAGTTGCCTTACCTGTAACCTTCCTTTCCTCTCCCGAAAGTCCCCCTTTCCCCTTACCACCACCTCCAGCTGTGTGGGATGCCCCTAGGGGAATTACTAGAGAAAGATCCATTTTCTCCCATCTCCTTCCTTTGCCCATTTTCCCTCCTCCTGGTTCATGTGTGTAACCGTTTTTGTTAGTTCTTGTCCCCTTTCCATTCTGTATAAGGCCAGTGCAACCTATTCACTTGCATTCCCCCACTCTCCTGCAACACTGTTTTGTCTCTGCTCTCTGGGAAGGAGTAATCGTTTCCATGGGCCCCTGGTGGCCCTTAACTTCTGCCTTGCCTAGTCTCCATGTGGCTGACCTTAATATTATTCTCTCTCTTTCTTTCTCTCTCTGCCCCTCTTTCTCCCTCCCTCCCTCCCTCCCTCCCTCCCTCTCTCTCTCTCTCTCTCTCTCTCTCTCTCTCTCTCTCCCTTTCTCTCTTGTGAAGCAAGACGGTTTTTATTGAATAAAACTTAGATGTGAAGGGGGGAAAGGAAGAGAATACTTACCCCAGAGAGAACATGAGGCTTGAGAGAGCAAGCAAAGACATAGAGATATGTGTTCAGGGAGAGCACGGACTTGAAGTGCAAGAGCAAAGCCTGGTTCTGGCTTCCTAACCTGCCAGACCCATCCTGGAGAGCTGGGAACACACCGGTTTTGTCTCTTTTTCCCCCTCCAGCCCAAGAGCTGCCTGCACAGCACAATGAAAACTAATTACCATCCTTCCCCGGAGACAGAGCTGTGGGCTGCAGCCTGCGCTGGGGAGGAGAGCTGGGCTGGAGAATGGACTAGCTGTTGAGGCTGAGCCCTGCTGAGGGGTAAGCGATGAGGAGCAGGGCAGGAGAGGAGAAATGACTGGACCTAAGAAGAGGGCCCAGCTCTGCGCCCTGCTTCTGCTTCCGTGAGCCATGTCTCTGTTCCTCAGTTTCCTCGCCCTCAGAGTGAGAAGATCAGGGTGGTGTGATCTCATGAGTTCTTTCAAGCCTAGGAGTCAGTTAAGAGTCCTGTTCCTGGGCTGGAGCGATAGCCCAGCGGGTAGGGCGCTTGCCTTGCACGTGGCCGGCCTGTGCCGGCCCGGTTCGATCCCCGGCGCCCCATATGGTCCCCTGAGCACCGCCAGGAGTAATTCCTGAGTGCAGAACCAGGAGTAACCTTGAGCATTGCCGGGTGTGACCCAAAAAAGCAAAAAAAAAAAAAAAGAGTCCTGTTCCTTAGCACATTCACCATACACTAAGGCACATCTGGCTTCCCAGAGCCTAAAGGTCATGTCATCACCCCTCCCAGCCCCTCAGAGCAGCAGTGCTCAGGTGCTCGAAAGTGTATGGGAGGACAACACGGCCATCTCTTTCCTCAAACAGTTCTTAGGATGCTGGGAACGTGGCTGAGATGGGCAGCCCGGTATGTGGGAGAAGATGAGGGAAGATAGAGGCACAGTTCATGAAGTCAAGGGGCTTAGGGAGATCTGGGCATCCAGTGGGACAGAAGTTTGAGAGACACCAAGGGGCTAGGGAGGCTGCACTGAACACTGTGGGTTGGGGAGTGTCTGCGGAACCCTGATTCTGCCCCAGTGAATGCCTCTGTTCTTCATGCCTTGACTGCAAGGGCTCTGAGCCGAACCAGGCACTGCACACAAAGGGCCCCTTCCGCCTACCTGGAAAAGAAAGAGACGCAGGGAGAGGTAGCTCGGGTGAGGGAGGGGGGTCCTGAGGCCAGAGTTTGGGACACATTTCACCAGGCAAGTCGGAGATCGGGGGAACCTTTCAGGATCTGCACCTTTTTCCCTTCCTCCCACCAGAAGGAACACACACAGTGACAGTTACCAGGTGCCATTTGGCCAGGACCTGGACGACTTCATTGGGATTCTGAGAGGTTTCCCTGCCCCCGCCTGATGACATTCAGCAAGGCACATCCATTCTGTACAAAGCTGTTTGCCGAAGAAAAGGACATAAATCACCCATCCCCTTGGAGACTAGACAGCCCAAACCACAACACTGCAAGCAGCAGCCGGTGGGGAAAGGAAGAGGCTGGAAGCATCTCGGCGAGATGTGGGGAGATTAGGGAGGCAGCCAAGGGCTTGGAGTTCTGCTCTTGAACCTGGATGCAGGGAGGAGAATAGGTCCAGAGTGGCTGCCTCAGCTGCTGGCTTGTGTCTGAGCAGCACAGACGTCTCCAGAACAGGCCCTCAAAGCTGATCTTGACTCCCCTTGATGCTCTATTTCCATAGAAGTCTCATTACAAGAGGAAGTGGTACTTAGCAGGGTTTTCCCCATAACCGTAAATTTATGGTTATGTAAACCATAATTTACAGTTTTGAACCCCAACATCTAATGTGTTTACCTGGGAAGGATGGTTTTACTTGGATTTTGTTTAGGGAGTTTTGGAGATTCTTTTTTTCTTTTTCTGGGAGAAACCACCACAGCTTGTTCATTTGTTCCATGGTAATAATAGTACCTGCCTCCTAGGAATTCAATTCTTATGATGCATGCAAAGTGCTTAATTCAATGACCGATGTTTAGTAAGTTCTTTCAAAATGTTAGCTATTTCTGCTTTGTCCTTTTCCATTTATAAGCACAAGACATTAGATAACCCCTGTCCAGGTTCCCCAAACACAGAGCAACCTCAAACAACCTCAAGTCTGGTTTGAGATCATGTTTGCTACCCAGACAAGCCCCTGGTTGGGACAGGGAGGGAGCTCATTTAAGAGTCCTGTTCCTTAGCACATTCACCATACACTAAGGCACATCTGGCTTCCCAGAGCCTAAAGGTCGTGGTCATCACCCCTCCCAGCCCCTCAGAGCAGCAGTGCTCAGGTGTTCGAGTGTATGGGAAGACAAGACGGCCATCTCTTTCCCTCAAACAGTTCTTAGGATGCTGGGAACGTGGCTGAGATGGGCAGCCCGGTATGTGGGAGAAGATGAGGGAAGATAGAGGCACAGTTCATGAAGTCAAGGGGCTTAGGGAGATCTGGGCATCCAGTGGGACCAGGGGTTGAGGGGACGGGGGACTTTGCTACTGGCAGAGCAGGAAAGGACCATGGAAGACAGCAATCAGGCTGAGAAGCCTTTGGGGCCGGAAGCTTCTCCAACCCCGTTTTCACATGGCTAGGAAATTTGGCTCTGCTCTATTTCCTTCCTGAAATGTTCGCTTCAGCAGGTTTGAAGGCCAGCGAACAAAGGATTGTTCCATACAGACTGGCTGGGGGCTGGTGGCTCTGGCTGCGATCTTTGCCCAGGGGGACCCACACTGCCAGGGAAGGTGTCAGTGCAAGGCATGGACAGGATGGAGTGGCCAGAAAGTCTCCTGGCTATTCCTTCTCTCACAGTGTCCACTCCACTCTTCGTTAGATTCCAAGACATATTAGAGTTTGATGTTTTTGTCAGGTTTCATTATTTCATATGCATGGAAATGTGTTGGCCGGAGTGTAACAGATTTGTTCTTCTTAAGGGACATTTAGAAATGAAGACAGATTGCCTGTCAAGCTCAACAGGCTGGAAGGCTCTGGCCTTTCATGGCAAGGAAAGAATTATTCGAGAACATCCTGCCCCTGGTGTCACCCCAGTACAGTTCCTTTGTTCCTGGGGACCAGGCTGACCCCTGTGGGCTAGAGGAGGGGAAGAAACAGGGCAGGGACTGATGGCTTCAGATTTGTTGCCACTGTTTTGAAGAATTTGGATTCTATTCTGCAGAAGATGCAAGATGAGAGTCCATTCTAGTTTTTTGCGTTTCGTTTTGCTTTTTTTTTTTTAATACTTTGGTTTTGGGGGCCACACTTGCTTAGGGCTTACTCCTGGCTCTGACTTCAGGGATTACTCCTAGTGGTGCTCAGGGAACAGTATATGGTCAGGAATTAAGCCTGGTTTGGCCAAGCGTAACCTTGGCAAGAGCCTTACCCACTGTACTATCTCTCTGACCCTGGAGTCTATTCTCAGGTTTGCCAGGTTTGGACCTTGGCATCCCAGGTGGTCCCCCTGAGCCTGCCAGGAGTGACTGTAGGTGTCTTTGTTTATGGAACACTGTGTCTTTTGCCTTTCCACTGTATTAGCTCACACTGGTGAATGAATTTCTCTTGGATAATTAAGGGTCACACTGGTAGTCAAAATTCTCATGGATATTAAGAGTCACAAGTATTTAAGTCTCACTTTTTTCTATATGTGGAGAATAAGTCCAGAGTTGAGATTTCTTTTAACTTGGTCCATGTACCAGTAACTGACTTTTTACACCAAAAGGAAGAGACTCTGCTCTCTCTTTCCTCAGGCCCAATCCCCGTGACCTGGATTGGCTGCAGTAGGCCACGTTTTGAAGTGGGACTTTCAGGAGAACGTGATGAAAACTCCTGGAGCTTTGGAACACAGACTGTGAGACGTAGTGATGACAGCTCCCGCCTGTCAAGCTCTGTAGGGTGCCTGAGTGCCCTGCTCCAAAGCCACACAGGCACAGTCTCACCACAGCTTGGCAGCCACTGTGCAAGGAAAGGCTGTTAGTCTGCTAGGTGAGGTGCTAAGCTTGACAGCAGCTGTGAGCCAAGGCCATTCAGGAATGGTCCCTAACCTAAGCCCTTTACCTGTCTGTCTGACCGTCCATGTCACCCAGCACAAGATGGACTTTGACCAGCTATGAATGGTGGCACAGAGGTGCCATGGGGAGGAGCTTAGTTCAATCCAGGTAGAAACTGAGGTCCAAGACCAAGAAGATAGTTCAGAGGTTGGGTTACATGCCTCGTGTGTGCCCAATCCTGATCCAGTCCCTAATACCACATAGCTTCCCGAACATTGCCAGGGATCAACCTGGAGGCTCCCAAGCATCCTGAGTTGGCCCTGGTGGTCCCAGACCTCAGGACATAAGCAAGGTCCTCATTGAACTATTACTAATGTTAACCATTACTAAGAGTAGCCCCCAGATTCCACCCAAAGAGAGAAAGAAGAAAGAAACAGAGGCCCAGAGAGAAGAAATGCCTGGAGACTAATCAATGGCAGAGGATGGAATGGTACCAGGGGGAAGAAATGGCTATAGACCAGTCAATGGCAGAGGATGGAATGGAATCAGGTTCTCTCCGTCCTTTGACCCTGCTCTGATCCACTCACCGGAGGAGGAAGAGCTGAGGAACTGACCCAGAAGTCCCGAAAGGCCTCAGCTTGGCTCTGTCTACTGTCTTTTAAAGTGCTTGTGGGTGGCTGTTAGATGATGTGATTGATTTCAGGCATATTAAACTGGCAGGAGGGAAAGGATTTTCTTAAAACCTATTCTCAAGGGAACTTAGGATGCACGGGCTTACCCGGCTGTCAGCTCTGATTTGGTCTCCAAGTACAGGATAAGTGTTGGGCTGCAGAGAACCCAGTGGGCTGAGTACATACTTGGTGTGCAGGAAGCTGGAGTTTGAGCCCAGCATTGCAGGGAGTTTGGTCCCTGAGTACCACCAGTGATTCCGACCACAAATCCAGGAGTAGCCCCTGCATACCACAAGGTGCAACCCCCCCCAAACCAAAACCAAACAAAGCTATCATTTACTAAATTCTCTTCTATGTCAGAAGCTTTGGTCTGGTTTTGTTGTTGTTGTTGTTGTTGTCATCATCATCATTGTCATGATGCTCAGGGATTACTCCTGGCTCCGTACTCAGGGAATTACTCCTGTCTGACTTGGGGGACCATATGGAATGCCGGGATCGAACCTGGGTCATCTTATATAAATGCCGTATTTGTTATACTATCTCTCCAGCCCCTAACTTTGGTTTCTTAAAAACTCAAGACTGCCCCATTCAATCAACATTATAGTTTTCAGTCCTTATTCCATTAATGGGGACAGTAAGGCAGAAAGCTAAGTGACTTGACTGGAACAGGCAAATAGTGGAATCAAGACTTGGTTTCAAGGGTATCAGACTCTGGGGGGTCTGACCACATCCTGGCACCTCCTGTTACTTGCCTGGAGTGAACAATGCTTTTTTGAACCAGTGCCCCTGCCCCCACCCCCACAAACGGCCCAGCAGCAGTCCCTGCATGCTGATCAGCTCTATCAATTCTCGGACTCCACCCCAGATCTGCTGATCAGAAATTCAGGATTGGGGAGGGCACCAGAGTATGTTACTAGCCTGCCAGGAGTGCAGGACCGTAGGGACCTGGCCAGCTCAGCAAAAAGGGGACACCACCTTGCTGGGATGGTTTCAACTTAGTTGTCTTGGTTTTGAGGTGTGACTGGGCCTCGTCTCTTCCAAGATCTCCTCAGACCAGGTTCTTACTGTTCCTGTTCTGTCCCCTAGCCGGTCCTTCCAGCTTTTCTTGCTGTCTTTCCTCAGCCACATTGCACCTTTCCAGCGAGCCTTGACCTTTGTTGGACTTATTCTTCATTCCGACTAACAGAAATAACTCTGACGAATGGGGATATTTTTAATTGAATTGTGTGAGCCAAGAACGACAGAAATAAAACCAGGGTTTCCGCATCCCTGGCGGTTGGCAGTTTTCATTGTCCCTCCTGGTGCTGTGACCGGAGCATAAGTCCATGTCAGCCCAGCCTCTACCGGCTCTTGGCTTCTTCTGTGGCCAATTGAAACTCCCGGTGGCTCTCATTATGTGCTTTCAGCTCCCACCCACTTCCTTTGTCTGCCACGCGCTGTCTTGCTCTCATTAAAAGAAAAAAAGAAAAGAAAAAGAAAGCCAAGCTGTGATGACGAAATTCATTATGATCCCAGCCATGCACCAGGCTTTATTTCCCGCGACACAAGCTGATTCCACGCACAGAGCAGTGTCAACAAGAAATTTTATGCAAGATTGTACCTGTTTATACAGATGCTGGCACATCTGTGGGCCAGTCCCCAGTCCCGGTTGAGGGACTTGCTGCACGCAGCCCCTGCAGAGACCATAGCAAAAAAGCCAAGCCCTGAGCCAGAGCAGCCTCTGCTTCTGATCCTCTAGCTGAATGGCCGTCCGCACCTCCGAAGGCAGGTTCAGACATGCTCGGCTGCAGGCAGCCTAATCTGTACCAGCAGGTTGCTGTTTCTCACCTCTCACTTGCATATGAGGCTGAAGACAGAGGGAGACACATAAGCACACTGTCCCACCAGCTGGTGTCCGCGGTGTTGATTGAATGGGGCAGTCTTGAGTTTTTAAGAAACCAAAGTTAGGCGCTGGAGAGATAGTATAACATACAGCATTTATATAAGATGACCCAGGTTCGATCCCTGGCATTCCATATGGTCCCCAAGTCAGACAGGAGTAATTCCTTGAGTGCAGAGCCAGGAGTAATCCCTGAGCATCATGGGTGTGATGGCGATGACAATGAGCCTCACAACAAGCTTTTTCCCTGGTAGCTGCGCAGGGGGCTTGGGGTCAGCTCCAGAAAGTCTTGACTAAGCAGGGCAGGCAGCCATCCCGGGCCACTGGGCAGAGCTGCCAAAAGCCAGGCTCCTTCTTCAGCTTCTTCAGCTCCTTCTTCAGCACAACAAGCTCAAGTTCTTGTTCATTCACTTGACTGGCCTTTCCCTCGCTCCTCCTTCACTCCTCGACCCAACAGTTCTGGACCTCCAGGAGACAGCGGGGATGCTGCAATCGAAGAGCCAGTGCTCATAAGCTGGGACCATGGTGCCATAGCCGATGGAAGGCAGGGGAAAGATGAAGCACTCTCCAGAAACCTGCAAGGTTGGGGTGGGGTGAGAGGAAGAAAGGAGAGCATGTGCAAAAGGGCACTTGAGAGGGTCTGCCGGAAGGAGCCGGAAGTGGAAGGACAGGAGAGGCTTGGCTGAACACCTCAGAGAGGTGGCAAACCCTGGAGCAAAATGCAAGGAGAGCCGTGAGCAGCAGGGCCACGTGAATATCCAGGAACGATTGTTCTGGAGGCGGAGAGGATCTGCAGGGTAGAAGGGGTGTCCTGGCTGCTGCAGTCACAGTGGCTTGCACTCAGGAATCACTCCTGGGGGACCATGTGGGATGCTGGGAATCGAATCCATATGGCTGGATACAAAGCAAGTGCCTTACCCACTATACCATCCCCTGTATAGTGTAGCACATAGTACTATACCCACTCCAGCCTCTGGGCTGACATTTTAAAAGCAGCCACCCGGTTGGGCCCTCTCACCCCTTGCACCAGTTTAGCCAGAGGTTTTCAGTTGTGTATGTTGGGTGGGGCCCAAGGGTACTCCAACGATATTGGGCCAAATGGGCCAGACAGTTCAATGTCTGGGTCCAGTGCTGTGGTGCTGCAGTGGTCCCAACAATGCTGGGGGACCACTTGGGTCACTCTCGTGGAACTTGGGGACCAGCCGGCTATGGTGCTCTGAGGTTCAGCCGGCACTGGGATGGAACTCAAGGCCTTTCACCTGGAAGGCATGTGCCCGGATCCCTGAGTTATTTCACTAGCCCCTGGCCTTCCTTTTTCTTTTAGGAGGTTGCACCTAACAGAGCTCAGAAATAACTCTAAACACAGTGCTCCCAGTGGTGCTGGGGAACCCGATGCTCCAGTCTGTACTATCTCCCTAGCCCCTTTTTTTTTGGTATTTAAGAATTGCCTAGGGAGGGGTGGAGCGATAGTACAACTGGTAGGGAGTTTGCATTGCATACGGCAGACCTGGGTTCGATCCTCGGCATCCCATGTGGCCCCCCCCAGCACTGCCAGGAGTAATTTCTGAGTGCAGATCCAGGAGTAACCCCTGAGCATTGCCGGGTGTGACCCAAAAAGAAAAATTAAAAAGAATTGCCTGGAGGGTTTGTGAAAGGCAGATCCCTAGGTGCTCCCAAACACTGTGTTCTGTAGATCAGGGATGGAGCCCAGGGGGTCTCTTTGTTTTTGGCTTCAGTGGTCTCTGGGCCAATGCCTGACTCCGTTCTTGAAGGTCACTCCCAGCAGTACTTGTGGTTCCAGGCCTTGAACCAGGACCTCCGCCTGCAACGTGTGCGTTCAGGCCTTTGAACTAGCTCTTTGGCATCCACAGAGCACACAAGAAGGTGTTGGATACCGAGCCTCCCCAAAAGTCCTTCCTGCCCTGTCTCCCGCTTCTCCAACTGTGGCCCCATGACTGAAGCCATGCTCCCTTATCTGGGACAGGGTTTTGCACATGGCTGTGTTCCATTCCACGGGTCCCGGGTCTTCGGCTTCTGCTCAGCTTTTAGCCACAGCCTCAAGCGACTGAGCCGGCTGCGTGTTCCACTGTGAAGAGCTGAAACTAGGCCATCATGCTCAGCTGAGCAGAGCTCCCATGCCCAACTGCTGAGCCTCCCATGCACTCCCCGCTCCATCCTGCCTGCACACCCTACGTTAGGGTCATGGCTCTGGGAAGGCCACCCATGAGGGGCGCAGGGTTCTGAGGCCCTATGGGAAAGGCCAGGGCTGGGCAGGAAGGAAGGTAACGTGAGAGGGTAAAAGCTAAGTAGCAGCTGCTCTCCAGACCAGGGCACCTGAGGACACTCGGGATTCTCTGTTCAGACGTCTCTGCTAAGCTGGTCACAGGACTCACTGCACTTGGCTTAGACCAGACAAAGTGAGAGGGTTTCTCTGGGGTGAGGGGTGCGAACTGGCTATCTAGGACGCCCATTCGTTTATGGGGGTTTCCTCTCCTTCACTCCTTTCTACCTCTCTCTTTATTTTTATTTGTTTGTTTTGGTTTGGGGCCACACTCAGAGAGGTGTGCTCAGGGATCACTCCTGACTCTGTGCTCAGGAATCATTGCTGATGGGTCCAGGGATCATATGAGATGCTGGGGATTGAGCCTGTGTAAGCCACATGCAAGGCAAGAGCCCTCCCACGACCTATTTCTCGGGGCCTCATGAGTGTCTCTCTTTCCTTCCTGTCCCTCATTCTCCTTGTGTTCTCACTCTGTCTCTGTCTCTCTCTCTCCCCCCTCTTCTTCTCCCTCCTCCCCATCTCCATGCCTGTCCCCAGCCCTTACACAGGTACCCTTGCTCTGTGACCCGTTGGCTCACCTGTTTGGCAGTGGAGAGCGGCTCATACTCTATCTGACCTCATACCAGGCTTTCCTGGGCACACATCCTGGGGATTCCACCAGGTTCTAGCTGGAGAGATGTCCAGTGCCGGGTTAAATCCATGTAATCTCCAATACCCAGTTTCCATCCCACATGCCCAGACCTTGAGGGCGCCACTTCCCCATGTGGGCCACCTCTGTCCATCACACCCTCAGCAGTTGGCTCTGACACAGGCCACTAGAGGGGGGCCCTGGCGCATTGGTGAAGGCCTGGGACACCCACATCATCTCCTCCTGGGTGCTCCCATGAACCAAATCCCTCCCTTAGCCATCAGGCAGTATGTTCCTGCCTGCAGTTCTGAGCCTGCTCCTGGAGGTGCTGAGGGGTCCAGGGGTCTTGACTTTCCTCACAGCCTTCTTTCCTCCCCCTCAGCTGCGTGGTGGATGAGATGGACTTCTCCAGCATGGAGCTGGATGAGGCCCTGCGGAAGTTCCAGGCTCATATCCGAGTGCAGGGGGAGGCCCAGAAGGTGGAGCGGCTCATTGAGGCCTTCAGGTGGTGCCCCTTCCCCAGCCCTGCTCTCCCTCACAGCCCCTCCAAACACCCACTAGGAGCATGCAAGAGTGGGGGACAGCTGGGGTGCAAAGGCAGAACTGCCCAGGGAACAGAAGGTGCTGGAGGGTCAGTCGGAGAAAAGGGGTGAACTGCCTGGAGAGGATGGAAGACAGAGGGGCAAAAGCTCTGTTTGTTTTAGTTTGGGGGACCACACCCAGCAATCTCAGGGGTTACTCAGGGCTCAGATCAGGAATTGCTCCTAGCAGTGCTCAGGGGACCATATGGGATTGGGGATCAAACCCTGTCTTTGTGCAAGGCAACTGCCCCCTCCCCGCTGTACTATTGCTCCAGCCCAGAAGGGCAGAAACTCTGGACAGCTCTCAGCTGGGACAGTATCTGCATCAAGGCACCAGGCATCCTGGGGCATCCTGGGGCTCCTTGGTCTTCCATGAGATCAGGACATGGGCAGACAGTGATCAACAGGCTAAGCCAGGAACCCTTTTAGACCAAAATACCTCAGAGAACTGGTTGACTCCTGCATGGTCCCTCCTGCTAAGAAGGGGTGAGGAGGGACCCCAGCTTCCTGCTCTGTGTCTCCCTGCAGTCAGCGCTACTGCATGTGCAACCCTGAGGTGGTGCAACAGTTCCACAACCCCGACACCATCTTCATCCTTGCCTTTGCCATCATCCTCCTCAACACGGACATGTACAGCCCCAACATTAAGCCTGACCGGAAGATGATGCTGGAGGACTTTATCCGGAACCTGAGAGGTGAGCAGGCTGGGAGAGAGGAGAGATGGGCTCTCCTTGTGCCCCCTTCCAGCCCACAATCATTCCTTGACTCTGATTATAGGTAGCCACTCCAGTGAGTCAAGGACACTGAACACAGTTTTCTAGTCTTGCACAGCAAGCTGGGAAAGTTGCTTGCATATCAGGCATCTGGGGCCTAAGTCACAGGTCCTCGGACAGCCCCCTACAATGCCCCTTGCCTTCCACTGGATGTGTGTCTTGGTGAGCAGGAACAGTAAGGCGAAGTGCAGAGCAGGGAAATGTGGGAACAAAGGCAGTGAGCAGGAAGACAGACTATATTTGAAGAGGAAAAAAGGTCCTGAAAGAGGAGAGCGTAAGTCCTGGTGACAGATGGCAAGAAAGGAGGTGAGCTGTGCCTGCTGAGAGTGTGTGCTTAATGGTGGGTGTGGCCAGGCAGCCTTGGAAGGAATAGGGCACATAGAGGTCACCCCTCAGGAGTCTGGCAGAGGGAACACCCAATCCGTGTCGCAGGACCCTGACACCTGCCACCCTTCCGTTCCACCCACGTTTTTTAGGTGTGGATGATGGTGCCGACATCCCCAGGGAGCTGGTGGTGGGCATCTATGAAAGGATACAGCAGAAGGAACTCAAGTCCAATGAGGACCATGTGACCTATGTCACCAAGGTGGAGAAGTCCATAGTGGGCATGAAGACAGTAAGTGCCTCTTGCCTCACTCACCACATGGGCGTGGGTCACTTCTCTCCTGGCTACCAGGTGCCCAGCCCCACTCCCAGTGGCCTTCATTCTTTTCTTTCTGGCATGTTCTCCTTTACCTTTCAGAATCACCCTTCAGTTACTGAGCCTCCTGTGCTCCTGGTCTGCCTTCTCGCCCCTTGCCTGATTCCTCCTTGCCTCTTGTCTCTAGTCATGTAGCAGAGAGTCAGGAGGGAATGCACAGTGATCAGGGGTTGACCAGAGGTCCAGAGTGAGGTTTAGGATTCATTTATCTCTCAGATAGAATGGATCCTGATGACTCCCAGGTGAACTTCTAGATGAAAACAGGAAACAAGCTAAAGTAGGCTAAGACTGTTACAGCCAAAGTAAGAGGGTGCCCTTTATTGCAAGCTGTGCCTCAGACACTGTGTGCCAAGTTGCAGGAGATCTGAAGCTGGCCTTCTCCCTGTACTTGCGTGTTGCAGAATCTAGTGATACAACAACTGGGAAGGCTGCAGAGCATTCTGGTGTCATATCCATCTCTTCCTCCCTAAGTGGCTGCCTTGGAAAACAACCTGAGGACCTTGTCCAAGGTTCTACTCAATGTCTTTCTGCCCATCCCTGAAGAAGGGATGGTCCTCTCTGCCATCCCTTATTGCTGAGGTCTCAGCCTCACTCTGGCTGGCAGATGCTTCTGTAATAGATTGCTTGTCATGCTGGGCAGGTTAGATGTGGCCCTGCAGTGCCCTTCCTCTGGCGTACCCACCAGAGGTGCCCTAAGGAGCAAAGCTGGTACATCACGGAGACCTCATGAAGGTTAGTCTTACCAGTTAAAAAGACCTGAAAGCAACTAGACTTGAATAACCTGAAAGCTCTTTTGGATGTTCCTGTTTCCACCTTGTGTCTCCTCATTCATTCTAGTTGACTAAGCCCCTTTTCTCTCATCCTGGCTCTCCTGAAGGAGAAAGAGCCCAAGGGATGGGGCGGGGGGGGGAGGAGTTTTGTGGACCAGTTCAGGCTATGCAATAGAACCAGACCCACATTAGATAGGGGTGCCCTAGGGGGAGGACCCTGGGCTGGGAGAGACTCTCTGGCCAAGCAAGTGCCTCTGGCCCAGGTGCTGTCGGCGCCCCACCGCCGCCTGGTCTGCTGTAGCCGGCTCTTCGAGGTGACAGACGTGAACAAGCTGCAGAAGCAGGCTGCCCATCAGAGGGAGGTGTTCCTCTTCAACGACCTGCTGGTGGTGAGTGCCCCAGGTCTGCTGGGACTCAATCCCACTGGCTTCTCTCCTCCACGGTGGACTTGCCTTTCCACAGCCCTTCCATCGGGGCTACGAGGTAGCTCAGGCAGGTGTGCTCATTCCTGCTTTCCCGGCCGATTGGCTAGGCTTACAGTCCTGGTGGAAATGACCATAACCCCCACTCCTCTGCCTCGTTCCCCTGTTGTCAGAAACTGGGGGCATGGAAGGGACAACAATGGGATTCAGTTCCTCAGCCTGAGAGAGACAGTAGGGCTCGGTGGGCTGTGTTCTTAGTTGGGCCTTGGGAGGCGTGTCTGTGTGTGTGTACATGCGTGTGTGTGTGTGTGTGTGTGTGTTTTTCACATCAGTGGGGAGCCCACTCTGTGCAAAGCAGCCAAGCATTGTTCTGTTTCCTTAGACACCCCCATACCCATTCTTGCTTTTGGTATTTGGAGGCGGTTGGCTTATGAGCCCACCCAGTTGCTCAGGGCTTACTTCTGGTTCTATACTCAGGGATTACTCCTGACTCTTTGTTCAGGGATCACTCCTGCAGTGTATGATGACCCTATGTGATGCCAGGGGATTGAACAGGGGTCAGCCGCATGTAAGGCAAGCACCTGAACCAATGTCCTACCTCTCTGGCACCTCCTTTCTGTGACTGGATGGCACTGACATGAACAGTAAAGCAGTTCCATATTGAACGATTCCTACTGGAAGGTAGAGCTCCCCTAGGGCAGGAGGGACCTTTCTGGGGTGTAGCTCAGACCCCATGTCTGCCTTCCTGCAGGTCTTGGCTCCCTGTGTCTGCCCGAACAGATCTAGACTCCCCTGGCTGCACCCTTAGGAGTGCCAAGACACAGAAGATGAGAGGAACAAAAAGTTTATTTCATTGCCATGGCCCCAGGGATTGCGATGGGTCATGGGACTCTAACTATTTGACAAATAATTCAAAAACTGAAATTGCTTTTCTATCAAAAGGACATTCCAAAGTGTTGATTAAAGTCTTACAAGATTAGCAACTATTTTTCATTTAGGTTTGTATTAAAAATAAGGCAATTTCCTCACATCTGAATGAGACATAAGGAAAACAAGATACAGTTAGATGCATACATCAAAGGGGAGGGCACAATACAGTTCACACAGTCCTTACATTGCTCAGGCCAGAGAGCTCCTTCTCCAGCGCACAGATGCCCACCATGGTCCCATGGCCAGTACAGAAGGCTGCTAAGGGTCAGAGCACACTTTCCCCCCCCAACGCTTATCAGCACATAGCAGTGGTTCCTAGTGACTTAAGGCCCAACAGAAGGTGGTTTTCCTAAATCTCAAACCATGAGGATGTTGCTGTCCTTAATTAAGTGAAGTTTCGGAAAATTATGACAATAACGTTACCATAACAATGAAAATCATTGTGGTACAGAACACTCTGATCCCAGCTCTTTGCAGTTCCTTGCTTCTCTGGTGACTGGCCCAAGCTTGTGTCTCAGGTCTTGGGTTCTGTTACTCCTGATGGAAGCTCCCTTGGACCTTTGCTTGGCTGCCTCCCTCTTCGTTAGGTCTCCATTGAGCCTCAGGGTCCTGTGCATCTCGCAAGCTGGACTGTCCCACCCTGCCTCTTGTTCCTCTCCTTCCATTTCCTTCAGAACACTGCTAAGCTCAATAGCCTTATTTGACCTTGTTTTCACTTTGCATCTTTGCTTATTGATGAGCTCATTGGCACCATGATGGTGTTCCCTTGCCTCCACCCCATCCACGGTATAAGCAGTGCTCCCTGGCTTAAGGTTTACGTTCTCTCTCCCCAGAGTACAGCCTCATCAAATGTGCTGAAGAAATATTTGTGGACTGAGCAATTGGCTGAGGTTACATTTTAATAGGGGAGGGAGCTAGAGAATTATTAAGAAAGTAATCAGTGAGATACTATCAAACAAGGAAAAAGAGCCATGAAAACAATGATAAAACAGGGGAAGCTGGGACGCGAGAAGTAGTACATGGGGTTAAGACACTTGCCTTGTAGGCAGCTGACCTCGGTTCAGTCCCTTTAGCACCACATGGCCCCCTGTTCACTACCAGTAGTTATCCCTGAGTGCAGAGCCAGGTGTGGTGCCATGAAGGGGAAAATAAAGTGCAATTGAGATGAGTGGAGTATTAAGGTGAAGAATTTGGTCAGATTGTTTTCTTTTTGTTTTGTTTTTTAGATAGGGTTGTTTTAGATTGTTTTTAGACAGGAAAGGACTCTTACTCAGCACTTGAGTTCAGGTCTGTGTCGTCTACCATGAAAAGCTGTAGAAAGAGTTGGAGAAGGGACAAGCATGTGCAAAGGGGTCTGTGGTGGAATTCACCTTCCGGTTCCTACTGCACAGAGGCAGAGAGTGAACAGCGTAGCTTGAGCATAAGCCCAGAGTCAGGAGTGGACCAGCTCAGGTGGGGCTGGTCCACTGCTAACTCTGGTTCCCAAGGGCAGTGAGAAAAGCCCCAGAAAGATGCCAAGATACCTTTCTTTTGATATTGGCATATGTGTGTGCATGTGTGTGTGTGTGTGCGTGTGTGTTGTCTGTCTGTGCATACGGGCAGGTATGTAAACATGCACCCATGTGCACTGTATGTTTCCAGGAGTCCCTGCCGTTCCAAGCCCACACTCCCTTGATACTGTCTGTGTCTGTCTCCCTGCCTCTCTTGTTCAGATTCTCAAACTCTGTCCCAAGAAGAAGAGCTCCTCCACGTACACCTTCTGCAAGTCAGTCGGCTTGCTGGGCATGCAGTTCCACCTCTTTGAGAATGAATGTACGTCACCACCTTGGCAGAGGGCAGCAGGGGGAGATGGTGGGCGATTGTGGGAGTAGGGAGTGGGGAGGGAACCAGTCCCTGCTGCCCAAGGTCTTCCCATCAGGCTGGTGGCAGCCTCCTCGGCTGCTGCTCACGGCCCGTGGGGGCCTGGGGTCTGGCTTCCAGATTATTCTCACGGCATCACCCTGGTGACCCCGCTTATCGGGCTCTGAGAAGAAGCAGGTGTTGCATTTCTGTGCCCTGGGCTCGGACGAGATGCAGAAGTTTGTGGAGGATCTGAAAGAGTCCATCAGCGGAGGTGACAGAACTGGAGCAGATCCGGATAGAGTGTAAGGACCCGGGTACTTGGTTCTCCAACACGGAGGGCAGCTGGGGGGTGCTCCTGGGACACAGGCTCTGAGTCTCTATCCACTCTGGGGCAAGTATGGGGTGAGCCAAGAACATCCTGCCCAGGGGCCAGGTATGGCACTTGCCTTGCATGTGGCTGACCTGGGTTTGCTTCTCGGTGTCCCATATGCTCCTCCAAACCTTTCAGGAGCGATTCCCGAGCACAGAGCCAGGAGTATGTCCTGAGTACCACTGGGTGTGGCCAAATAAAGGACATCCCACCGTTGTAAAATCTCCGAGCCACACAGCTCACTGTACCCTCTCTGCCCGCTGGTGCTCTGCTCTTCATGTCTCTTCACAGTTAAGGCAAGGCTCAGTAGAGTATGCAGGTGCATGGGCACACCCCGTCGGCCTGTGAACGGTGTGAGTCCCCAGAATAGGGAACTGTGCAGTGTTCAATTAGGATGATCAAGCGAAATCCCCCTAGACAGCCATGCAGCCTAAGAGGTCTGGGTCTGGGTCTCTGGAACTTTCCACGCTCCCCCAAAACTGCCGTGTACAGCCTTTTCCCATAGACCCAGTTCACCCATTTCAACTCATTGTCTCGTTTCTTTAAGCTCTTTGATCTCAAATGGCCACCTTGCCCCCCCTCACCCCGATGTCTTTTCTATACCATGGGCCGTTTGAAGAATCCGGCCTGGTGTTCCAACCCCTTCTTGCTCTTCTGCATCTCTGAGGAAGACTTGCCTTCAACTCAGATCTTTCAGGAAATATGTGGATTTCTTCACACGCCTTTGGTTTACAAAAGAGCAGTGAAGGGCTAGAGAGATCATACAGCAGGTAGGGCACTTGCCTTGCACTCTGGCAGGCCTGGATTTATTCCCCAGCATCCCACATAGTTCCCTGAGCACCATCAGGAATAATTCCTGAGGGCAGAGTCAAGAGTAACCCCTGAGCATCACCAAGGGTAGCCTAACCTCCTCTCTCTCTCTCCTCTCTCTCTCTCTCTCTCTCTCTCTCTCTCTCACACACACACACACACACACAAGAGCAGTGAGGGGGCACTGGAGAGGTACACAAGGACTAAAGTGCTTGCCTTGCATGCTGCCGAATCCAGCTGGAACCACGGCACTGTTTATGGTCCCTTAAGCACCACCAGGAGTCACTCCTGAGCACAGAGCCAGGAGAAGCCCCTAGCACAGCTGGTCTAATTGCTTCACTCCCAACCCCTGAAAAATAGAGCGGTAGGGGGCTGCTACAATGACTCTGTGGCAGATTTAACCAACCAAGCACTGTGGTGCTTGCAGAGAGCCTTAGGGGTAAAGAAAGAAAAATGGGTTCTGAAGCAAAACCAAACTCAAAGTTCACACCAGTCCTGCCTCACTCACTTAGCTGTAAAGTATTTGCACATGAATCAAAATTCAGTAAGGGCGGGGGAAGGAAAGGCAGTGTTGGGGGGGAGCGATCAGTATAATAGAGTAGGTCCCAAAAAATTAGGGACCCATGGCCCCATAATGCTGCAGGGGTCCCAGGGGCCACTCCTACCATGTTCAGGCTGGAGGAGAAGGTCTAACAGTTCAGTTCTTGAGTCTAGGAGTGCTCTGGGACCACCAGGTCACCACAGTGTGCCAGGGATCAAACTCGGGTCTTGAACATGCCAGACATGTGCTCTCCGCCCCCCCCCATCTCTACAACCCCAGCGTGGTGCTATTAAAACTCTCCCCCCACCCCCTCATGGGGCCAGTTAGCTCTTGTTATTAAGGCAGTGAGGTCAGAAGCAGGCTTTGCACTAAAGTTTAACTCAGGGTTCTTGTCTGCACAAAGGGGTTTGGTAGATCACTTCTTACAAAAACAACTCACATAAGTCAAACAGATCCCCACGTTAACACAGACCAGACTGTAGAAGTTGGGTGCCAACTTGGTGGAGGGGGACGGGAACCTGAGTCCAAGAGGTGCAAGAAACAGGCTGTCGGAGCTGCTGGGGGTGCCTCCTGGGCCATTGATCCTTGTTGAACGTTCTCAAGGACGCAGCCTGAAAACTCACTTCTCTCCATTTCAAAATGTCACAGCCGGCTCTGCAGGGCCCTGGGGAGCTACTGAGCACTTCTGGCAGCAGCTGTTAGAAGAAGCGTCTCTTCCTCTCATCAGCCCTGGTTGCAGCATGTCACTTCCCTCCCCAAAGCACACTGGAGTAGAGAGCGCCTGACTGTTATGTCAAGAGGTGTCTGACCTCCCCCACTGTCTGAAGACAGGGGCGCAGGGAGAAGGGCTGGCTGTAGGCTCTTCATTTTCTGGCGGAGAGATAAGGGAGGGAGAGGGAAGGAAAGTTGCCCAGAGGCAGAGGGGAACTGCAGGCTGCAGAAAGAAAATGAAGAAACAACTACCATTTATCAAACACCTATTCCACGCCCAGCTCTGGGCGAAGCACTGAACTGACCGTGGGACTGAATTCTGACCAACACCTTTACAAAAGGTGAGTCTGCAGGAGCCTCATTTCACAGAGAAGGAAATTGAGATCCGCAGAGCTTAAGGAAATCGTCCAAGTTCCCGCAGGCAGTGGCAAAACTAGATTTGCACCCTGGTTCCTTGAACTCCTGGTTTGTAATTACTGGGCTAATTTCTCCAAAGCCCAGAGAGCCCCTCTGCGGGGAGGAGAGTAAGTCCCGACTGAGCAGTCGTCAGTATTGATCGATGGCATGGTTTGGGCCAGCAGAACAAATTGTTCTGGTTTGGGGGTTTGTAGTATAGCATTGCTGGATTCTGGACAACCATAGGGGCAAATAAAAAGGGGTGGGGAGGGCCAGGGGTGCCCAGGAGAGTCGCTTTTGTGAAGAAACCTGAGGCGAGGTGCTGAAGCAGTGGTGGATGGTGACAATCAGATCTGCTGCTCTTGGGCAGAGAGCAAGGAAGATGCTCAGGTGGGGAGAGGAGCGCGCTTGAGCAGAGACCGGTGGTGCCAGGCTGAGGGATCCTCGGGCAACACAGGCTTTCCTGGGCACAGCATTGGACATGCTACAGCAGCTCAGCCCAGCAAGGTGGGCATCACCGACCACTGCCAAGGTCCTCTGTGCCAGGCCATTCTCACCCATTGTCTCAAAACCTCCAATTGACTCAGTACTCACCCGGCATTGCTGTAAACACTCAAATGTCTTTCCTCACATAATCCTCTTTTTTTAAAAAAAAAATCAGGAGGGGGGCACACTTGGCTGTGTTCAGGGCTTTCTCTGTGCTCAGAGACCAGATGTGCTGGGGATTGAACCCAGGTCCGCTGTGTGCCAAGCGAGCATCTTACCTGCTGTGCTATCCTCCAACCCCCTGTCTTTTTCTCTTTTTTCCGTTGTGTGTGTGGGTGTCACCCACCTGCTCAAGATTGACTCCTGGCTCTCCACTCATGTAATCCTCTTTCTTTTCATTGAATCACCTTGAGATCCACAGTTACAAAGTTGTTTGCAATTAGGTTTCAGTCATATAATAGTCCAACACCTGTCCCTTCACCGGTGTATATTTCCCACCACTAATGTCCCTAGTTTCCCTTCCACCCACCCCCACCCAGTCTGCCTCTACGGAAGGCACTTTCCCTTCTCTCTCTCTCTCTCTCTCTCTCTCTTTCTCTCTCTCATTTTGGGCATTATGGTTTGCAATACAGGTACTGAAGGTTATCATGTATAACCCTCTACCTCCTCTCAGCATCAGTTCCTGTCCAGAGTGACCGCTTCCAGCTATCATTGTCATAGTGGTCCCTTTTTTATCCTGAATGCTCGCCCCTCCAGCACCACCCACACACACCAACTTGTGGCAAGCTTCCGACTATGGACCAGTCCTCCTGGCCGCTGTTTCTCCTGCCCTTGAGTATTAGTCTCATACAAATGAGTGTGATCATTCTGTCCCTCTCCTTCTGACTCATTTTACTCAGTATGATACTCTTCGTGTCCATCCATTTATAAGCAAATTTCATGACTTCATTTTTCCTGGTGGCTAAGGAGTATTTAATTGTGTGGCTGCACCATAGTTTCTTGATCTTTGTAGCTCAGTGTCATGTACTACTCTTACTGACCTTTTGAAGTTAGCCCTGCTAGCTCCTTAAGGAACAGAGAGGTCAAGTAACTTGCCTAAAGCCACACAGCTGGGAAGTAGCAGATTGAGGCCTAGTGGGTGTTGAGCTGGCTGCTGAAGGGGTAGTCAGACACCCAAGTCCGTGTTCCGGGGCACGTTAGGGCCTGCCTCTCTCACACTTTTTTTTTCTTTTTTGGGTCACACCTGGCGATGCTCAGGAATTACTCCTGGCAGTGCTCAGGGGACCATATGGGATGCCGGGGATTGAACCCGGGCGGGCAGAGGCTGGCCGCTGTAAGGCAAATGCCCTACCCGCTGGACTATCGCTCCGGCTCCCCGTTTTTTTATTCCCTCCTCACTTCTGCCCCTGCTGTGTGGCTAAGGGTAGGGTGTCTCTCTGTTCATTCCCAGGGGAGCTGGAGAAGCAACAGGGAGCAAGGACGCTCTCCTTCAAGTCCGGGGACCGCAAGGGGATCCACAGTCCAAGCAGGGATCGCCTACAGGTGAGCTGGGCCCATTCCCAGGCCAGGGATGGCCCAAGTGCGGGTTATTAGGGAGAAGACAGGGGCGGGGCTGGGCTGGGATACCTGGGGTGCTTGAGGGACAGATAGCAACACCCATTCCGTGGTCATTCCTTTGTGCCTTACTCGTTGTGGCCTGAGCAGCCAGGGAGGGAGGGGAGAGAGGCATGTCCATCCTCACTTCCAGCCCAGGATTCAGTCCACGGTCTTGGTTCCCAGGGTCTTCTTAGAGGCTTGGTCAAGTCGAAGCGTGTGGGAACTAAGGCTGTGTCTACAGTCGGCGCAGGGAAGAAGTCGGGCAGCCAGGGGAGCTGACGAGCCTTCACTGGCCCCATCAACCCCTTTTCCTAATGAGTCCCAGCACTCCTAATCCTAGCCCCATGTTCCAGATAAACTATCAAACCCAACTTGGTTTTCATTACTGTTGTTGTTTCAGTTTTTGTTTTGGGGCCACACCTGGCATAGCTCAAACCTTATTGCTGGCGCTACACTCAGGAATCCCCTCCTGGCAGTGCTCAGGGGACCATATGGGATGCTGAGGATTGAACCCAGGGTGGCCACATGCAAGGCAAATGCCCTACTTCAGCCCCAAACCCAACTTGTTGAGTGACTCTCAAACCAACTCCATCATTCCATACTCAGCACGTCAGCTCCAGACTCGTTCCTGCTTTAGCCATACCCAGCATCCTGCCACAGATGTCCTACCTCTCCGCTTCTTCTTGCTCCCCTTTGTCCCCAACTGCTGGGACTCTGGAAGGATGACCTGTACTGTCACCTGTCTCCCATAGAAAAGTAGATGGAGAAGGATCAGGACATAGCTCAGAGGGCTAGAGTACATGACTCAGGTCACAGGTTTGTTTGTTTTTGCTTTTTGGGTCACACCCAGCGATGCTCAGGGGTTACTCCTGGCTCTTCGCTCACTAACTACTTCTGGCGGTGCTTGGGAGAACATATAGGATGCCGGGATCGAACCCGGTTCAGCCGCGTGCAAGGCAAACGCCCTACCCGCTGTGCTATCGCTCCGCCCCCTTGAGGTTGCAGTTTCAACCCCCAGTACCGCATAGGCCCAAGCAGCACCCTTTGGCCTACTCCAAGCTCTGACCCATCCAGCCCTGTTGGCTGAGTATCACCGGGAGTTGAATATCACCCCAGGTCCCTTGAATATTGCTTTAGAGACCTCCCCCTGAAAAAAAAAATTAGAATCAGTAGCACAGGAATCAGATCTCATCCCCAAAGCCTGACAGGCCGCGTGGAACAGTCCCCTCATCCATTCAGTAACATGGTCTTTAACAGATATGCTGCAGACCAGCCCATCACAGCACGGCTCGCGCCGCAAGCGGCCACGAGGTTCATCAATAAATGCTTTATTTGGAGGTGTTTAAAAGAGTTTGCCTCCCGCTCGACAAGCCTGGCAAGCTTCTCGTGTTGTATATGATATGCCAAATTCCAGTAACAATTACATTAGGTCATTCCCATGACCTAATATAATGGTTTGAGGCTCTTTATGTTCCTGTAGCAAGCCGATGCCCCTGGCTCTACTGGCATGAGACAGGACATATGGAGATATTACTGGTGCCCCCTCTAGCTGCTTGCATGGGAGGGGGCTGGGGGGAGCTGCCCTCCCACACACTGCAAAGGAGGGTCTAGGAAAACATTGGCTTGAGCTGGGAAACTCCAGGCCTGGGCACTCTGCATCCCAGAACTGCTCACACCCACTCAGAGGCGCGAGTCGTTTTTCAAGTCAGGCTTGGGCCTCCTCTGAGCTGTGTGCCCCCAGAAACACTCCCTGGGGTGTTGGCACCGGCTGTAACCTGTCATCCTGCAGTGCGCCATTCCTGACTCTGCTGATTTTCAGCCGACCCCCTCATTCTTCCCGGGTCACTCACTGTACCTGGCTCACTGCTTGTTTGCACAGCTGTTGAGAGCTGGAGCCAGATCTCAGCTGTGACTCATTCCATGACACTCGCCCACTCCTGCTTCCCAGCCTGCCTTTCAGAGCAGGCCTGGCCTTGTCCGTCAGGTGCCTCCCGGCAGTGGCCCAGCTCCTGCATTTTACTGCAGAAAGTAGAGCAGGAACCTATCTCGGGCACTTTGGGGGAGGCGTGTAAAATCAGAGAGGATCCAGCTAAGTGACTGGGGTTGCCTGCTTGGGTGGAGATGGAAACTGAGGTGACTAAGCTGGGGCGGGGAGTCATCAGTCTCCCCCAGGGTTCCGAGGCATAGCTGAGGTTGTGACAGGCCAGTGAGAAGGCCCTGGCTGCAATTACAGAGCCATTAGCAGCTCTGAGGCACGCTGCCCCCACCAGGAAAGCACTGCAGAGAGCTCAGCTCCTTGACTCCTTACCACCCAACCAAGTGTGGGAGCCAGCAAGAACCACCGTGCCTTTTCCCAAGAGCCTATGTCAAAAGGAGGTGTGTTGAGGGGGTACCCACAAACAGGGAGCTGGGAAGTAGTCCTCCCTCATACACAGCTTTCATAGACCCAAGCAGGAAGAGTTCAAGTGCAGTAGAGTAGACTTCTTCGTGCCCAGGTCAGAAAGAATGTCTTAGTCTGTGGCGGCTCAGAGAGGTACAACACCTTGCCCAAGGCCACACAGCGACTAAGTGGCAGGACTGGGCTCTTCCATATACTGTCTCCAGGCGGCTCTCAGGAATGGCAGTAGCCAGAGACCTGTTGCCTGCACCATTTCATCATCCGAGATGACTGGGCTGGGAGGGAATGGGGGGCAGGACGTGGGCAGGTGAGTGGGGTGGTCTCAGTCGGGGCATGAAAAATGAGCTCTGTGCTCTTTGCATTCAAAGCCAAAAGGGAGGCGGCGCTGGGGAGAAGCCCGCGGAGAGCACGGTGGAGGTAAGTGGCGGCCTGGTTGCCCAGGTGAGTGGTTCTGTCCCCCTCCGGTCCTCCCTTCTCACCGTCTCTGTTGTTTCTCTTCTCAGGTATTAATCAATGCCTCCCCAGCCCGACTCACCATTTTACCAATTTCAAGAGATACAATTAAAAGTTACTGCTAGCATGGGTAATGCCACTCTCCCAGCGCCTAATTAAGCCCCCACACTTTCCGCCCCTTCCTTGCCCCACTTGCCCTAAGCCATTGCCCTCCGAGGCCTGGCTCCCCAAACCGACAGGGTAGAGGTGAAAGCCACAACCCCCTCCACGGCAATGCCACACCCACCCCCTAGCAAACTGTTCTGGGATCCCTTAACACTTCCTAGATGAGAGAACGCCCAGCTGTCACTGCCCGCGGCCTCTTATTGGTCAGAGCAGGTAGTCAGCACTTCCAGTGACCTCTGAGGGATCACTTCCAGGGGCGGACCCTGCCTCATCGGGTGCCTCGTGGGGGGTTTTGGAAAGCAGGGAGGGTGGAGCATCTCTCTGAAACGGCTGGCGGGTCTGGAAAGCCCCACCTGGGAGGGATGTAGGCATGACCAGAGTCCATCTGTCTCAGGAGATGGTCTTCGGGAGAGCTGGTCTCTCTGCAGAACGTTCACGGTGGAGGGAAGCCAGTGCCCAGCCCCAGGCCACAGTAGGAGCCAGCAGCTGGGCCTTCCACACCCCACGGGGTCCCCTCGGGGCCATGCGGTTGCCTCTGAAAAGTCTCGCTGGGCCCCCGGTCCTCCCCCACAGAGGTTTCCTTGACACTCCCAGCCACAGACCCCCATATTCCTTTCCTCTCCGGACTCCGGGGACCCTGGGGGCTCCCAGACACCTCCTTTGCCCTCTCTATATCAGCCGGTAAGCACAGAACTGGGATGTCTGAGGGACGGGCTCTCCCACCAGCCTAAGCCCTGGAACCCCCCCCCAACCGGGGAGCCCCTTTCTTCTCTCTTTCCCCACGGCCCCCACCCCCACACACACCTGTGTCCGGAGGTGGCACCTTTACACGGAGGAGCTTCCTGCCCCGGCAGCTGAGCAGCCCCCAGGGTGGGTATTCCATCCCCTGCCCCACACCCCATCTTCCTGCAGCTGCCCATCCTCCAGCCTTGCAGATAAACACGCCATGTCTGCCCTGCCTAGGGAGGACCCCAATCCGGATCTAGTCTCCCACCATGTGCCTATCTGCAAGGCTGCCACCCTCGGCTAACCCCAGGGCCCTGCAAGCCTCGGCCCCCTGCGCAGAGGGGCAGCCTCGCCTCCTTGCCCTCTCAGCTAGACCCCAGCTCTCTCGGTCTCTGCCCTCTCTCTCCATCATTGCCTGGCCAAGAGCCTCTGGCGGGCGCTTCTTCATCTTCTCTGAGCTGTTGTGATTGGCTACTCATATTCCATCCTTCTCTCTCTCTCTCTCTCTCTCTCTCTCTCTCTCTCTCTCTCTCTCTCTCTCTCTCTCCCCCACACACCCTTCCCTCCCACCCTTTCCTCTCTCACAGTCCCTTTCTCACTTGCTCTCTCTCATCAGCAGGGAAGGAGAAGGGTCCAAATGAAATCGTTTTTCGCTCTCACTTCCTGCTTTTCCCTTACTGGCCATTAAGGATCAAGAAGGGGTAGAGGAAAGGGCAGCACAAGGAGGGAGATCAGAAAATACAGGGGTGAAGAGAGCATGCAGGGATGAGTCCCAGATGCGCAGACCAGACTGGGGCAGTGGGGGCGCGGCTGGGGAGGAGGAGGAAGAAGTGGGTGTGATGGGGTCGTCGGCGGAGGGGTCTGGGCGCTGTCGGGCACGTTTTTCCCTGGCTAACTCCCACTGCAGGCAGACCGGAAAGGCTCCACCCCTTCCGCATCTTACAGTGTTTCTTCTCGAGGTGCCCAGGGCTCTCTCGTCTCAGAGGAAGCGAGGCCTCACCAGGCTCTCTGCTCACTCTGTGCCCTGGCAGGGCAGTCAGGGACCCAAGAACGCCCTCGTTGCATGGAGATCTCAAACCTAGAACATGCAGAGGAAGCTGGGAGGTGTGAGCACGGAGCTGCCACTTCCTGCTTTTCATTATGGCCATTAAAGACCAAGAGTCCGGTGTGGGGATGTGTAGGGGGAGGCAGCAGCCCGCTGAGTTTCAAGTATCCAGGCAGGGGCCCCCGAGGTCGCCCCTCTTGCCAACCAGTAGGGCTGGGATCTCCTAGTTAAGCTCTGAGATCTTTGGGGCTGGGCCCTGCTGATAGAGGTCTGGGAGTCAGGACCCTCCCGTGTGGCCTCAATTCCCAATTCTGCTCTGAGCAGCCCATGCTGGGTGCTTGTGTCCAGGGTGTAGACCCCATCCTTAGAGCGGACGGGTTCTCAGCCCCCCAACACCACCCTCTCAGCCCCCACCAAAGGGCCCTGGGCATTTGAAGGGGATTGTGGTATGTCAGATCTCCTGGCTAGGAGCGTGGAGGTGGGACAAGAATGAAACCTCCTTCCTTCTAGAATCTTCTGGTCCAGTATTTCTCAACCCAAGTGCCATTGGGCCCCGTCACGATATCCCCAAGGATATTTCAGGGACTATTTCAGTGGGAAAAAAATCACATACACAAGGCACCATGGCATGAGACGGGGGGCAGGGATGGGGTGGGCGACCCCAGTGTAACAGGGTGGGGAGCAGAGAAACAAAATAAAGTTGAAAGCAGCTCGCAGTGGGGAAAAGATTGAGAAATACTGAACTGATCCTCCTGTCTTGCACCGTCCTGTTTGCACGAGAAGGCCAGGCTAGCTGACCGTGACCCCCTCCACACTCCTTTCCTGGTAGGCCTCCTGCTAGGGGACACATTTAAGCAGCACTCAGGCAAGAGAGGTAGCCTGGAGTGTGGCCTTAGTGTGGAGGGGGAGGTACCGAGCACCCTCGTAGCAGTCCCCCACCCCCGCATGCTGGTGTTTGGCACCTCAGGCCATGGGAGAACTTGACAGGTCGGATTCTGTTCTTGTGTCTGATCTCTCTTGATCCCCAATACCCCTGGAGGGACGCCAGGCCAGTTCCTGCTGCTTGTCTAGGTGGAGGTGGGGAGTAGCTCCCTGAGCCAGCACCCAGCGGGCCAAGGATTCTCCCTGCAGAGCTGAGCAGGGCCTGTCCAGGCCTCGGCTCCGGCTCCACCCAGAGGAGAAGCAGTTTTCCTCCGGCTGATGATCTGGGGAGAGGGTTCCAATGAGGCCCAAAGAGTACCCACAAGACAGAGACAGGAGCTGGGAGAGGAGGGTGTGAGCGGGAGAGGGGCTCAGGGTAGCCCATCCCAGCGGCTGGGAATTAGTCTTGTAACATTTCATGCTTCTCTGGCTGTTTCTAAACTAGGTGTCAATTCACAACAGGCTTCAAACGGCCCAGCACAACCCCGGGCTGGGGGCCGAGCGGGGTGCGCCGAAGCCGCTGCCAGACCTGCAGCCTAGCCCCTTGAGAGAGCAGCCCCCACCACCACGGCTGCCACCGCCGCCGCCCACACCCCCGGGGACCCTGGTGCAGTGCCAGCAAATCGTCAAGGTCATTGTCCTGGACAAGCCCTGCTTGGCCCGCATGGAGCCCCCTGCTGAGCCAGGCCCTGGCCTGCTACGGAGTCCTCATCCTCCGACTCTTGTGGCTCCACCTCCCTGGGGGCCGGGCTCCCCCATCAAGGTCATCCACCAGCCTCCGCTGCCCCCGCCGCCACCTCCCTACAACCACCCTCACCAGTACTGCCCGCCCGGCTCCCTGCTGCATCGCCGCATACTCCAGCGGCCCCCGGAGCCTGGTGTAGGCCACCTCCCCACTGCACCGCTCTCCTGGGGGTCCCGCCTGCCTCTCTGCTGCTCCCCAACCTGCTCCTGGCCACAGAACACCCCTAATCCCTGGCACCTGAGTCTGACTCTCCCTTCCGCCAAGCGTTCCTTGCTGAGTTGAGCACCTCTCCAAATCCGGAAGTAATCTCTCACTCATTCTTGGGGGTCCCTGACATCCAGACAAAGCTGGGTCTCTACTTCCTGGGGTCACTTGGACTTGGGACCAAAGGTGATCTGGCTCACTGCCCTGGACCAGGCACCATGCTGAGGGGCCAAGGAGGCTGGCCCTGGGTCCCTAGGTCCAGTGGGTGGGAGGAGGGTGCAGAGGCAGTTGACCCCCCCCCCCCGCCCCTGCTTTCTCCCCCAACCCGGCTGTCTCAGAGGAAGTGCTCCCTCCCCCTCCTCCCTCGGGTCTCCTGCTTGCCCAGGAGTTGGGGTCCAGCCTGCCCAGAGGCTGCCCAGACCCCAGGATAGTGTTGAGAAAGAGGAGGAGCTTCCTAGGTCAGTCCTCGAGGGGGAGGCACCTCATTGGGGCTGTGACATCATGAGATCGGAGCTGCAAAACACACATTTATCTAGAATTTATCAAGAGTTTCTTGTTTCTCACATCCCAAACATAGCCACCACTAGGGGGCCCCCGGGATAGGACTCAGAGGCACAGCACAGGCTCTGCATGCCAGAGCCCCAGGTTCAGCCTCCAGCACCGCATGTACCCCTGGCCCCCTCTCCCCCACCAGCAGCACGAGGGCGGCCCCAAACCCAACCATAACCAAGCAGAGAACACCCAGCCAGCACAAAGTGTGCAGGAACGGCATCATTTCTTCCTGTGTGGAAGCAACATCAAGGAGGGTAGGGGTGTGGCCAGGGCGGGCAGGGGCCAAGGGGGCACATTCTGGCTGGAAGCCAGCGGCCACCTTGTGGGTGCGAGAAGGCAGTAGCCCAGAGGCAGCTCCCTCTCCCCACTGCATCCCAAACTAGCCTCTCTGCCTCCAACCCCTACACCCTAGATGTCCCCCTCCTTCCCAAGGCCCTCTCTAGCCGGTGCTGCTGAGAGTCCTAAACCCTCCAGCTTGCAAGGAGAGACCAGTGGGGCTCGCTGACCTCCCGGGGGCCAGGGAGAACCTGAGTGTTCCCTTGCTGCACCCCTGAGTCCATCAGCCCTGCCCCAGCCTCAGGACAGTGCCCCTTGTCCCCCCACGCCCCTCCATCTCCCCATGCCAGACTGGGCCCTCTGGCTCTGAGCTACCGGCTCCCCTGCTGTTAAGCCCCACTCCCTCTCAGCGCCATCTTCTAAGCCTCTCCAGAGACAGGAGAAGATACTGGCCCAGTTACCACTCAGTCTGCTGCTCCCCAACTCAGCCTGGCCGCGCCCCACTCTGGGCCTGCCAGGAGCAGCTGACTCCCGCTCTCACAGCTCACAGCTGACTCCCCACTCTCCAAAGCCGCCGCTGACCTGGTTTCCCATATCTGGTATTTGTGAGGTCACCAGATGTCACCTCGGTTGATTTCTGGGCTCTGTCAGCCTAGCTGCCATTCTGAGCGCCTGGCCCCCCTTTCCACAGAGCACCCCCCAGTCCGCCCCTGACTCTGTCGCACTGCCCCCCCCATCTTTCTATAAGGAGCCTGGAGTGGCTGCAAAGGCCCTTGGCCAGGTCAGGATTGGGGAGGAAGTGGAGGTGCAGGGCAGGAGAGAGTGACTCTTCCATGGGGGCTGAGAGCTGAATGGAAGTTATGGAGGGGTAGAGAGGGCAAGGTATGAGCGAGGTGTTCAAGGGGGCTCGTGCACAGATGGGGAGCGCCCCCCTTGCCCCTGGTCACATGTGCCCAGCCCCTGCTCCTGACTCTGCTGACACCCATTGGGATCGTGGAGTCTGTGTGAGGCCTCAGCGCCTCTTTCCATGGGGCTCACCCCCAGGCTGCCGCCCACCCCAGGCGCTGGCATTCTGCCTCAGGAAATGAAGTAGCCTGGGGCTTCATTTCAAGTAGCAGTCAAGCCTAAGACAGGGTGGGGGAGTCTCGGGGTGCAGGGGGTCGCCTGTACCTTCCATTTACATCCGTCACAGGTGGAGCCTGGAGCCTCTTAGCCCCCAGCTCAGAGCCCAGGGCTAGGAAAAGCCTCATGCCCCTCCCCGAGGCAGGAGCCATGTTGGGGGCTTCTAGTCCTCTCAGAGGGCCCAGCTGGAGATGGAGCTTTCTCAGGGGTTAAGGGGCTAACCAGTGCTGGTGGGACCCAGACACAGCCTCCCGGGTACAGCCCCAGTACCCCAAGATGGCCGGGCCCAGACCCAGCCTCCTGGGTACAGCCCCAGTACCCCAAGATGTCCGGGGCCAGACACAGCCCCAGTCCCCAAGATGGCCAGGGCCAGACACAACCCCAGTACCCCAAGATGGCCAGGCCCAGACCCAGCCTCCCGGGTGCAGCCCCAGTCCCCAAGATGGCCGGGCCCAGACCCAGCCTCTTGGGTATAGCCCCAGTACCCCAAGATGGCCAGGGCCAGACACAGCCCCAGTACCCCAAGATGGCCAGGCCCAGACCCAGCCTCCCGGGTGCAGCCCCAGTCCCCAAGATGGCCGGGCCCAGACCCAGCCTCTCGGGTATAGCCCCAGTACCCCAAGATGGCCAGGGCCAGACACAGCCCCAGTCCCCAAGATGACCCTCCCCCATGAACTCCTCCAGGCCTTACTTTGGGGGACTGGGTCCTCCCCTCTCAATTGTGTCCATTTGGTCCCAGTTCCAGAATCATTTAAGGGGGAGGTAAACTGAGCTTCTCCACCTCTTCTGGGGAGTCCCTTGTCCGCCCAGCAGCGATCTCCCCGGGGCTGCCTGCCTGTCTTCAGAGGCGCACACACCTCTCAGCCCGGAGTCCTTGTTCCCCAAAGCCCTCCCGCCTGTTCTCCCCTATCCCGACAGAACGCCTCTTGGTCCCCAATAGGCTTCCCCCAATTACCATCTTTCCCCCCGACCCCCGTGTTCTGCTGCACGCACCTTCTTGCTTTCCCTCCCGACAAAGGGTTGCCCCCCTAGCTGCCCCCTACCCTTCACCCCATTAGAGAGAACCTCTCTAGGGAAAGGTAGGGTGGCTGTACCCAGCAACGAATCCAAATGACAAATATTTTGTAACAAAATAGCCCAGAGGTATTTTATCTGTTCAATTCATAGAGTTTTAGAGATTATATTGAAATATGTCACTTGAACACATTGTGCCTGCTCCCTTTCTTTTACCGGGCTAAGGGGGTAAGCCAGGAGCCATTGAAATGGGCTATCCGGCGCCTGGGGTTCCTGCTGCCCTTGAGGGACAGCTCAGGGATCCGCTGCACTGCTCAGGTGGATTGGCACCCCCAGAACCCTGGTGTCATGGGCTTCTGTACCCAATAGGACAAGACAGGATTAGAAATCTCTGTCCAGAATATAGATTTGGACATGAGGGTGGGTTGTCTGATAGAATGGACACTGGGAAAGTTGAGGGCGTAAACACGCCAACATACCCAGCGGTGCTCAGGGCGTACTCCTGACTCTGTGTTGACATCGCCTCCTGGCGAGCTCAGGGGACCATATTGGGTGCCAAGAATTGAACCTGAGACTGCCGTGTGCGAGCCTCGTGCCCTACCTCCTGTATGATCTCTTGGCCCCCAAATACACATTTTCTTTTTATCCAGCTGAGTGCAGGGTGCAAGTGGGACTAGGGGTGAATGGGGGGGAGGAGAATGCACGTCACTACATGATCCTGGAGGACGCCCAGGACCCCATCTGCCACACGGGACTCTCTGAAATATAAAGTGAAGCTATATGGAGGGGCTGAGTCCTCAAGCAGTCGCATTATTTTCCCGAACTCTACTCCTGCACCTGACCTTGCCATCTCAGGGTATGGCTTGACCAGCCCGGGGTGTGGTCTTCCTGAAATAGAGGGGAAAGGGGTCTGTAGAGGTGCTTGGGAGTCATTGGCTGACCCCCAGCTGGAGCTGGAGGAGGAAGGTGCCAGGGGCATGAACGAAGAGGACGTCAGGCTGGTGCTCAAGGGAGCACTCACAGGGGCACCTCAGATCCACTCCTTGGAAGTCAGCTTGGAGTGATGTCTCCATCAGCATCAGAGATATAGCCCAGGAAAGGAGACCTGGGGACACCTGCAAAGGAGGCATTAGCTCCCCTGGAGACCAGCGCCTGAGCACCCAGAAATCCAGATGGTTCCCCAGGCTGGCGCCCAGTACCTGCTCCTAGCCCCACCTCCCACTCCCTTCTTGAAGCAGAAAGGAACATGACCACCCCCTCCTTCAGGAAGTGGGAAATTCCAGGAGCAGCCTGGGGCCAGCTCTGACCTGGTCCATCCTGGGAATTCCTCTGACTCCGGAAGCTGGAGACAGGCCCCTGGAGAGCACCCCCTGAGGGACCCAGCTCAGCCCAGGCCTGGGAGAGGGCCTGGAGCCAAGGGGGGGTGGGGGTGCCCCATTCTCCAAGTGCTCTTGCTTGAGGTACTCTAGGAGGAAGCACTGGCCACAACTTGTAGGTTTCAGATGAAGAACGTGGGTCGGGGCATGATGCCAGAGTTGGACCAACCAGCTTGGGAGACCCGGCACACACCAGCTCTCACCTGGGGCTGGGCTGTGTGGTGAATCGGACAAACCCACGGGGTTCACACTGGTGTCTCCAAAATCAAGGCAGAGGCTACTTGTCTCTGGTAGTGCTCAGGTCTTACTCCCGACACTGCACTCAGGGATCACTCCTGGCAGGCCTCAGGGGACCATATAGGGGGTCAGCTGCACGCAAGGCTAGTGCCTTACCTGCTATACTATCACTCCATTTCTCAGGGCTTTTCTCTGCATTTTGGTTGGTGAAAGAGTAGAGATGAAACCAAGGACTTTTTATTTAGTTTTTGAAATTATTACTATTTTATTCTGTTTCTTCTTACCACCCCCAACATAGACAATTGATTAAAATATACTTGACATATAACTTTGTACTAGGTAATTAATTGATAAATATGTACATAAAATGATTATAACAATAAGGTAAATGATAACCATAAGGTTAGTGAATACTCCATCACCTCAAATGATGCTCTCTTTTTTGCATTGGAAAAAATTTTTTTTCTCTTTACCCACTTTATTGAGGTACCGAGATTTACAATGCTGTGGTAATTCTAATTTTCATGCATACATCAGTCTAACACTACACTCATCACCAGAGTGTCTGCTTCCCTCCACCCCAGGGGCCCACCCAGCCATGCCTTCTGCAGGTAAGCTCAATTCTGTAGGGAAAACCTCCAGTTCCAATGTATTTGGCCATTTGTTGTCCCCTTACTATATTTCTTTTCTTTCTTTTTTTTTTTTTTTTTGCTTTTTGGGTCACACCCGGTGATGCTCAGGGGTTACTCCTGGCTCTTCACTCAGGAATTACTCCTGGTGGTGCTCGGGGACCATATGGAATGCCAGGGATACGAACCCAGGTTGGCTTCAGGCAAGGCAAATGCCCTATCCGCTGTGCTATAACTCCGTCCCCCTTACTATATTTCTTTATATCCCACATATGAGAGAGATCTTATATTTGGGGTGGGGGACAAGGGTGGTTATACCTGCACATATATAGATAAATAAGAAAAGGAAATTTTTTTTTTGCTTTTTTGGGTCACACCCGGCAATGCTCAGGGGTTTCTCCTGGCTCTGCACTCAGGAGTTACTCCTGGCAGTGCTTGGGGGACCACATGGGATGCCTGGGATCGAACCAGGCCGGCACAGGCCAGCCGCGTGCAAGGCAAACGCCCTACCCGCTGGACTATCGCTCCGGCCCAGAAAAGGAATATTTTTAGAGCAAACATTCAAGAAAGGAAAATTTGAAGTCTGGGCAGTCCTGTGGGAAAGTAAGTTGAGATACACCAAGGGGAGTGGAGTGGATGGTTTGGGAGTGGGTGGGATCAGTCACAGGTTTGGAGGCAGAAGCCAGGACAGTGGCCAACAGGCTGTTTCCTGGTATACAAAGGAAGTGGTATACACTTCCTTTAGCTTTCCTGGAACTGGGCTGGATAGAAGGGACCAGGAGAGAGCTCAGAGGGCAGAGCTACATGGTTTTCTGAGTGCCCCTGAGCACTGCAGGCTGTGCCCCCAAGCGGTCATCAGTAACCAAAAAGCCTTAAAGCTGCAGAAGCCTTTATCACAATTTTAGTTCATCTGTAATAATTTATTAATCAACAAATAGTTGTTTGTTGAGGAAAAAATAAATTAGATTTCTCTGAAGAAATACCACCATGTCTGTGAGAAAGGTTGAAAGGGAGTCCCCCACGCCCAAGGTGTGGGACAGAGGGCTCATCTGGAGGCCAAGGCAATGACGACCCCAGAAAACAAGCAAAAAGCAATGTGGAGGTGAGGCCACCCCGATTCCAGACAGAGTTCTCCTATGAATGACTCCTGAGGATGGGGCTGTCCCCGCATGGCTCCCCTCAGCCTGAGAGCGTCACTCAGCTCTCATCCTCCCCTTCACTTCAACCTTGGATCCAGGACCCAAGTAGATCCTTTCTTTTCCTTTCTCTTTGGCAGGGTAGACTCATCCAGCTGTGCTCAGGAGCTACTCCCAGCAGGGTACTTAGGGGTCCCGTCCCTCCTGATGGTTGTTGCTTGGGTCCACATGGTGCCAGGGAGCAAACCCAGGCCTCTAGCATGCAAAGCATGTGCTCTGGCCTTTTGCGCCATCACCCCAGCCCAGATTTGTGGTTTAAAATAATGACTCCATGGCCCATTACCCCTGTGGTCCCAGGTGGACAACCTTTCCCTTCTCTGCGTGAATGATATAAGTGAGTAAGATTGATTACTCCTGGGGTGCTGCCGGGCCCTGAGTGACATGACTAATTGATGGTCACATTCAGAGAGTCACCATCTATCAACGTGTTGACTCCAGGTGAAATGAACCTGCCGCCCAGCCTCCTGGTCTGGCGTGAGGCCCACATGAAGAAAGACATTTCAGATGAATGATGGGCCAGTGGGGACTCAAAGGCAGGCTCAGGCTGGAGCTGGGGTACCAGAGATCTGAGCAGAAGGTTCCCGTGAGGGACCAAGCAACCTTAGTCCACTGTTCTTGGTCGAGCCTTTAAAGAGACTCCTACGGATGCCCACTTTGGTCCTCACCTTGTCCACACCCTGCAGTCCTGGGCACTCATCCACACAGCTAGAGACCCGTCATCCTTATTGTCTCACTGACCCCCTCCAATGCCCTCTGCTCTGACCCACAGAGGGAGCCATGGTGGTCTCAGCAGCTGGTCCCCGAAGCACAGGCGTAGCAGAAGAGCTATCCAGCCAATGGGGCTGGAACAATAGTATAGTGGGTAGGAAGCTTGCTTGCACACAGCCAACCAAGTTTGATCCCCAGCATCCCATATGGTCCCCTGAGCACCACCAAGAGTGACTTCTGAGTGCAGAGCCAGGGAGAAGCTTTGAGCATCGCTGGTTGTGGAAGGAAGGAAGGAAGGAAGGAAGGAAGGAAGGAAGGAAGGAAGGAAGGAAGGAAGGAAGGAAGGAAGGAAGGAAGGAAGGGAGGGAGGGAGGGAGGGAGGGAGGGAGGGAGGGAGGGAGGGAGGGAGGGAGGGGGGGGGGAGGGAGGGAGGGGGGAGGGAGGGAGAGAGGGAGGAAAGAAGGAGTGAAGGAGCCCAGAGTGATGAGAGGGTGAGCAGACAGTGCATCCTCAGGAGAAGGCCTTGGTCAGGCAGGTGAGGGGTTCCTGGGTTTCCCTCCAGGAGAAGGCGAGGCCCAGCCAGAACCGCAACCTGAAGTCTCAGGTGAGCCTTTGTCTAGCCCTCTCTTTCTTCCCTGGGAAAGGCTCCGCACCCTTCTTGGGCTCAGAGCTGCCCCACTGGGGAAATTCCGCTCTGGATGCAGCTGTTGGGTGAGGGCACTGGGCACGCAGGATGGGAGATGAGATGGGGAACTCTCTCCCAGCAGGTCTGGGCGACTTCTCTCCCTGGGGAACACCCCTGGCCAGCCCCTAGCAAGTCAGAGCTTCCTGCTCCCATGACCCTAAAGAACCTTGAAGCAGGCTCTGGAAAAATTGTGGGAAGCAGCATGGGAAGGATGAGACCAGCCAGGAGTCCTGGCTCTTGTTCCCACATTCCTAAGGGGCCGGGAACAGACCTGCAACACCTCCCCCCCCAGCATCTCCATCACTCCAAGTCCCTGGGCCCCTTTTCTTCCAGGACGGCTGGACAGAGAATGAGTCTCCAATCCCTGCCAGGGAGTCCTCGAGTCCCAGAGAGGCAGTTCTGGAAACAGCTTAGTTAGCCCATGGGCTACTGTTTCTGGATAAAGGGGCTTATGAGAAAAAAAGTTACACCCCAAAAAATGTTACCAAAAAAGTGCAGAAAAGGGGTGTGTGTAGCAACATTGAAGAGGACTGAAAGGGGAAAAAGGAAAGAAACAAAACAGACAAATGAAGATGGTTAAAGGGGGACTAGCTTCCTGTTATATAATAAACGAACCACCATGACAGGGATAGCTGGAAATGATTACCTGGACAAGAGCTCAGTGCTGAAAGGAGGTAAAGGGTTATACATGATAACTCTCAGTATCTGTACTGCAAGCAACAATGCCCAGAAGAAAGAGAGAGAGAAACAGAGACAGAGACAGAGACAGAGACAGAGAGAAGAAAAGTGTCTGTCATAGAGGCAGGTTGTGGGGGTGCAGAGGAGCAGGATGGAAACTGGGGACACTGTTGGTGGGACATGCACACTGGTACAGGGATGGGTGTTGGAACATTGTGACTGAAACTCGTGAAACTCAGTCATGAACAACTTTGTAATTGTATATCTTATGGTGGACATAGATACACAGGGCAGAGCTGCTACCCGCTCTCCCTGCGCTCGGCTGATCATGAGGCATCCGGGAGGGAAGGCGGTTCTAGCCCTGGTCTGTCATGCCAGTAGAGCCTCGCAAGAAGCCAGAGGAACCCCCACACCATGAGGGCAGTCATTTTCAACATCCGGGCTCCACAGCTCGCCAGAGCTCCACACAAGAGAAAAGCTGATCTCAAGCCCTGCTGGCCAGAGTCCCACCCTACAGCGAAGCCTATTTCAAGCCCAGGTATGTTTGATCCAGAGACTCAGAAACAGGGGGCAGAGCTGCTACTGGCTCTCCCTGTGCTCAGCTAATCATGAGGTGCCCAGGAGGGAAGGCGGGTTCTAGCCCTGGCCTGCCATCCCAAGAGAGCCTCACAGGAAGCCAGAGGAACCCCCACACCATGAGGGCAGCCTTCTTCAACATCTGACTCCACAGCTCATCAGAGCAGAGCTCCACCCAAGAGAAAAGCCGATCTCTCCCCATTGCAGTACATCAAAATGCATGAACTGAGAGTCTATTACCGAGAGTATCCCACCAGCACAGCAGAGCCTGGCAAGCTACCCATGTCGTATTTGATATACCTAAAACCAGTAACAATTATAGACCTCATTCCCATGATCTGATGAATGGTTTGAGGCTCTTCATGTTCCTGGAGCCAGCAGATGCTTTAGGCTACACTAGCATGTGACAGGACTTATGGAGATGTTACTGTTGCCCGCTTGAGCAAATTGATGAAAAACGGGAAGATAAGTGATACAAGAGAGACAGACATGAGGCAGAGCTGCTACTGACTCTCACTGTGCCCAGCCACTCATGAGGTGCCCGGGAGGGATGGCAGGTTCCTAGCCCTGGCCCACCACCCCAGCAGAGCCTCACAACAAGCCAGACGACCCCTCACTCCATGAGGACCTCCATTTTCCACATCCGACTTCCTCCTTGTCAGAACTCCACCCAGCAGACCTGCCTATCACAGCCCGGCTCATCGAGATCCACCCTGCTGCAGTCTTTTTTAATCCGCCCAGATATGCTGATCCAGAGACAGACATGGGGAAGAGCTGCTACTGACTCTCACTGTGCCCAGCCACTCATGAGGTACCCGGGAGGGATGGCAGATTCTAGCCCTGGCCCACCACCCCAGCAGAGCCTCACAACAAGCCAGATGACCCCCCACTCCATGAGGACCTCCATTTTCCACATCTGGACTTCTTCCCTCGTCAGAACTCCATCCAGCAGACCAGCCTATCACAGCCCGGCTCACGCGGCTGCTTGTGGCTGCGCGGTTCATCAATAAATGCTGGATTTTGAGATGACTACAAGAGTATGCTCCCTACACGGCATAACCTGGCAAGCTACCCGTGTCGTATTTGATATGCCAGATATCAGTAACAATTATAGACCTCATTGCCATGACCTGATGGAATGGTTTGAGGCTTTTTACGTTCCTGGAGTAAGCAGGTTCCCTTGGGCTCTACTTGCATGAGACAGGTCATATGGAGATGTTACTAGTGCCCGCTCGAGCAAATCGAAGATAAACGGGAAGACAGTGATACAGTGAAGTGATACAAGTGATACAAATGATATCTCATGGTGGCTCAATTAAAAAAATAAGAGGTCCTGGGGACACATGTTTAGCATGGGGACTCAGTGGTGTTCGATTGTGTTACATGCCACTGGATCAATCATCAGAAATGGTTCCTGTGATATGTCTTGTACTGTGTCTCTTTTACCACTTACTATCGCATTTGTCCTTACTGTTTCTTTAGTTATTTTGGGGCTGCCCTGTTGTTCAGAGCACTGGGCTCTGATGTTCAGGGTCATCCCAAAATAAGGAGAAGGGAACAGTAAGGACAAAAGCAATAAAATTGAAACAGATGGTATCTATGTGTGAAAAAGAAAACAGAGGTAACTCTAGAAGATGACAAATAGTGCTGACTAACGTGGGCTGGGAGAGAACTCAAAGGGCTGGAGCCAAGCCCAACATCAGCGAGACCCTGAGTTTGATCCTGACATCACATGGGCCCTGAGTACCACTGAATGTGACCCCGGTCATGCCCAGCAGCACCAGGCCCATGCGGGAACCCTCTAACCTGATCATCTGGTTCAAGCGTCATTAAGAGTGGCCCCCAGGGTACTGTGTAGGAGCCTTCCCACTCCCCCCAAAATAATATCAATGATAATATGTGAAAGAAAAAACTGCTATAAGCTACTCATACTTATGAAATAGAAAGTTTCTAAACAAAATAAAAAATGAAGGACAACCATGAGAGCAAGCTGGCTTCCAAAAAGAATTCAGCACAATTGACCATATCCACACAGTAACCAAGCTCATTGAGTTTTGTAGGGAGTTCAAGATGCCGCTCTGTCTAACGTTCATTGATTTAAAGAAAGCCTTTGATTCTGTTGAGACCGAAGCCGGTCATTGAAGCCCTAGCCAAACAGGGCATTCAAACCCAACACACCAAAATCCTTCATGAGCTGTATTACGGATTCACCACCAGGATCTCACCATTCTACAAGGAAGTGATCACTGATGTCAAAAGAGGGGTTCGGCAGGGTGATACCATTTCATCAAAACTCTTCAGCACCACCCCCGAGAACGCCATGTGACAATTAGAATGGGAAGGAATGGGAGTGAAGATAGACAGTCTGCAACTACACCACCTCTGCTTTGCTGATGACATCGTTCTAATAATACCAAACATTAGCCAAGTAGCACAAATGCTGGCTGACTTCAACTGTGAATGTGGAAAGACAGATCTGCAGCTGAATCTCAACAAAACAATGTTCATGAAAAACGAACTAGTTCCAGATGCTCCATTCACTCTCAACAAAACAAACGTCTCTGAACGTAGCAGTTATGTGTACTTAGGTCAAGAACTCAACGTGATGAATGACCTAAAACCTGAGCTGTGCAAGAGGAAGAGAGTGGCATGGAATGCCTTCAAGAGCATCGAAGAAACAGGGGCCGGAGCGATAGTCCAGCGGGTAGGGGTTTGCCTTGCACGAGGCCGCCCTGTGCCGGCCTGTGTTCAATCCCTGGCATCCCCATATAGTCCCCCGAGCACCGCCAGGAGTAATTCCTGAGTGAGGGCCAGGAGTAACCCCTGAGCATTGCTGGGTGACCCAAAAAAAAAAAAAAAAAAGCATCGAAGAAACAGCTAAAAGGACAGAGAACCTCCGGCTCTGGGCACATCTCTTTGACTCCATCATTCTCCCTGGATTAACATATGCCTCAGAGACCTGGGCCCTACCAAAGCAGGATGAGAATGCTATTCGGGTCTCCCAAAGAGGAATCAAAAGAGCTATGCTTGGAATATCATGCCTCACTCAAGTGAGAGAAGGAATCTGGAGTTTTGACCTCAGTCAACGATAGAGTCAGGAATGCTGTCTTGTTTGCCAAGGCATCAAAAATCAGATGGACTGAATATGTAATGCGATTTGGAGATGACCTCTGGACTAGAGCCATTACTGACTGAATCCCATGGGACATCAAAAGATCATGTGGCCACCCACCTACAAGATGATCAGACTTCTTTGTCAAGAACCTGAACAAAGGATTTGAGGCTCTTCGTATTCCTGGAGCAAACAAATGCCATTGGGCTACACTGGCACGTGACAGGGACAAATGGAAACGTAACTGGCTTGAGCAAATTAACAAATAATGGGATGTCAAGTGATCAAGTGTAAAAATATATGACCCACCATGACTGAAGTCTGTCCCAGCTACTAAAAGATGGGAAAAGGTTCAGATTTACTCATAGAAGTCACCACAATATGAAGACAATGAATACAATTGTTTCTAGATGTAGAAAATGCATCAGTACAACTAAATACTTACTCTTGCTTTAAAGAGAAAGAGAGAGAAGAGAGAGAGAGAGAGAGAGAGAGAGAGAGAGAGAGAGAGAGAGAGAGAGAGAGCGTATGCCTGTATAAGGCTTGTGTGAGGTCTGGCAGTAGTTCCTGACACCTCTGACCCCAAGCCTCCACACCCCAGCCTCGCCACCCCCAACCCCGAAAAACAACGACCACTCAGGAGCAGAAGAGAACAGCTTAGCCTGGTAAATGGAAGCTATAAAAAATCGACATAAATTCAGGAAGAGATAAAATTCCTTACACAACAGGGGCAGTCTGGGCAAGTGGAGGCAAGCAGTTGCAGGGAGAGGGAGACGCTGGAGAAATCCAATGAGCGTCATTTCCAGACCATCCTGACGAAAAGCCCTAAAGCATCAAGAAGGAATAACCCTTTGGACTGGCAGCAAGGCATCCTCTGCCCCACAGGCCACTCTGTCCCCTCGCTCCTCCTGACCCCCCCTTCTCAATCACGGACCCAGACTCAGATGTCTTGGCCAAGAGTCCCTAGGCTAGAAGGGCAGTGACCTTCCCATTCTCCTAAGAGCCAGGGGGCGGGGGAGCATAGATGAGAGAGCTAGAACTCACTGGAGGAACTTGACCGTAGCTGATGGTGGTACTGCCTCCCTGGCTTCTGGGCGCTCTGGTTCTGGAAAGGTCTAGGCGGGGAGGTAGCCACAATGTCACTGAGTAAACAAAACCTCAGCGTATGGTGGCCTCGGAGCCCGGGCTGGACTCTTAATATCGCAGAGGGGTTGGAGGCCCCAGAGCAGTGAGGCCTCTCCTCTCTCCACCCGAGGTACCCGCTTCTCCAGCAATTCTGTGCTCGCCTGTCACAGGCCGGCGCACCTCCTCAGACACACGGGTCCCTGGTGGTGCTGGTCCTCAGATAAACAGTGACGGCAGGAGCTCTGAACTCAGTCCCTGTGACCTGCCCTGCTGGCTTTCCCCACCCTCTGTGTCCTTCTCTGGCCTCTCCATACCATCCCTGTCAGGTCCCATCAGCTCTGTTTGCCTCCCCTAGCAGTGGAACCTTCTGGAGCCCACCTCACTGGTCTTGAGGGAGCAGGCAGTGAGGACTCAGGTTGAAGGAGAAAGTCGGGTCTTCCCCATCTGCCTCAGAGCAGCAGGGAAAGGCCCAGGCCTGAGGCAACACCTGGCAGGCTCCAAAGACAGAGAATAGGCGTGAGAGGCAAAAGGCCCAGGCGGGAAGAATGCCAGAGGCCTCCCCTTCCGGAAGTGTGGAGGATCCCTATGATGAAGGACCACCCCAACGCTCAGAGGTGGTTCATGTGTTCTGGTGACTCCACCTGGGGTCTGTGGTAACATCAACTGCTCTCAAAGTTTCTCCCAAACTCAGCAACTTCAAACAAATAGGGCATAGTCTCCCTCACGGGATACGCCAAGGCTCCTGGCCTGGGGGTGCCAGGTCCGGTCATTTCAAGTCTTGTCCCCTGCTGTGGGAGTCATGGGGCGGGAGCTTCCACAGCCTGGGGGAGCTCTGGGCCAGATGCCCAAGTTCCTTCCCTGCTGGCCTCTCTCAGGGGCTGCTGGAGTGTCCATATGGCCTAAGGATTTGCTCCCGAGAGTGAGGGGTCTGAGACGGCCAGGCAGCAGCCCTCTGTAGTATAGACGGTCTCCACATGCTCCTGTGCCCTGTGGAGTCAAGGCATGAATGCTAGAGTGACGCGCCTGGGGCCATCCTGGGAGGCTGGTGACCACAGGCCTTTTAGGAGAGGAGAATGGAAGAGAAAGGATGAAACGTGCCAGGACGCCTGTCGTGGCTTAGACAGCGTGTCCTCGCTCCCAGGCATAACTTTTTCTCCTTCCTCACAATGCCCGCAGCTCCTGGAGGGCCCTTAGCTGCTGCTCTGCCTTACCTCCCCATGGTCTCTTCAGCCCAATTCTATCCCCATCCCTGGCTCGGCCCACTCCCCTTGCAGCTACTGAGCTAGTGACAGGGCCCCATCCTCTCTCTCTGACAGGCGAGGGAGCTCTGCCCTCAGCCCTGGAGGCCCCTTTGCCAGGGCAGGTTGGATCTGAAGGGCTCAGGTCTCCTGTTGGAGGGCAACAGAGAACAGGCTCTGACCGAAGGAGAAGGTGTACCAAGCCTGGCCTGGCCCTGGAGGAGAAGGTGCAGGAGTGAAGCGGGAGGTGGAGCCCAGACATCCTCTGGAGACCCCAAAAGAAAGCCAGGGAGGGCCGAGCAATAGCCCAGCGGGTAGGGCGCTTGCCTTGCACACGGCTGGCCTGTGCCGGCCTGGGTTCGATCCCCGGCATCCCATATGGTCCCCCCGAGCACCGCCAGGAGTAATTCCTGAGTGCAGAGCCAGGAGAAACCTCTGAGCATTGCCGGGTGTGACCCCAAAAAAAAAAAAAAAAAGAAAGCCAGGGAGCAGGAGAGTTTGAAAAGCAGGGTGCCAGGCTTTCCAGAGAGCAGGGTCCCCTGGTCACGTGACCTCCCGACTTAATGCACACAGACTGTTATGGGTCTCTTCCGGGCCCACAACTCCATTTTCAAAGTCATTCCAGGCTCCCCTCAGCAGTCAGAGCTCTCCCAGTGGGAAGCAGGGGCTGAGCACCCCTTAATCCAGTCCTCAGCTCCTGCTCAGGGCAACCTCCACCCTGTGGACGGGGGAAGGGGTCTCAGGTGTGGTGAGAATGGGGGAGCCCAAGCTCAGGCACCCTTTGAGGCTACCCAAGGGGTATCTATGGCAAATCCCAAGATAGCAGCTGCCTTAGGGAGTCAGCCCCACCTGGCTCAGGACTGGCTCCCTAGGAGGATCCGGGATCCATCTTAGCCTCAGAGATAGAGGAATGACTGTCATATAAAAAGGCCTTCGGGGCCTGAGAGAGAATACAGGGCTAAGGCAATTGCCTTACATGCAGCAGACCTGGGTTTGATCCCGGCACTGTGTGGTCTCCTGGGTACCTCCAGGAGTGATCCCTGAGCACAGAGCCAGGTGTAGCCACAGACTGTGGCCACCCCCACCCCTACCAAATAAAATAAAAACATGAAAATAGGCCTTGGCCTAAAACAAAGGGAAATTGGAGTGGGGAAGATGACTGAGCACAGATGGCTGAATGGGGGCAGGTGTGACCCTAAATAAGAACAGCCAACCTCATTCTTCAGGGCTTCGGCATTCCCTCTTGCTGGAGGGGCAGCTGGGGTCTTGGTTTGAAATTAAAACATAGCCAGGGCTAGTTTAGAAAAGGAAAGTGTGTGTGTGTGTGTGTGTGTGTGTGTGCGGTGTGTGTGTGTGTGTGTGCGTGTGTGTTTTAGTGGGGAATGGGGCCGGATGAACTGTTAGAAACCCTGAAATGGGACCAATAACCCCCAATAACAAGACCTTTGATCCCCTGTCTCTCTGACCTCCACTTCCAGAGGCCTACCTGAGCCGCTGGCCTTGGGTTTCCCCAACCCACTCGACTGGGATTCTGGGTCTTCCCGGCACAGGCTATGAATTCACCAGTCTTTAAAAAGGACTACAAAAATGTCAGGGACTGATAATAGGGAGCCTGTGGCAAACTGGAGAGCCCCTAAAAGCACTTTGCTTTTAGGAATAAAAACCCAAAACCCTGTTTTAAATGTGGATCGAACAAGTCACAGCTGGTTGCCAACCTGACACTCACACAGCCTCGGAGATGAGCTGAAAACCACACATGCGCTTGTGCCCTCTGCGCCTGTCTGCTCCCCTCACACGTGCAGCGCACAGCTCTGCACCATGCAGGCCACAGGCCACACGTCATTTTGTCCTGGAGGGGCCACATCGGCAGTACTCAGGGCTTGCTCCTGGCTCTGCGCTAAAGGGGTTATAGGAACTCAGGGGACCTTATGAGCTGACAGGGATTGAATTCACATAGGCCACATGCAAGAAACACTGGTGTTCTAGCCTCACATCCGCATACTCTTGGACCCAACGCCACAGAGGCTGCAGACAGAGACCCTGGAGGAGGAGGCAACAGAGGGAAGGGCTGATGCAGACACAGAGCCACGGGCGCGAGAGACCTTCCTGTGCACCTCGAGTGTGTGACAAGGGAAGTCGGGCAGCCGTGATTAGCCGGGAGGGAATATGGGAGAGGGGGAAGAGACTGCAGAGACAGGGAGATTTTCATTCCCGGTCAAAAGTAGTGGCTGGTGCCCACCAGCTCATGGAGTCATTCGGTGGCTGGTGCCCACCAGCTTGTGGAGTCATGCGGTTGCCGCCTGCAGCAGTCCATAGTGTGTTCCAGGCCCACAGGACTGGCATTCTCCCGGGAGGAGGCAGGGGGCAGCGGCACAGTAGAGCTGCCCCAAAGCCAGCTGGCTCCAACCGGGTTATGGAGAGGAAGATATAGGCAGTATTTGGCTTTCAGAAGGTAAGCCCTTGTCAGGGCTGGGGGCCAAAAAGGAAGTGGCTTTACCTATCTGGCCAGTGAGAGTGTTTCTCCTGCTGATAAAGCAAGTGAGCGCAGAATCTGAGCAAAGCCAAAGGGAGGTGGCGCTGCTCCCACCAGGCACCAGGGGGCAGCAGAGAGAACCATACCCCACCCCACTTCCACCCCAACGCGCGCGCACACACACACACACACACACACACACACACACACACACACACACACACGAGGTCCCCCAGTCTCACAAAGAAATATAGCTGACGTAGATTTCTCTCCATCCCTTTCTGCTCCCCCACTAACTCCTCCAAGAAAGGTGAGCAAAGGTACACAGAGCAAGCGAGAGTGAGGCAGAAGGGGCCTCTAGAGCCCAGAAATGCAGACATCAGCCTGTACCCAGTGTGTCAACAGACTGAATAGAGACCCCAGATCTTGTGGTGGGGCTCTGGGTGTCATTCTTTGTCTTAATTTTTTAGTTTTTGGTGGTCCTCAGGGCTTTACTCCCAGCTCTGAACTCAGGGACCACTCTTGGCAGTGCTTGGGGACCCTATGGGTGCCAGGATCAAACCTGGGTTGACTGCGTGCAAGGCAAGTGCCCTGCTCACTGCACCAACACTCCAGCTTAGATCTGTGGATTCCGACTCCAGCCCCTGGGCTCTGGGTGACGTCTCCGTAGTCATCCCTCCCTCCTCACCGTGTGTGCCCCTCACTTCCCCACACCAGACTCGGCCCCCACCTCTGCCCCAACGAAACTGCCTCGCCCACCGCCACTCCATCTCCTCACTTCCCTTCCGAAGCCAAGAACACCGGAAGTTACCCAAGCTCCACCTTCCTACTGCAGGAAGCGTTTCTCCAGCCAAGGGCAGGATCCCGCATGATTTGGAAAGGACAGAGCAGAAGGTGTGCAGGGGAGAGGGGTGGCTCTGGGAGACAGAAGTGAGAAGGGAGCAGAGATCACTCCCCCCTCCCGTCTTTCTCTCTGCAGGTGGGGAGTGGGTGGGACCCAGGTGCCCTCCCATACTCCAAGACCTCCAGTGAGATCGGAGACGGAAAGTATAACAGAAAGGGAAACACCAACAGGGGTCCCAGTCTGGGAGAGCAGTCACCCCTCCATGGAAGAGGCCTCTGGGCTCTGGAACTTAAGACAGTGTAGAATGAGACGAGGTGAAGGCTAGCACAAGGAGGGTTAGACACGCTTTTAACCAGGCAGATGAGTGTGCTGGGCCAAACACTGGCCTGACAGGGGGCCGGGGGCTGTGGGATTGCAAAAGTCTCTTTGTCTCTTGGGTGCTCAGTTTCCTTCTCCGTGAAGTCAGGGGTTTGGGCAAAAGCAGGTGCAAGCGGAGCTTCCTTTGGTCCGGAGCTTGGCGGAAGGACTGTGCAGGGGTCAGGATCTGTAGTCGATTGCCCAGGTCTGCCCCATGACACAATGGAGAGCCGAGGCTAACAGTCAAAGGTTCGCACCCCCCTTTAGCGGTCATCTCATCCGTTCCAGTGCTCCCCTGAGGAGGGGGCGGACATTTCAGGAAGAGGGTGGGAGGCAGCGCTGAGTTGGCCCCATTGCAGGAACTACCACTGAGAAAACCTCAGCCTAGGAGGCATGGGGAGGCTGAGACACCCCCACACTCACCCCAGCTGTTTCTCTAGCTCCCTCCCCAGGTAATCCAGAGCATCCAGCGTAGCTCTGAACCCCTCACATAGGGAATGACAGATCCAATAGAGGAGGTGGAGGGCGTCCAGTTGTCACGTCCCAACGAGGTGTATTCCATTCGGGTCTCTTGGTGCACGCACAGTACGCTTACCGCTGGTGCTTCCCTCCCAAAGCACTCACAGAGTAAGCTCTTACAGGAGACACTGCCCTCCCCCCCAACACAGGGCACTATTGTCAACAGTGACTCAAAAGGACACTCTCCTTGAGAAACAGGGTGGGGAGTTCCAACAGGAGTCTCTTTCAGCGTGGCACTACAGCGGGACCATCTTTAGCCCATCAGGAGGTGGAGCTCCAGCTAATGGGAATCTGGCCTTCATCTGGGGTGCCCAGGTTCAGCACGGAGGTGGTCAGCAGTACCGTAGTAGGGGACAGAAGCAAAGGCTGTCCAGTGAGGGGTAGATATGGCGCTGACTGAGGTTCCTGCCTCTGTCGTCCCCTGGCTTCTGGTCACAGCCTACAGGTGGGTCTCCTTTTCCCAACGACTAGTGCTTCCTTGGTGGGGAGAGCCCGCAGTCTTGGCTGGAGCTACCGTCCACATTCAGCTGGGCCTTGGGCTGTGGCAGGCTGGGGTCAGGGGTGATGAGCAGCGCGCAGGCTGTGGAGAGAAGAGGATGGTAGGTAGGCAAGATGGGTAGGCATGACCCCTCTGGCATCTCACCCTTGGCCAATCTACCCAGAGGATGAGATTCTGGACTCTTGCAACTTCTGGACTTTTCTGAAAATGAAGCTACTGATCTGGTCTTCAAAGTCCCTCTCCCTGAGGATCTGGTAGACCACAGCGCCCTGCCCTGAGCTGGGCCCCGAGCACTGCCTGCCTGCCACTTGGCCCCTCTCCGTTGCCTGCCTCGAGGGGTGCACTCTCACCCCAGCTCATACCTTCTTGAAGGATCCCTGGGCCCTCAGGAGGCTGATGATGATGAAGAGTGGGGCGCAGCCCATGGAAGAGAGAGCCAAGAACCAGCCAATGGAGTATCCCCAGGACGGCAAGTACACGTAGACATTGTTGTATCTGAGAGGCGTGTACTTGCTCAGGGAGAAGAAGAAAGTGGCCTAGAGAAGGGCAGGGCAGATAGAGCACACCGCTGCGACCCCCACACCCTCGGAGATAAGTACCCCACCAGAGAGAACAGGGACGTGTGACTGCCAGGCGGGACAGCCAGAGTCACCTCAGCATCGCTCCTGTCCTGAGATGAGAGAGAAGAGCGGGAGGGGGACAGAGGAGCCCAGCACAGTCAGACAGACAGACAGACACCCACAACTGGGCACCTAGGCACATGAAGTCGACTGAGAGAAAAGGATGGAGCAGGACAAATAGATGACAGTAACTGGCCAAGCAAACAGGGGTGAAATGGGAGGTGCACGGGAGGAGCTGAGGGCAGGCTGTAACCAGGCAGAGTCCAGGGGTCAGGAAGAGCCAGGAGATCTTCACCAGGGCCAGGGGCCTGTAGCCAATCATGTCCTCGACGCTTGTCATAGAAGCGGGTTGGCCCCTGCCGGGTACAGCACGTGAGAGCAGGAGGGGCAGCTTGGGGAGGTTGAAGGACTCACCTGGGCCACTGTTCTCATCTCTGCCCCTTCTCAGGGCAAAAGCTTCCTCTCTGGGTGCAGGACGCCCGGCTGGCCTACCCCTCCCTCTCTCTGGGTGCAGGACGCCCGGCTGTCCTACCCTCCCTCTCTGGGTGCAGGACGCCCCGCTGTCCTACCCCTCCCTCTCTCTGGGTGCAGGACGCCCGGCTGCTCTACCCTCCCTCTCTGGGTGCAGGACTCCCGGCCGTCCTACCCTCCCTCTCTGAGTGCAGGATGCCCGGCTGTCCTACCCCTCCCTCCCTGGGTGCAGGACGACCGGCTGTCCCTACCCTCCCTCTCTGGGTGCAGGACGCCTGGCTGTCTTACCCTCCCTCTCTGGGTGCAGGACGCCCGGCTGGCCTACCCTCCCTCTCTGGGTGCAGGACGCCCGGCTGTCTTACCCTCCCTCTCTGGGTGCAGGACGCCCGGCTGCCCTACCCTCCCTCTCTGGGTGCAGGACGCCCGGCTGGCCTACCCTCCCTCTCTGGGTGCAGGACTCCCGGCTGTCCTACCCTCCCTCTCTGGGTGCAGGATGCCCGGCTGCCCTACCCTCCTCCCTCTGAGTGCAGGACGCCCGGCTGGGCCTACCCTCCCTCTCTGGGTGCAGGACACCCGCTGTCCTACCCTCCCTCTCTGGGTGCAGGACACCCCGGCTGTCCTACTCCTCCTCTCTGGATGTAGGACACCCGGCTGTCCTACCTCCTCCCTCTCTGGATGTAGGACACCCGGCTGTCCTACCCTCCCTCTCTGGGTGCAGGACGCCCGGCTGGCCTACCCTCCCTCTCTGGGTGCAGGACGCCCGGCTGTCCTACCCTCCCTCTCTGGATGTAGGACTCCTGGCCATCCTACTCTCCCCACCAGTGGGGCCTGAGCACTCCACAGAGGCGTGTTGATCTGAATCCAGCCACAAGTTCAATCAGTAAAACAGCCAACGAGCTCCAGCCCACCCACTCCAGGTCCAGTCCCAGGGCCAGAGGCACAGGGTGTTCACAGGGATGCCTGAGGGGGCTGGGCAGTGCTGTGGGGAGCACAGCTGGCTTTGACAGTTCCTGATTCCTCTGCGGAGTCTCCCCTGTCTTTGCAGGCTCCAGGCAGAGTCAGTCTTCTAAGGGCTCTCGGAGAAGACACATGGTCCTCCCACCCCCCATCTCCCAACACTGAAAAAGGAAGCTTCCTGCTGGTCGGGTCCAGGCGATGTAGCCATTAGAGTCCATGTTTGGTCTGAAAGGTCTGCCCGGTTCAAACGCTGACCCTGCAGTCCGTGAAGCCTGGCCCTAGGAGCCGGAACTGAGCTGAGGGTCCTGGACTCTGTCAACCGTGCTCTTCTTCTGCCCTTGTTTCTTCCCTGTGCATCCCCCATCCTATCACTGACCCCAGTCCCGTGCTGTGCCTCCACAGGGCACGGTAGTCACCTGTAGCCCCTTGCGGTGTCCTGGGGACCCAGTTGAGAAATGTTATTCTCTAACAAGTGGGATAAGCAGGGATGCAGTGCTTGGGTGGGAGTCAGGGAGGAAGCCCAACATGGGGGCTGCCTGTCTGGACATCCTGAGCCTGTCCTGAGGGTGTGGCACTGGCCACGCCTCCCGTCCACATGGCGCCTCTGAGCAGGACAGATGGGATGTATGTGTGGGGAGGTTGGATTCTCCACCTCCGGCTGTGTGACCTCAGGAAAGACACCTAATGTCTCTGGGCCTCACCTCCCTGAGACAACATGTAGGTAGAGAGCGTGTGCACAGGCAGCAGACAGCAGGCACCCAGCAGTACCCCAGCTCAACAACAAACCCTCCCTGATGCTATCGGGCACAGTGGCCAGGGCACTGAGCTGTCATGGGGTCCAGCACCCTGGTGAGTTATCCGGACGCTGGTGAGTTACCTGAAGGGGCTGCTGAAGATTCAGCTCATGGACAGCAGAACTGGGCTCGGTGCAAGGCAGTGTAGGACTGACTTCAGAAACTGAGTTTGTCTGTTTGTTTGGGTTACACCGAGTGGTGCCCAGGGCTGATATTAAGAGGGGCTTAGGGGACTTTAGGGGTGCTGGGGCTCAAACCTGAGGGGTGAGCACATGCAAGGCAAGTGTCCTACCTGCTATACCATCATGCCAGCCTGGACTTCAGAAATAGGAGTGAAGTTCTTAGCCATGGACAGATGCCAGCCGCGGCTAGCTAGCTTAGAAAGGAATTTGGGGAGCCTGGCGAACAGGGTCGGATGAGCCGCTGGAGGCCCCTTTAGGCGCGGAGCTCAGCTGCAGAATCACCCACTGCTCCTGCACCTCACTTTTGACATTCTCCCACTCTGTCCCCATGATGAGAAATCTGGGGTCCCCAATGATGGATATGCCCCCTTTGTGCATACACACACGTGCTCACACTCACATACACATACACTCACACATGCTCACACATTCATACACACATAAACTCATACACATACAAGCCACACACTCATACATTCACACATACTCAAATTCATACACACATACACATACAAGCATACACACTCAAGTACATGCATGTGCATACATTTATACACGTGCACTCATTCAAACACTCAACAACTTATACTCCACACACACACACACACACACACACTTCAAAAGAAAAAAGAACCAGGACAGTAATACCAAGACCTAGAAAATGTGGGAGATGGCACACCCCATCTCTGCCAAAGACCAGTTCCTAGTCTTGGCAGGGCCCCGACTTACCGTACACCCAGCTGATGCAGACGACCTCAAAGACAGCGAGAAACAGCAGGCAGAGGCCACTGGAGGCATAATAATCAAACAGCTGGAAGACATACATCCCGCCCTGGAGGGGCAGGGGCTGAGGCCTCAGCTTCCGGTCACATCCCCCCACAGTAGATGAGAAATACAGCCTTGGGGCATCTCTCCTGAGAGTAGAAAGAGCCTGGCCCTGCCCCGGCTCATCCCCAGGCCACGCTGACACCTGCCAAGGCAGGGGCCTCCCATCCCCAGAAGCCGACCCTTGGCTCTCACGGGGACCTCCCTTGCTCCCACCTGTACCAACTAGGTGGGGTGGCTGGTCAACTGGAGTCCCTCAGGGAGCTCAGGGAAAAATGGGGGTGAGGATAGACTGGTGTGTCCCTGACGGAGCTGACCCTACCGCCGCCATGACAGCTCCAGTCACTGCCCCCAGCCCCTTTCCGCTAAGACCAGTGTGGAGTATGATCAGCTTCTGCTCCCTGCGACCTCACAGGTCCTCCCTGGCACATGCTGGCCAGGCTGGCTGCAAGGCAGCAGGGGTCCAGATCCCCGATTAGCGGGACAGAGGCATATGCTCTGAAGGGGGGAAGAGCGCCCCACGCACCTCGGTGACCATGAGGAGCCCGATGAGGTAGCAGATGACGGCGATGGCCAGGATGAGGAGCTCCCCTCCCGGCCGCTCTAGGCGCAGCTGCCTGGGGAACATGTCGGTGGACGCCGTCACCAGACACTCCACACACACAAACTGTGGGCCGGGAGGGCAGCGGGGTGAGCATCCCACTCACAGCGCCGCAGGCACGGCAGGGGCCATAATACGGAAGGGTGGGGGCCGGGGTGAGGTCAGCCCTGCCCCTGGGCCCATCTCCACAACTCCAGAGCCAGAGGTAAGGGTGGAAGAATAGACACATTCTGGCTTAGGCTCAGCATTTGACAGAAAGCTGGGAGGGATAGTTTGGGGAGGACCTGGGGAACATTCAGGTAGGGGCGTGAGCAGGTCAGGTCAGGGGAAACAAAACAGGTGGCAAGGCCTGAGACCAGCCCCACAGCGCAGGGGGGGGGCGTGGGGAGCTCAGGATGTCTGTCGGGGTGGGGAGAGGAGGCAGGTGAAGGCCCCCAAAAGGCAGAAGCTGGCAGAGGGGTGACAGGCAGGTGGAAGAAGGCTGGGCTGGGGCGGCGTACCTGGCTGTCCAGTCCGAGGAATATCAGCATGATGAAGAAAAGGCACGACCACAGCTGCGACAAGGGCATCATTGTCACTGCTTTGGGGAAGGCGATGAAAGCCAGGCCCGACCTGCGAGTCACACAGCACGATTAGGCAGGCTCAGGGCGCCTCGGTCCCCAAAGAGGAGCCCCATGTCGTAGCACATGGAAGTGTGCATGTGCACGCGTGTGTGTGCATGTGCGAGTGTGTGCATGTGCGAGAGTGTGTGCATGTGTGTGTGTGTGTGTGCATGTGCGAGTGTGTGCATGTGTGTGTGTGTGTGTGTGTGTGTGTGTGTGCATGTGCATGTGTGTGTGTGTGTGTGTGTGTGTAGGGGCTGGAGCGGTGGCACCTACCCGACTCGGCCACTTCAGAGATATGGACCCCCTGCTCATGGGACATGAAGCCCAGGATGGAGAAGACCACGAAGCCGGCCACGAAGCTGGTGGCACTGTTGAGGACGCAGAGTGCGATGCAGTCCCTGCCGGTCAGGCAACGCAGATGTGAGAGAAGGAAAAGAGAGGAAGAAAACCATCACGGGGCCAAGAGACAGGATGGGGGGGAGGGCTCGCCTTCCATGCAGCTGACCCCGGTTTGTTCCTCTGAACATTGTTGCCTACAACCCTGGAGGTCCCAGCACCACGGTGTGGCCTGGGTGGGCCCCAACATGCAGGACCCCCACCGCACTGCATCTCGAGGCTTTTGCATTGAGCCTCTGGTCCAGTACACAAAGAATGCCAGTGGGACCCCCAGAACCCTGAGCACTGTTGTCAGCCTCCATCCACATCCTGCCACATTCCTCCCACACAAATGAAAATCCATCAGGGAGAAGAATCCAAAGACAGAAAGAGGCCAGAAGAGAGGGAAAGGATGGTGAAAAGAGAAGCACAGGCGAGAGCCGGGAAAGGCTGAAGACGGCGGGCTAAGATACCAGAAGGTGAGGCGAGGCAAGAGAGGGAAGAAGGAAGAAATGAAGTCGGGGCCCGGGCGATAGCACAGCGGGAGGGCATTTGCCTTGCATGCGGCTGACCCGAGTTCGATCCCCAGCATCCCACATGCTCCCCAGCATAGCCAGGGTTAATTCCTGAGTGCAGAGCCAGGAATAACCCTGAGTATTTCTGGATGTGACCCAAAGAGCAAGGAAAGAAAGAAAGAAAGAAAGAAAGAAAGAAAGAAAGAAAGAAAGAAAGAAAGAAAGAAAGAAAGAAAGAAAGAAAGAAAGAAAGAAAGAAAGAAAGAAAGAAAGAAAGAAAGAAAGAAAGAAAGAAAGAAGGGAGGGAGGGAGGGAGGGAGGGAGGGAGGGAGGGAGGGAGGGGGGGGGAGGGAGGGAGGGAGGGAGGGAGGGAGGGAGGGAGGGAGAGAGAGAGGGAGAGAGGGAGGGAGGGAGAGAGAGAGAGAGAGAGAGAGAGAAAGAAAGAAAGAAAGAAAGAAAGAAAGAAAGAAAGAAAGAAAGAAAGAAAGAAAGAAAGAAAGAGAGAGAGAGAGAGAGAGAAAGAGAGAAAGAGAGAAAGAGAGAAAGAGAGAAAGAGAGAAAGAGAGAAAGAAAGAAAGAAAGAAAGAAAGAAAGAAAGAAAGAAAGAAAGAAAGAAAGAAAGAAAGAAAGAAAGAAAGAAAGAAAGAAAGAAAGAAAGAAAGGAAGGGAAGGAAGGAAGGAAGGAAGGAAGGAAGGAAGGGGAAGGAAGGAAGGGAAGGAAGGAAGGAAGGAAGGAAGGAAGGAAGGAAGGAAGGAAGGAAAGAAGGAAGGAAAGAAAGACAAGAAAAGACCCCTCAGTCCGACACAACTCGCCATCCAAATTAGTAAGAACAAGCTCTAAAGCCCACCTCGAAGGTCATGGTGCTTGGGCCACAGACAGGCGGGAGGTCCCCAGAGCCCAGCAGCACCCCTTTTCTCCCCCTGGGCCTACCTGTAGCAATTGTTGTGGTATTTGTTGTAGCTGCCCAGGGCTGTCAGGCAACCCTGGCAGATGGCGAAGGAGAAGAAGATCTGGGTGCCCGCCCATCCACACCTTCGTGAGACCCCCAAAGAGAGAGAGCGGGAGAGCCAGGGGGCTGAGAGCCGGGCCTGAAGCAGCGCCGCACCCCCCCCACGCCCCTCAGCTTCGCTTACAGCCCAGCCGCCCGAACTCTCTCCTCTACTCTCACCTAGGAATCAAGGTTTTGTATTTTAATTGTATTATATTGCCATGAGATATACCATTAGAAAGCTGTTCATGATTGGGTTTCAGTCATACAGTGTCCAGGAATCAGCTTTCCACCTAGGAACCAAGACATTTACATGCTTGAGAAGCTTGCTGGAGACCCACCTGCCATCTGGTTCTGGGGGGTTCCCAGCAAGCTCCCTGGCTGTGTAAATGCCTTCATTCCTTGGTCCAATTTCTTTTATGTTTTTGGGTCACACCCAGCAACACTCAGGGGTTACTCCTGTTTCTGCACTCAGAAATTACTCGTGGTGGGGCCTCGAGGGACCACACGGGATGCCAGGGATCGAACCTAGGTTGGCCTCATGCGAGGTAAACTCCCTCTCCTCTGAACTATCACTCCGGTCCTCTCAGTGTAATCTTTTTTTTTGTTTGTTTGTTTTTTGGGTCACACCCGCGATGCTCAGGGGTTCCTCCTGGCTCTGCACTCAGGAATTACTCCTGGCGGTGCTCGGGGACCATATGGGATGCTGAGGATCGAACCCAGGTCGGCCGTGTGCAAGACAAACGCCCTCCCTGCTGTGCTATCGCCTCCAGCCCTCAGTGTGATCTTTAACTTGGCCACAAAACCTGGTCTGTACTGCCCCCCTGCCCTCCCGCAACCCAATGTCCTAGAAGCATTTTTCTCTATCCATCATCTGCTGATTCATTCAACAAAAAATGTAATCAGGACCCCTTTAGTGCCAAGTCCTGCTCACATTTTTTATTGAATGAAAAAAATAAATGAATAAAGCAATGAATGGTGAGTAGAGGAATATTACGCATGTGTTAAAAATGACACTTACAAATAAATTTAATAACATGGAAAAGTGCTTACAATATAATTGAAGTGAAAAAAAGATATGTCTTTCTCTATATAATTATCTCGACTCTTAAAACACAGACACCCACACATCCTCAAGGAGAAAAAAGAGTTGGAATGTAATAGACTGAAATGCTAATGGGTTACAGCTGAGTGGTAGGCAGTCACAAGCTTTGTTCTTTGCTTTTCCGTTACTTTCTCTCCTATCACCTAATTCGCCTCCTCTGTGCACTGTTGCCACTAACCCAAAAGAAAAGCAACAGGAGGTTTTGAGATCTGGTGTCCCGCAGATGTGGTGTGTGCAGGCTGGCGTGCAGTGGGTAGATGCAGGGAAGCGTCCGCGTAGGCTCCAGCATAAGCTTTATGTGCAGTCCCGGCTTTGACCCCTGGCTCCGCACAGTACCCAAAGCAACCCCAGGTCTGCCCACCCCGCCAAGCAACCTAAAGAATGACTTCTGTGTCAGGGCTGGGCGTGAGGGAGAAGAGGAGGGCCTGGCCCCTAGCTCAGCACCTACCTGGGGGTCCTTAAGCCGGAGCAGGTCAGGCTTCAGGTAGTAGATGATGCCCTCATAGGCACCAGGCAGGGTGACGCCTCGGATGAGGAGGATGATGAGCATCAGGTAGGGAACGTGGCCGTGAAATACACCACCTGGAGGGAGGCAGGCTCAGCTCACTCCAGGTGGGGGGACCAGCAGCCCAGAGGGCACAGGGAGTCTGTGGCAGCCCTCTGTGCTCCTCCACAGGTACCACCTGACACACACAGTCCGGGACTAAAACCTTGGAGCCTTCCAGACAGGGAGGGCGGGAAGACAGGAAACTTTCCACAGAGGCCTTTCACATTCCAGCAGGGCCCAGCTCCCCCACCCCACCCCAGCGCGAGATACACATCAGCGGGCCAGGGGGGGGTGCAGGGCCCGGGCAGGGTACAAGTTTCCAGTCATAACACTGCTGAGACTATTTTTAAACCTGCTCCTGGCTATTCTCCTCATGCCCGATAGTGAGCGTGGGTCTCCCGCTTACCAGGGAAGGGGAGCAGATTTAAGCTGAATAGGAAGAGGGGCTTCAGACTGTACTCTTCTAGGTTTAAGAAGGGCCCAGGGTGGGGGTATATAGGACTGGCTCTGGGAACAATGGAGATGCAGAGAGCTGTCCCCTGTCTGTCCCTGAGCCAGCCCAGATTCTGGCCCCGCCACGGTCATGCTCCCTGCATCCCTGTCGTTGCTGGTTCTGTTTTGTCATCACGTGGACTGTTATTCTGACTATGACCACAGTCCAGCAAAAGCTGCTCAGGGACAGAGAAGTTGGTTCCTGACAGTTCCCCAGCTTCCCAGTAACATCAGAGTCTCGGGGTGGTGAGGGAGGGGGACAGTAAATAATAATCAGAACTCTCCCATTAGGGGCTGGAGAGAGTAGAGCAGGTAGGGGCTCGCCTGGCTCCCTGCTAACCTGGGTTTGAACCCGGCACCACCTATAGACCCCACCTCAGGGACTGATGCCTCAGTACAGAGCTGAGAGGAAGCCCTGAGCACAGCCCAGGTATGGCCTCCCAACAAAAACCAAACCAAAAGAAGTTTCTCTTCACATTCAAGTTACTACTGTCCATTCTCAGCTTGAGCCCCTTTGATGCCCGGAAACTCACCACTTCAAAGACAATTCTGTTGGCAAGTTCAAAAAATGTCTTGGCGTATTGTCAAATATAAAAGCGAGTCACAGGAGTCTATGGTCCTATGTTGGACACACACGGGAGAAATATTCAAGAGGCACCGTGCAACAGTGAAGGCGCTTGCCCAGCTTCTGTCTAACTGGGTTTGAGCTCAGCATCACATGGGCCCCCTGAGCATTGCCAGGGTCCTCCAGCACCTCTGGGTGGTCCAGGTTATGCCCAACCCTGCAGGAACTGAGCAGCGCCACATCTGGGGCCCTTGCACTGAGGCACTGACTGGCCTGGTTGACCAAGAACCACTGGTGGCCACACACACACACACACACACACACACACACACACACACACACACACCTGGACCTCTAAGCACCACTTCAGAGCAACCCCCCAAATACAGACACTAACACACAGATGCACTTAAGAAACTAAACTTTCCTACAGCAAAATGTTAACAAGGATCATTGGATCCATGCCCCCACCTTCATGCTGACAACTTGAACAAGGAGATTTTTTTTATTTTGTTCCGAATCCAGGGTGAAAGGGCTCTTATTTTTTTACAAGGCAAAAACAGATGTATTGACTCTATGAAATATTTCAGCAGTAACCCCTATACCCTGTTATGATAACATTCCCAAAGTTGACATCAGCCGGGAATCAGCTGCAACACCACGTGACGGTACTTCCAGACCTTTCTTTCTCCTCCTCTCAGAACCTCCCTCTGCCCTGAAGTCCAGGACATCAGTCTACACCATCACTGCTCCTCGGTTGTTCCTGCCAGCCACAGATCTGCACGTGCATGACCTTCCAACTTTAATACTTCTTGAGTCGAACAAATGGCTCAAGATCTCTTTGCTCAAGACATCTGCCATAGTTCCTAGTGGTTTAAAAATCCACTGAGCAAGCTTTGCACCACTCAGGCCTCTCAGTTTCCTGTAATCAAGTCTATCAAAGACCTATTGGAAAGGAAATCCTTTACTGAGGTAGGAGTGGGGTCACACCCAGAGCTCCCTCCTGGCTCTGCACTCTGGAATCAACCCTGGCAGGGCTCCTCAGGCCATATGGGCTGCTGGAAAATGAAATCCAAGTCAGCCTCAGGCAAAGTAAGGGCCTTCTCCATTGCGCCTTCTCCTTGCCCCTCCCCCCTAAAAATATCCCTTCTTTACAGAAGAAATCCCTGAACTTCAGCTCAACTCTGCTCCGTGACTCCTATTCTTGCTGTGCTGTTTTCTGCAGCTGCTCTTTTCTCTCAGTCCTCCAGAGGAAACCCTATCGACTCTGAGGACCACGGAGAGCCCCCGACACCTCACCTTGCCTGTGGTCTTGACCCCCTTCCAGATGCAGAAGTAACAGAGGATCCAGGCGAGCAGAAGGCACAGGGCCAGCTCCCAGCGCAGGGAGCCCAGGTCATGGATGCCAGAGGTGATGCTCAGAACACGTCTCCTGGGGCAGGGATGCAGAAAAAACCAGGTGAAAGACCAAAGGACACATTCTCCCCGCTGTCCCATCCTCCATGGACATGCCATCTTCCCACCTGGGGGCTCCTATGCCCCTGACTCTTTGTTGACTCCCATACTATCTCTGTCTTTCTCACTCATACAAACTTTTCCATTCTACAGTGAAAGGAGAGAGAGAGAGACTATGAATGAGTATGCACGGAGTATATATTTATATATACAAGTGGTTGAATGTATGTCAGCACATAAAGTTGTGTGCAGTGTCTGTGGTCTTGAACGTGTGTGTAGGTGAATGTGTGTGAGTTTTGGATAGCTCTGGCATACATTCCTGCTTGAGTGTTGGGTTTTAGTTAAGTGTGAGTATATAAAATACTTATTTGAGAATGAAAGGGACACATTTAGGCGTGGGTGGCTATGAAGGTGGGAGTAGCCTCGGAGGAGGGTGAGGTGGACACATGTGGGCATGGGTGGCTATAAAGAAGGAAGTAGAAGCGTAGGGAGGATAGATTACAAGGCTTGCCGGTTCCTAGGGTCTAAATCTTTTCACCTTGGTCATTTTTAAGCTACTCATATTTAACACAGCTTTGGGGAAAGACGTGCACAATGAACCCTCCTAAGCCAGTCTGGACTCTTTTCAGCGCCCCTCTTGTTGTATGCTGGCCAGTGAGTAAATGTAAGTTGGTGGGGGGGGGTGTAAGCAGGCATGTACGGAAACCCAAGTCTACATGGATAAATGTGCATGTCTAAGGGGCCAAGCAGATCTGCTGTTAGTGAACGTGTAGATGTTAATGTGTCATTTGATAATGAAGTAACTGTCTGACAAGTGGGATGGACCGAGTGGGAAGTAGGTAAATGCTGGAAAGCATACAGAGAGAGCCTTAAATGTGCACCCCAAGTTCCAAGCCTCAGACATTCAAACCGCTGTGCTCGGCGACCCCTGGATTATGGCAGCCAGGTTCAGCACCTACTCCCAGAATTCTATGACCGGTGAGGTGAAGTTCTCAGCAGAAGCTGCAGAGCTGACTCTGGACTTGTTCAGGAAGTCCATGCATTGTTCTGTTGGGGACACGGTAGGGAACGCGTCAGTCAAGGACAAGACGACGAGAGGCCTCTCTCCCCCTGCCCCCACCCTCTCCAGCATGGGACGCCCTCACTCCCAGAGCTGCCCTTGGAGCTCCCCCATTTTCTAGAGCATCAATCAGGTGCTGACATCTCAAGGTGCGGGAGTGAGCCAGGACCCTTCCTCATGTGTCCCACGTTGTTCTTCTTCCAGGGGCTCTTCAGCCTCGCCGTCAGCCTGACACCATCCAGACTGCAGTGTACTCTGTCCCACAGGGGTGGCCCACTCCTCAGCTATCCTCTCTCCCTGCTCTCGGCGGACCGAGATTTTGTGCCCACACCCCCTCCCCTTGCTGCTCCCAGGACCCTCCCTCACCCTTCAGGCCTCAGCTGACACTTCTACCACCCACTCCCCACACCCCAAATACTGTTGCTGTTCCGTTTCTTTCACCCATCACGATATGTCAGTCTCAGCAAATTTTTCTATTTCGGGACTGGGGAGTTAGTACCAGGCTTAGGGTGTATATAAGGCATGTTCCCAACCAAGGCTGAGCCCTCAGCACTACTTGACTTCCCCAGATCACTAAATGTTCCCCTGAAGACCCCCCCTGGTATCATCAGGGTAGCCCTAGAGGCCCCAGTATCTCTGTGATGGGGGCAGCATCGCAGCCTCGTGTCCTAGCACTGGGCCCACTGAACTCTGGGCCCAATGACCACCACTGGGATGCCCCCTGCCAACATGTACACAGTTTCTGCCATTAGACCCCTGGGATGGAGGGGGCTCACCCCGGAGCTCTTGCACCTGTGATGGTGCCTTGCACATAGTATATGCACAATAAACATCCAGTGGTCAGCCTGAGTGGTAATAAACTTCAGTAGTTTCATGACATGCCCACATCCACTGGGTTTGGGGTTCTCCTGACAGCAGTCCCTCTAGACCCCACAGAAGGTAGAGGAGTCAACAGCACCAGAGCCCACCTAGCTTGGCTCTGAAGCAAGTTCTGACACACGCACTCTCCCTGCTTGCCTTCCCAGCCATCCTGAACCCAGCCCAAGCGAAAGGCCCCCGCCTCAGGGGCTGCAGGAGATACCTGTGTTCCAGTAATTGGTGCAGGTGGTCCAGGGCAGCTGAGAGGTGAAGGAGCTGAACAGGTAGAAGAGAGCCCAGGCGAGGATGATGATGTAGTAGATGTTCAAATAGGACTCTATGACCACAGACGCCAGACCAATACCTTTCAGAAGTGGGGAGGGGGCGGGATCAAGAAATATGAGCTGAGAAAGGGCATGCAGGCACCACTCAGCAGGATTGATATTTGAGGGCTTGTCTATTGCTGTGAGAAGTAATTTCCAGCAGTCTTCTTAAAGCAAGAGACAGAGCACTACCCTATGCATTCTTTCATATTATATAGATAACTTTTCTGTTACGTAGTATGCGTATAACACATATGATATCACTGTATCACTGTCCTCCCATTCATCGATTTGCTCGAGTGGGCACTACCCTCCCCCCCTCCTCCCTCCTCCTACCCCTCCCCCACTCCTCCCTCCTCCTACCCTTCCCCCTCCCTTAGCGCTAGCCAGTGGGTTCTGCACTTGGCTGAACACATTCAAGTCAAGTTCTCGAGCTATTTAAGGAGCGCAGGACCAAAGGTCAATGCAGTCACCACCCCCCCCAACGCACACGTCTATCAGGTAAGCCCACCCTGCTTGTCTTCGGCCCTCTGGAAAGGCATCTGGAGCCAGGTAGGTTTTTCCTGCCTTTGGGGCCTCTAGGAAGCCTTGAGACCTATTTGCGCACGAATCTAGCAAAGGAGGGGGAGGAGGCGGGGGCTGCTGAGAACCTGGGGTCTCCCAAGAAGCTGGCGGCCGACCTGTGGCATATTTAGAGCGCACGCAAGATACCCAGGCAGACACCCAAACACCCAAGCAAGCAGTCACTGTTCTAAGGTCGCCGCCAGACCTGCTGTGCTGCGACCTCCAGGCAAAAAACTCTGAAGCGCAAAAAGCACCCTAGATCTAGGGCAGAAGTAGAGGGCTGGAGGGAACATGGGGGGGCGAGGCATAGCGGGGGCCGGGGGTCTGTACATAGAGTAGAGAAGGGACGGGGGTATAATGCTCAGGGGGCGGGGCGCAGCAGGGGCGGGGCATTGTGTAGGGGCGGGACAATGCGCCTGGAAGGGGAGCGGGCACTGGAGGAGGGGCAGGGCGCCGGGGACGGTGCAGCAGGACCTGGGTATAATAAGTTAAGGAGGGAATGAGTGAGCACTGCGAGTGTTTCCTGAGTGCACGCTGGGCTGGTGCAAACAGAGCGGGAGGAGTTTAGGCAGGTGGTTTGCGTCCGCACCTTGCCACCAGCATCGATGCTCACACCTTGCCTGGGCCTTGCCCAGAGTCCCCAGGCCTAGAAGGCCTGAGAGACTTGATACCTGAGTCCCAGAGAATCCAGCCCTTGCCACTACTGAGCCCAGGGAATTGAGAGTTGCTGTGCACTGCCGGAGTTTGGAACAGAACCTCCAGAAACTCTGTTTGCCTGTGGCCACAGAAGGGCCGAGCAGGGGCAAGGGTGGGCAGAGCTCTCCCTCCTCCGCCCCTCACTGCTGCTCCTCCCGGGATTCCATGTTAGGCCCCGAAGGAATCAGTACTATCCCGAAGTCTGGCTTCCAGCGTTCGGGTTCCAGTGCTCAGCAACTGGGGTTGGCCCCACTGAGCCCACCTCTGTCCAGTGTGAGGCAAGAACCCGAGCCTAGCCCTGGAGGTCCTCTTAGGACCTGCCATGGGGAAAACCCGCCTCGATGTCACATGTGCCAAACACTTCTCCAAGACTCTGAGACACCCCACTCTGGGTTTCCTGCACTGGGACCCCCCAGAGGACTGATCCAATTCGGGAACAACAGAGTGTTGGGGGAAGGACCGCCCAAGCTGCTCATTTGTTTACCAGACCCAGAGAGAACCCTAATTATCAGAGAGAGCATGAAGTTTCAGCCCCGGGAGCAGGCTCAAATCATGCACATAGAGATGATGAGAGTTACTGTCGGAGGACATGAGGAAATGCGTGTAAGGGGACACTGCAGGCCTGCCACAGGAAGGGTTTCAGAGACCACCACTGCGGTCACTCTCAAAGAAGGAGCAACTCCAGACTAGGCCACAGCTTTGCCATGAAGCTGGCGAAGAGGAAATGCATCTCCCAAGGCTCAGCAACTCACACTGTCTTTATAATGTTTGTCTTTCTTCTTTTGTATTTGTGCTTTGGGGCCACCCTTGGTGATGCTCAGGCTTACTCCTGACTCTGTGTTCAGGGATCTCTCCTGGCAGTGCTCGGGGAGTGTATGGGTGCCCGGGATCAAATCTGGTTTGGCAAGTGACTTGCCTGCTGTACCTTCTCTCTGGCCCAATTCTGTCTTTCTTAAGGCATGTCTTTTGCTGTTCCCCACCCTTCGCCATGGGTGTTTTCTGAAGCCTCTTCCCATGTCCTGTGCTCTCCAACACAAGCTGAAGGATGGGAAAGGAAGGGTTGAGTGATGCCTGGCTCAGGGAAGAGGATGGGGGGGTATACTCACCCTGAAAGAGGGGACAGATTTTCCTCCAGGCTGTGACGCTCCCTGGCTGGTGTACTGTCCCAAGGCCACCTCCAGGAAGAAGAGTGGAATGCCGCAGGTGAAGAAGAAGATGAAGTAGGGAATGAAGAAGGCTCCTGCAAAGTAGAGGGAGGGAGAGGCTCAGCTCCCCCAGCCCCCCCACACCCCCTCCCCAGGCCCTACTCCCCAGGACCCGCCATTCTGCTTCCCCCTCCCCCCCCTCCCAGGGAACTCTCCTGTCTGAGAGCAGAAACTGGTCAAAATTTTCCTGTCTGGGGATCAGAAAGACCTCTGAGAGGAAGGGAATGAAAATTTAGGTTGAAACCTAAGATGTTCTGCTATTTATTTTCTCAGTGTGCTTCACAAATCTCATCGATTTATTATTTTTGGAACCAAAACATGTGTTCTGTGTAATTCAATGTGCTTATTAAATTATCAAGTTTGTTATGTGTTAGAGAAAAACAAACAAAAAACACCTTAGGAAAAAAATAATTTTTAGGGGCTGGAGAGATGGTACAGCTAGTAGGCACTTGCCTTGCATGTGGCTGACCTGGGTGTGATCCCTGGCATCCCATATAGTCCCTGGAGTACTACCAGGAGTAATTTCTGAATGACAGAGCCAGGAGTAACCCCTAGGCATCGCTCGGTGTGCCCACCCCCAAAAAAAAAGAAGAAAAAAATTATTTTCCCTCTAATATTTTCCAATGGTGTTTTTCCCCTTTGACTGTAATCCAAACTTGGTTCCCAGTGGCAAAGGCCATTCCTTGGCTCAAGCAGATTCCCTGAAACTGGGGTTCAGAAGCCCTTTTTGTGTAGGCTCTGTCCCCCCAGGGCACCAGAGAGGGAACATCTAAAGACAGTCCCGTGCTAATGGAATTGGAAGCCAGCTGGATGCCCTCGGATGGCTCTTCCGCACTAAGACACAAACCTCACTTAGACAAGTCCTCACAAGGAACCGGATTTAGTGTCTAGTGCACACGCCTAACACTTAGCTCTTCTTTGGGGTTAGCCAACATCAAAATCCTCACAAATAAGCTCCTGTTGCTGCCCCCACTTTATAGATCAGAGCAACGAGAACAGCATGAAGAGCCAAAGCCTGACTCTGTGCTTTAAGTCAAGATATTGGAATGACTCTCAAGTCAGTAAGGACAAAAGAAAAGCATTGGCTAATTCTCCAATCTGCTCACAAGCACAAGCACAGGTTTCCTTTAGGCCAAACTCGGAACCGGCTCTAGCACTCAGCAGTCCCTTAAAGATGTGTGTCCTGAACCTCTTCTCCTAGCTGTGTTTCCTTTCAGCATCTCCAACTGCTGCCCTGTCTCTACCTTTGGATCTTACTCTATGTCATCAGCGCCTTCACTGGCTTCTTAAGAGACTCAGCTATGACGAAGGCCATTAGCCCCACAACTGCAAGTGTTTGATTTGCTCCTCATAATGCATTTTGAGGAATTGCTAGGTCTGAGAGTGTGCATGGATTGTTTGCTTGGCTTCACTTTCTTTTTATGCTTGGAGGGAGGTAAAAATACCCATAACACAAAGTGAGCCCTTTCCAGTACAGCTTGACTGGTCATAGGTCCATCACCCTTTTATGCAACCGGCACTGCCATTCACAGCCTGAACTTCTCACCCTCCCCCATGGAATCTTATGCTTTAAGAGGTAACTGCCCATTCCCCCACCCCGTCTCCCCAGCAGCTAATAACCGCACACTTCTGTCCCTGTAATTTAACCTCTATTAGATACCTTGGAGGAATGGAATCCTCTAATACTTGACCTCTTGGGTTTTGCTGATTTCACTTAGCTCAATGCCTTAGCAGTTCATCCAAGCACATTTATAGTGTCTTGGAATTAGCCTCATTTAGGAGATGGAGAGAGAGTGCAATGGTTAGAGTATTTGCCAAGCATGTAGTCCCAATTTGAGTTGGATCCCTGGCACCTGCCAAGAGGGATACCAGAAAAGAATATTCACCCAATACCCATCTGATAAGGGGTTAATATCCAGGATATATCAGGCACTGGTAGAAAACAGCCAACCCCATCAAAAAAATGGGGAGAAGAAATTAACAGAAACTTTGACAAAGAAGAAATTCAAATGGCCAAAAGGCATATGAAAAAAATGCTCATCATCACTCATCATCAGGGGAGATGCAAATCAAAACAACAAAGAGATATCATCTCACACCACAGAGACTGGCACATATCCAAAAGAGCAAGAACAGCAAGTGCTGGCAAGGATGTGAGGAGAAAGGGATTGTTGGTGGGAATGTCGACTGGTACAGCCTCTTTAGAAAACAATATCGACATTCCTCCAAAAACTGGAAATTGAGCCCCCATTTGAGCCAGCAATACCTCTCCTGGGAATATACCCTGGGAGGCCAAAAATACACAGCAGAAACACCATCAGCACTTCTATGTTCATAACTGCACTATTCACAATAGCCAGAATCTGGAAACAACCAGAGTGCCCAAGAACAGATGACTGGATAAAGAAACTATGGTACATCTACACAATGGAATACTATGCAGCTGTCAGGAAAAATGAAGTATGAAATTTGCCTGTAAATGGGTGGATACAGTGCCAATGACTCCAACTCAGACTTTCAATGGCCTGAATGTTACCAAGAAGAGGCTGGGGGCATGTTTGACAGAAGGGATGCAGATGGGGAGACGTCCCATAAGGTATGTTGTGACCCATAGATTCCTTCCCACTATCTCTTGATCACTTGATCACTTGAATCCCATTATTCATCGATTTGCTCGAGCGGGCGCCAGTAACATTTCCATTGGACCCTATCACGTGCCAATGTAGCCCAATGGCATCTGGTTGATTCACTATCTCTATTTAATTTATTTCGGGGCACACTCAGCAGTGCTCAGGGGCTTACTCCTGGCTCTGTGCTCAGAAGTCACACCTGGCAGTGCTTACGGGACCATATATAGTGCCAAGGATCACATTAGGGTCAGCTGTGTGCAAGTCAAATGCCTTAACCCCTGTACTATCTCTTCAGCTCTCCTTCCTACTCCCTCTGGAGGGCTCCATCCCTCTGACAAAGTAGGTGACTTCAGCTTTGTCCGTACAATGAGGTCTTCTGTATCCCAGAAGTAAGGACAACCTTGGGAGCCCGGTTCTCCCCTACATGTGGTCCACCCTAAACAGGCAGCCTTCGGGGACAGTGGGAGGAGGTTGGTTACAGATCTACTCAGGCTTCCTTCTGCCCTTGGCTTCCTCCCCTGGCTTTTCAATGTGCTATTGCTACAGCACCCTACCCTCAATTAACTTCTCAGAATGCTGGATTTGAGAGGTTAACCTGACCCACTGTTCTCTTGGCAACTGCCCAGGCTATGGACATGGGAGCGGAACCTTGCCCCACAGTGAACTGTGCAAAGTACCTGTGACTTAAGCCTCGTTTGAATCTCTTTCCTCTGAACCTGGCACACAGTTTAGAGGTAAAGCACATGCTTTGCGCATGTGAGGCCCTGGGTTTGATCTCCAGCACCATACATAATAAACAAACAAATAAAATTATGTCTCTTTATCCCTTCCAAGTCCTCTTTCCTAACCTTTATACAAATGATCTAAAAACTCAGAATTTTACAAAAGTATCTTCAGGAGTGAATGATTTCTTTTCTTTTCTTTTTTTTTTTTTTGGCCACCCCTTAGGAGTGAACTATTTCTTCCATCTAATTTATGTCTTCCTCATATTTTCAGAACCATATGAAACCATAACCAAGTAATAAAGGTTATTATTAATTCAATAACCTTATATATTTCTTATCCTCTTTGCCTATTGTTTTTGTCTAGAACTGCTAATTTCTCTATTCACATTGAGTATTAGTCTGGGCTTATAGTCAGTGAGAAATAAATTCTAGGGCTAGAGAGACAGTCAGTGGGTAGAGTGCTTGACTTGCAGGGTCACCCCAGGTTTGGTCCCCAGCATCCCTTATGGTCCCTTGAGGCCCAGCAGGAGTAAGCCCTGAGAATGACTAGGTGTGACTCCAAAACAAATAAGAAAAATGAAAAAAAAGAAGAAACAAGCAGAGAAAAAGACAATCTCTTCTTAGAATGAGCACAGTTATAGCTGATGGGGTGGGGGAATGACATTTAACATAATCTGCGATGTCACTTTCCTACATAGATCCATGATTAAATTTTCTAATGTAAAGAATTGGGCCAGAGAGATAGTGCAACAAACTGAGTGCATCAGAGCATGTGAGCGGCCCAAGTTCAATCCCCAGTACCACGTGGTGCCCTGAGCACCACTTGGGAGCAAGCCCCAGGCACAGAGCTGGGAGTTAAACCCACGCATTGTTGGTTGTGGCCTCAAAAATAAAGAAATAAAAATAAAGAGTAAAAACATGTCCAACAAATCTTTTTTTACTACTACTACTACTACTACTACTACTACTACTACTACTACTAATAATAATAATAATAATAATAATAATAATAATACACTGAAGGGAGAGTACAGTAGACATGTACTTGCCCTGAATACAATTGACCTGGGTTCAGTTACCAGCACCCACATGTTCTCCCAAGCCACACCAAGAGTGAATCCTGAGCACTGTGGGTGTGGCTTAACAAATATCCTTTTTAACTAATTAATTTCTGAATGTTCATGACTGCCCTTCTTAAAGACGAGTAACCACAGATTAGGACCCCAGCTTCATTTAGACCCTGGTGTTAAAAATGAAGGAACAAAGAGAGAAGGAGGACAGCAAGTGTTCTCCGAGTCGAACAGGACTGAGCTAAAGCATGAGCAAGAAGCGAGAGATAAAACCTGACCCCTGGCAATACATACAGCACACCATATTCTTGGTGCCACATTTCACCCTGACCCAGGCTCAGCCAAGGGGTGCTGCAATGCAGCTGAGGGTACACTGCTACCTCCCTGCCTCCACCAGTTACTGGGAAGGACAGAGTAAGGGGCAGCCAGAACCCAAAGCCTGTGTCTTGGGCTTTCATTGTCCCTTTTCAGATGCCAGAGACAGAGGCATGCGGTGGTGCGGCAGTCAGAAGCCTGGTCTTGGGTAAACCACTGAATGCTTTGACTCCCCGTGTGCTCCTCCGTGAACCGAGGGCTTGAACTAAGACTTCTCTAGCTCTCGTTGTAATGCTTTCTGTGAAACAGTGGCCTAGGACAAAGAGTTGTCACCCTCCACATGTCTCGCTTCCCCTCATCTCTGGCCAGCCCTGACTTGGCCAGGAAATCTCACAGCTATTCTTTGCCTTTATTGGCTCAAGCACTTTGCAAAAATAACCAGGATTTTGGTTTATTTTGGGTTAGATGAGGTTGGCAGTGCTAGGGGAAGCATGTGGTGCCATGGATCAAACCCAGGGCTCAGGTATGCAAACCCTAGGCTCCAGCCCTTTGAGTCATCTGCCCAGCCCTTATTAACTATAAGCTTTTAAATACAGGAGGAAAAAAAAGTGCATAGATGTTCAGGAAATATTTGTTGAATTAAATAGGAGTGGTGTTTAGTGAGCATTTAACATAGGCAGGGGGATATACATGATAACCCTTAAATGTATGTATTGCAAGCCACAATGTGTAAGAGAAGGGAGAGGGAGAGAGAGAGAGAGAGAGAGAGAGAGAGAGAGAGGAGGATAAGGAGAAGAAGAAGAAAGAGAAGGAGGAAGAGAAGAAGAAGAAGGAGGAGGAGGAGGAGGAGGAGAAGAAGAAGGTGGAGGAGGAGGAGAGAATAAGGAGGAGGAGGAGGAGGAGGAGGAGGAGGAGGAGAAGGTGAAGGAGAAGGAGGAAAAGGAGAAGGGGAAGGGGAAGGAGGAGAAGGAAAAGAAAAATGCCTGTCATAGAGGCAGACTGGGGGAGGGAGGAGGGAATCAGGGGACATTGGTGGTGGAAAATGTGCACTGGTGGAGGGATGGGTGCTGGAACACTGTATGACTGAAACCCAATCATGAACAGCTTTTTAATTGTATATTTCATGGTGTTATAATAAAATTAAAAAATAGTGTTTAAGAGGACTTTATAAGTAATAATATTCTTTATTTATTTAGGCTTTGAGCACACCTGGCAATGCTCAGGGTTATTCCTGGCTCTGCACTCCAGAATTACTCCTGTCAGTAATCGGGGGTGCTGGGGATCGAATGGGGTCAGTTGTGTATAAGGCAAGCACCCTGCCCACTGAACTATCTCTCTGGTCCCAATAATAGTCATCTTTAAAAGGGCATGTTTCTTCTTCTTACCTTTCTCTAATGCACCTAATAGTTTCCAAAAAAACTAAAAAATTTTATAAGAAAAATAAAGGTACTTATACATTTTAAGTTATTTATTTATTTTTAGTGACATAAATAATTTTATTTAGGAAATTAGAAAAGAGGGAGTCGATGCCATAAAAGAAAAACTTTTATACTCCCATGACTGGCATGTGAGGGCCTCCAGAATGAAACGCACCTCTTTAAAGGCAGGAATGAGGCTGGCCATGGGCTTATAGCACAGCAGGGAAGGTGCTTGCCTTGCACACAGCTGACCCCACTTCAACCCCAGACTACCAGGAGTGATGCCTAAGCACAAAGCCGGGGTAAGCCAAGGGTAATACCTGAGGACTGCTGGGTGTGGCAGTAAGGAAAGAAGGAAGGGGAGGGAAGGAGGAGAGAGAGAGAGAGAGAGAGAGAGAGAGAGAGAGACATGGGGAGGGGAAGCGAGAGGAGGGGGGAGGGAAGGAGACTGCTCCCTGTCATAAATAAATGCAAGTCAAGGAGTTATTCCATTTATCTGGAATGGCACAGAGTGTAGATTATTGGTTCAGGGGTGAAGGGAACAGGAGAGGGGAGTGGCTGCTAGCGGGCACAGTTCTGAGAACGCACAAAAGCCATTGCAGGTTACTCTGAAAAGGTTCCTTTCCACCCCACGCTCCAGTGCCCTTGCTTGTTTCTATTTCCAGTACTGAAAAATCATCATAAAGTTGTGGGGTTTTCTTTCTTTTCTTCATTAAAATACAAGGTGCTGCAACACAATTTCTGAGATCAAAATGCTTCCAATTGCCCCCATCTGACTCCAAGCACAGCTGACCTGAGAGCGGGATCAAGCCCCACCACTCCCTGGTCTCGCTTCCTATTGTCCGTCCTGTGTCACGTGCCCAACCACTGCCTGCCTCCCTGTGTTCGCAAATAAGCTAAGCGCACTTTCACCCCAGGACCTTTGCACCTGCTGTTTGGTCTAATCAGATGTTCTTCGCCTAATATCCATAAGGCATGGTCCTTCACCGCCTTCAAGTCTTGCTCAAAAGCCATTTCAGTGAAACGTTCCTTGGTTCCCTCATTTCACACTTCAGATCCCTTTCCCCAGGCCCCATGACCCAGTATTTTCCTCCTCTCCCTCCTACTGTCTGTCATTCCACTTGGCACCTTTTGACATACTGCGCTTTTACTTACTTGTCTGTTATTGTTAGCCTTGTTGCCCTTCACTAAGAAATAACACACAACACATTATGGCTTGCATCCGGGACAGTTCTTAGAACACGGTCAATATCACTATCACTATCTTCCCGTTCATCACCTACCTGCTAGAGCGGGCACCAGTAATATCTCCATATGTCCTGTCTCATGCTAGTAGAACCCAAAGGCATCTGCTTGCTCCAGGAACATAAAGAGCCCCAAACCATTATATTAGGTCATGGGAATGACCCAATATAAATGTCACTGGTATTTGGCATATCAAATACAACACGAACAGCTTGCCAGGCTTGCCGTGCGGGTGGCATACTCTTATAGAACACGGTAGCCCCACAATAAGTGGATGGGAGAATATATTTGCAAAGTATACATGCACCAAGGGATTAATATCCAAAATATATAAAGAACACATATAACCTAAACAACAACACCACAATAAACCTGACTAAATATGGGTGGAAGACATGAAAGGACATATTCTCCAAAGAAGACAAACAATGGCTTGTCTTCTTTGCACCTAAAAACATGTTTTTACACTATTAGGATACTGCAAGTCAAAATCACAATGAGGTATCACCTCCCTCCTCTTAGAATGGTCCATATAAAAGATAAGCAACAAGACTAAAAAAGATATTACAGTGGATAATACAGAGATCCTGCATGCAGCCAACCTGGTTTCAGTCCCCAGCATCCCATATGGTCCCCTGAACACCGCCAGAATTAATTCCTGAGTGCAGAGCCAGGAGTAATCCCTGAGCATGGCCAGGTGTGGCCCCAAAAGCAAACAAACAAAAAGATAAGGAATGTTGTAAAGATGTGAAGAGAAGCACACCCTTGCTCACTGTCTTGTGGGAATGTAAAGTGGTCCAGCCACTGTAGAAAGAACTGCAGAAATTCCTTTAAAACTTTAAGAACAGAATGACCATATAACCCAGCCACTCCACCTCTGAGCATTTAGCTGAAGAACACAAAAACACTGACTCATAAATATACATGTGCCCTCATATTCATTGTTCATTGTTTCTAATAGCCCAGAAGACTGCTCAAGTACCCAAAGGGTGGATAAAGGAGATGTGGCAGAACTAAGAAGACAGGGGAAAGTTACTCAGCTGTGAAAAGGATGAAATCTGGCCACTTGGCAACAATACCAATGGAAATAAATGAGAAGGGAGGAAGACAAACGCTATGTGATTTTGTTCACATGCCAAGTATTAAGAAGCCAAGCAACCAACCAAACAAAACAATTTCCTAGATACAGAGAATTTAATATTGGTTGCCACAGGGGGAGAGATCCTGGGGAAAGGGGAAGGGGTCAAGTATGTAGCAATGGATGAACTCTAGTAATGGTCATAGTGGCGTGCTCACAGATATAGAATTATAATGTGGTATGTCTGTATCCATAATGTTCTAAGCCAACAGGACTGTAATAAAATTTTAGGGGCCAAAGCAATAGCACAGTGGATAGGGAGTTTGCCTTACATGCAGCCAGATTTGATCCCGGCATCCCATATGGTCCCCTAAGCACCACCAGGAGTAATTCTTGAGTGTAGAACCAGGAGTAACCCCTGAGCATTGCTGGGTGTGACCCAAAAAGCAATATATATATATATATATTTTTAATGTGGGTCAGAGCAATAATACAGTGGGTAGTGCATTTTTGTTGCACGCAGCTGACCCAGGTTTGATCCCCGGCATCCCATACATCTCATATGGTCCCCCAAGCACCGCCAGGAGTAATTCCTGAGTGCAGAGCCAGGAGGAACTCCTGAGAATCGCTGGGTGTGACCCAAAAAGCAAAGCATATTATATAAATATAAATTTTGTTGAGTGGATAAATATAAGCAATCAATTGACATTTGTATCAAGTAACAAAGGAGCTTATTTTAAAAAGTCAGATTCGGGTTGGTAAGAAAGTACAGTGGGAAAGGCCCTTGCCTTGCATGTAACACACCCAGGTTCCATTTCTGGCACCCCATAAAGTCCCCCATGAGCATTGTTGGATGTGACCCTAAATCCAAATAATAATTGATAAATTAAAATAATTAAAAATTAAAAGCCAGACTCCTCAGTTAATTAAGTGAGCACATTACCAGACTTAATGTTCTCTGGAGCCCTGGGAGGCACCACCCCATTCTACGGAGGGGCACACTGGGATTAAAGGTAGAGCTGAAACTGCCCACCGCTCTCCAGACCCACTCCGGCCTCCTTCCATCTGACACACTGCACCCAGGAAGGCCTGTCTGGCTTTGGGACGCAGCTCTCCCCACCATGCCTACCTCAAAGTGAACTCACCACCTCCATTTTTGTAGCAGAGATAGGGGAACCTCCAGACATTGCCCAGCCCAATGATCTCCCGGCCACTGACAGCACAAACTCCATCTTGTTGGTCCATTGGCCCCGATCCTTCACCTGCTCCTGGCCTTCCCGATCCAACTTCTCTCCCTCCTCAGGGACCCAGGAGACCATAGGAAGCCCATCCTCGTGGACTGCCACTTTGCCATCCATAGCCATGTAGGGGTAGAGAGGCTGCAGAGCTGGGAGTGGGTAGAAGGAGACACAGCCTGCAGGAAGGAGAAGAAGTGAGCGCCACAACCTGCAGGCCAAGTCTTTCATTACTGCCGGAATAGAGTCTAAGGGTTTCAAGTTGTTGGAAGGGTGTTTTGTATCGCTGGACTACTGATTTTCTTTTTTCTTTTTATTTTAATTATACCTCCGTGAGATATACAATTACAAAGATGTTCATAATTGGGTTTCGGTCATACAGTGTTCCAGCACCAGTGCGCTGTTCCCACCACCAACGCCCCCACATTGCTTCCCACCTCCCCAGTCTACCTCTATAGCAGGCACTTTTCCTTTCCTTCTCTCTCTCTCTCTCTCTCTCTCTCTCTCTTCTCTCCTACTTTGTGGCTTGCCATACAGACAGTTAGGATTTATCATGTAAATCTCTGTGTATTCAATGCTGAGTTCTAGTCTGGTGTTACCATTTCCCACAATTAGTAGAACACTGGTATATATTGATATCCCATTAATGAATACAGTCATTCTATATATGTCCTTTTTCCGTCTGATGATCACGTCACTAAGCGTGATCATCTCCACTGGACTACTGATTTTCTTCCCGAATTTACCAGGACATTTACTCCTAAAGTTACCCACGGTTCTTATAACACTGAAAGCTCATCTTCATGTGCCCAATCTACAGATGGGAAAACCTCAAACTTGAAAGATAATGTACCTTACCTAAGACATCCCACCCACCCCTAAGGAGTAGATTAGGGTAAAAAACCAAACATGAGCTCTTCATTTCAAGTTCTTTTGGACTTTTGTATACCCAGCCACCTAGCCCACTGGCCTATCTGCCCCAGCTGCGCCTTCCAAAAGGATCAAAGGATCAGGAGGTCAAAAGGCAGGCTTGATCTAGGTACTGCCTAGCCTTCTCCAGGCCAGTTGTGTGCTCATCCCTGTACCGGGGCAATTGATCAGCTCAGAGTAAACATGGGAGCCAGCCAGCTGGGAGGATCTGATTGGGAGGGAAGGAGAAGGTGGGGCCTCGGAACCAGAGAGAGTCTCTTAAAGGGGAGGCTTCCCAGCAGCTGCCCGTCATGCCCTTCCAGGCTACCTTCCCCACCCTCCCCATTCCCCAAAGAGTCCAGAACTCTCTAGAGTTCTAGAAAAATGTCTTCGTTTCATTCTGTCCACGCATCTGCTTGTCAACTGCCAGGACCCGGCTTGAGGCTGGGTGTCGTCTGTCTGCAAGGAATATATTTGCCTCCACCTCCTGTCCCTGGTCACCCTGGAGGCCACCTCCACATTTGTCTCCAGGGGCATGAGAGGGATCAGAGTGGCCGGGAGTTCCCAAGGGTCCTGTGCTTCTCCAGGGCCCAAGAGAAACAAGGGATTCTTTTTTATTAAAAGATGAGTCTGTGTTTATTTGTTGGTCCTTTAAACCCAGGCAACAGCCTGAGCCCAAGTCAGTTCAAAAGGCGTGGCAGGAGCCATTTGAGGTGATGGAAATTTTTGAAGGTGACTTGGAGGGTGCAGGTTACCCCCGGGAATGGGAAAGCATGTCAGAGCGAAATTCTGGTGCCAGGACCTGTGTTGGGGGCTTCCACTGCAAACTCCGGCTCAGTAGGGAACATGAGGGGAGGGATACCCCCTGGGAGAGTGGAAGTTTGAGTCTCTGATCTAAGGAGTGGGGGGCAGGGGCAAGAAAAGAGAAAGGAGTCCCAGGTTCAGAACCAATGGGGTTCTTCGAACCAGATCCTCCAGGTGAAACCTGGTGAAATCCTCCAAGTAAGGGAGTTGAAGCCCTAGGGAATGTTGGTGGGTCTCTACTGACCCAGGGCAGGGTGGACCTGATTCCTCATCCAACAGAGTGAGTGAATGGACTCAAAACGAGGGATAAGAAGGCACCAGACTGGAAACCCAAGCTGCAGTCCAGAACTCCAGATGAATAACAGAATTCACATTGGAGCTAGCATAAGCTAAAGGCATCATCTACACGACCAAACATCAGCTTTAGGAGAGGGTGCGCATTGCAGGAACCTTATTCTGTAAATGAGATGAGTGGGGCAGGACAAGGGGGTGACATGAAGGGACAGGCAGCTCCAGCAGGTGTATAATGATTGGGTCCACTTACCTACACACTCAGCTCTGACAACGCCCCTGCTGTGGAGCTTTAGTCCAAACACACCTCCTGGGGGCAGGGAGTTAATTTCCTGGAAGAGAAAAAAATGGCCCGGGCTCAGGCAGGTGCTGGGAAGGCCTAGAGGGATCAAAACCAAAACCAAATGGGCAGGGGCCAGAACGATAGTCCAGCGGGGAGGGCGTCTGCCCTGCACACAGCCCACCCACCCGGGTTCAGTCCCCGACATCTCATATGGTCCCTGAGCACTGCCAGGAGTCATTTCCGAGCACAGAACCAGGAGTAACCCCTGAGCATCACTGGGTGTGACCCAAAAAGAAAAAAAAATCTGCAGAAGACGGAAGTCAAGGAGAAAGACTGGTTGCTGGTTGAGGCCCAAGGCTCCCCAAAGAAGAGGGTCTCCAAGGGAGGAGCCTGGAGGTGCCTCAGCATCCTCAGGTCTGAGGCCCCTTTTTAGGGTCAGGTACCCTCACAGGTGTGAGGGGGGAGGACTGGCTGGGAAAGGACAAATGAGAAAAAAGCAACTTAGAGAGCAGGGGCGGGGTAGGAACAGAGCCAAGCCCATAAAGGACACAGAGCTGACATGTTTGGGTTCTGACATGTTTGGGTTCGTTGTTTTTTTCTTTCAACAACAACAACAAAACAACAAAGGTTACTAGGAGGAGTGGATTCTGCCGGTAAGAATGAAAAACTGGAATGGCAGATTGAGATTCAGTGAGGCTGAATCTCCAGCCACCAGCCGGTGAAGTGGAAATGGGCTCGTGCGTGCAGCGGGAGCGACTAAGCTAGACCCAGGCAGGAGCCCAGGAGCACAGTGGCCCCGAAGCAGACCCCACAGAACTCTTCTTTGGGGGTGACTTCTAAGAGAATAGGGGGTCACATCCCACGGAGCTCAGGGGCTATTTGTGGTTTCTGTGCAGGGTTGTTTTCAGTGGTCCTTGGAGAACCAAGATGCTGGGGATCAGAACGGTGCCGCCTGCGTCCAAAGCCTGCCAGTCACCCATTGAGCTTCCTATGGGGGCTCAGAAAGCCCAAATGATAACACACCTCCCTCCTTGCCCTCCCAGCCCCAGGGTACACATCTCAAGGAACGGCCACACATTAGTGCTTGACCCTAAGGGAGTTGATTTCTGGGGACCCCCGTATTCCCAGGGAGCACACAGCCCAGCCCCTTCCCCAGCCCTCAGTATCTCCTTCTCAGGCAGTCCTCCACTGCAGCCGGGTAGAGGCTCACAGAATGGACCACACCACCCACATCCACAGGGGCCCTCTGCAAGCAAAAGCACCAAGGCTGTGCCAGGCTCCAAGCTGCCCATCGAGGAAATCCTGAAGAGGCTCATCTGTCGTGGACAGTGCCCAGGAGCCAGACCAGAGTCAGAGCCCAGGCCAGTCCGGCAGAGGTACAGACCCCTCTAGAAAGGCTGTACCCACACCCCCAGGCTGTAGGGGCTGCAGCGCTGTCCCCTTTCACTCTCCAATCCTGCCTAGGAGTGCTGAGGCTCTGGCCACGGTGGGGGGCAGGGGCACTGGGGACGCCCCAGCACATGCTCCGGCCCACACCCACATACCAGCTCGGCTTCCACACACACTCACGGGTGCCATTCCCGTCACGTCCCTTTGCACACACATACCTGTGCTCAAGGCACCAAAACCTGCCTCCCTTACCAGCCCTTCACACCCCAGGGGCGGCTGGGCTCAGCTGGGGCCATCTGCGCCTCCCACCAGCGCCCTTCCTGCCCCACACGCAGGCACACCCAGGCACACCGCCTCCTCCACCCCACCCGAGCAGGGCAAACTGGGCTCTTGGCTCACTGTGCCAGCTGGGTGGGTTGGGGGAGAAGCCGCAGGCAGAGAGCCCCACCTGCCACTTGCTAATAGCAGCTCACCCATGCTTTCTCTGCTTTCCTGCCCACTTCACCGGACACTGCCGGCCTTCCTCTCCCTCTCAGTCTCGGGGGTCACTCAGCTTTCACTCTCCCTGGAGCCAGTCCTTCCCCCACCCCCTTCATGTGCTTCCCCTATTCCCCCAGGCATGGCCGGGAGTGATCCTGATGCTAGCCAGGAAAGGGGAAGCCGGCTGACACTCCCCTCCTGAGATCCTCCAATTTTAGACTCCACACACACATACACACCCGGTCCCACATGATTGAGCCACACTTCGATTCCTTTGGTGAAGCCTTGCCTCGTCCCTGAGGCCCTTCTGGGACTGCGCTCTGAGCCACCAGACAGACCCAGCCCTCCACTTCCTGCTCACCTCGTCCCGATCTGGCTCCTGTGGTCAGCTCAGCTCCATGCCTCGGGTCCCTCGGAGAGTTCCAGAAAGCCGCTTACCAGAAAGCAGAGAAAGAGTCACACACACGGGGAGAGAGAAAGAGAGAGAAGGAGAGGGACCTGCAAGGGAGTCTCTTCCACCTTCCCTTCTCCTGTGGCTCCCAGTTCAAAAATCCCATTTGAGTGCAGTCCTTGTCCTGAGACTCCCAGAGGACAGAAAATAACGTGTGTGTGTGTGTGTGTGTGTGTGCCTGTGTGTGTGTGTGTGTGTGTGTGTGTGTGTGTGTGCTTGCGCCAGTGAATTGGGAAGTGCAGGGGCAGAGAAATACCATGAGCCACAGGAGGGACTGAGGCCAAAAGTTTGTGAACCAGGATTACGACATCCTACCTCAGGAAGTCAAGTCCTCTGTCCCCAGCCACCCCCCTCTGACTCCCACAGGCCCCCGCCCCCTCCGACTCCCACAGTGCACCCCTCCCGCTCCTCCCGTGGGCGCTGTCCCAGCACCGCCCCTCCAAGTCTCCTAGCCTCCACTAGCACCGCATCTCAGGACTTTCCGCTTCAGACCCCCTTCCCCCCTCTCCCCTCTCACCTTGCCCCTCCAGACATGAGAAGAATAGAGGGGACGTCCAGGGAAGGGACAGCCCTTTCTTAGGAGGCAGTGGGGTAGGAGCCGCCCCCTCTGGGCTGGAAGCAAAACCTCACCTCGGGAGGGGAATTGGCCCCGGCACGGGAGGAGGGTGAATCACGAGCTGGAGTTTTCCACCCGGTACCTGCCTCTGGTTTCAAGGCAACTGTTCTGAAGTGCCCCTTTGCCTTGGGATTTTCCTAGACAAAGTGCCCCGGGGTGAGGGGCAGGGGGTGGAACACTCAGGAAGATAATCCAGATAGGACCCCAGAGTGCTGTGGTCCGGTGTGAACCCGCCTCTGTTATTTTACCAGCCCTGTCAGTCCAGCACAGACCTGAGCCTCAGTTTCCCCATTTGTGAAATGGGCAACAGGACTGAAGACAAAACTGCAGGTGGCCTAGTTAGCGTGGACACGTAAGGAGAACCCTGGGTGCTGGTTGCGGGGGACGAGTCAGCAGGGGCTGGATGCTGGGGCTTCAGATCAGGCTGTGCAAAGTATGTTGGGGGTGCGCTGAGGAGGTGACCAGAAATGCTGGAGTCCAGGCTTTGAATGCAGGCCCCGGGGGCACCACTGGGAGGGACCCCCCAGGCCCCGGAGTGAGAAGTAGGTCCTGAGTTGGTGACCTCTTGGCCCAAAGGCACAGGAGCCGTTTCTTGGCAGCCTGCATGGTGCTTTGGTATTTGTTTAATAAATAGGTGTGCCCAGTGCTGTGTGCCCAGGAGAGCTGCTCCGGTGGCAGATCTCATCACTGTCCCTGAGCTAGTCCTGGGGTACCAGGCACAGGTCCCATGGGACCCTTCTCCTCACGCTTTCCTTCCAAACAATGAAGATGCTTCTTCAGCCCCAGGTGTTCAAGAGAAGGGGAAATGGTGGGGAGAAGGGAAATTCCCTTGGTCCCTGCTTCCCCTTGGCAGCACTTGACCCGCAGGGCTGTGAGGATGAAGCGAGATGTTCGGGCTGTACTTTTCCATGAAGCATCCCCCCACTCTGTGGCTCTCAGCCCCTCTCCGCCTCTCTTCTGGGTTTCCCACCACCGAGCCTCAGTTCTCAGACCCTTTGCCTCAGTGACGCCAGAAGCAGGGCTAGGGGTCAGCTCTGGCAGGGCAGGGAGCCACATGCTGGCTTCTACTGGGACAGTGTGCTTGGTCGGTTACATCTGCCCTGTCCCTGCTCGCTGGGGTCACCATGTGTCCACTGTATAGCTTATTGCATTGGGCAAGGACCTAGTTCCAGGACCACATAGTCACCCTGTCAGGAGGGGGAATAAGAAGATGGAGATTTGGCTGCACCTAGCATGGAGTTCCTACCCCCTTGTTCATTAAAAATTTGGTTTCCGGACTTTCTGGCAGGACTTGGGAACACCCAAGGCTCAGCTGTCTTCCACCAATCCTTCATCTTGGAGAATAACAGCTGCCTTGTTTCACACTGACATCGCCTTTTGACTTCAAACCTTCCCTTACTTAAGCCCCAGAAACGTCCAACTGGGTAATCAGATCAATTGGTCAAGTCCTGGCACACAGAGCACAGAGCCCCCTCTTCTCAAAGTTAAATAAGCCTATTTGGAAAACGGACGTAAGCTAGCGTAGCTTCTTCCCCTGGGAAGGGTTCAGAGACCAGGTGAAAGGTACCTAAATGAATCTATCATCTTGGTGCAGCAAGAAACAGTGAATCCTAAAGAACATTCTTACCACCCCCTTGCCGCCATGTGCTTTGAGAGGGACTGCCTTAGCCTCTACGCTCTGTGCATCTATGTCAGGTGAGCTCCCTTCGATGGAACCCCACTTAGTCTCACAATACGAAATGGAACAGTAGAGACTGAGCCGCTTTTTTTATTTTATTATTTATTTATTTTTTCGCTTTTTGGGGTCACACCCAAAATGCTCAGGGGCTATCCCTGGCTCTGCACTCAGGAATTGCTCCTGGCACTGCTCGGGAACCATATGGGATGCCGGGATCGAACCCAGGCCGGCACAGGCCGGCCACGCAAGGCAAACGCCCTACCCGCTGGGCTATCTCTTCGCCCCAACTGCGCCACTTTTTACAGATGAGGAAATCCAGGTAAATAGAAAGAAGCTAAATAATGTGTTCTGGGGACTGCACTCCAACAAATAATGGAGCTGTGCTCTGAATCTGAGCTTCTTGGCTCCAAGTAAAGATACTGCAGCAGACCATTTCCCACTGTGACTTTTTCGTTTGTTCTTCTAACAGATCACTTAACACTGTATTGGAGAAAGAACTAAGAAATTAATTTGTTTCAATCAGATAGATGAATGGTTTGGGGTGGTTGGGTCAATGGATGGATGGATGGATGGATGAATGGATGGATGGATGGATGGATGGATGGATGGATGGATGGATGGTGGATGGGTGGATGGATGGACAGACGATGGATGGATGGATGGACAGATGGACAGATAGACAGATGGATGGACAGATGGATGGATGGACGGATGGACGGACCGGATGGATGGATGGATGGATGGATGGATGGATGGATAGATGGACGGACGGATCGATGGATGGACGGACAGACGGATGGACGGATGGATGGATGAATGCTTTGGGATGAATGAATAGATGGTGAGAGAATTAGGTGAGAAGATGGATGGATGGTTGGGATGTATGGATAGATGGCGGGTGGATGGATGGATGAATAGTTGTGTGTATGTGTGGAATGTGTAGAAGGATGGATAGATGGTTTGGGATGGATAATGGTTTAGGTTAAATGGTGAGATGGTTTAGGATAAATGAATAGATGGGTGAGTGATAAATGAATGGATGGTTTGGAATGGATAGATGGTAGGTGAAGAGATGAATAAACAGTAAGTGTAAGTTTGGCTGAGATAGAAAATGAATGCATGGATGGATGGATACATGAATGGATAGATGGAGGAATGGCAGTTGGGGATAATGATACCAATCCTACTTTTTCTCTAAAAGCATTGGTTTTTTTTTTTTTTTTTTACAGAACCAGGAGACAGAGTTGGGTCTCTGCTTTTAGTGAAAGCTATTGCCTTACGGAGAACTCCACCCAGCAGACCAGCCTATCACAGCCCAGCTCATCGAGATCCACCCTGCTGCAGTCTTTTTAAATCCGGCTCAGGTATGCTGATCGAGACTCAAAGACATGGGGCAGAGCTGCTACTGGCTCTCCCTGTGCCCAGCTGCTCATGAGGCACCCAGGAGGGATGGTGGGTTCTAGGCCTGGCCCACCACCCCAGCAGAGCCTCACAACAAGCCAGACAACCTCCCACTACATGAGGGCCTCCATTTTCCACATCCAGACTTCCCCCCGTCAGAACCCCACCCAGCAGACCAGCCTATCACAGCCCGGCTCGCACAGCGGCCGCGTGGTTCATCAATAAATGCTGGATTTTTAGATGACTACAAGAGTATGCTACCCGCACGGCAGAGCCTGGCAAGCTACCCGTGTCGTATTTGATATGCCAGATACCAGTAACAATTATAGACCTCATTCCCATGACCTGATGGAATGGTTTGAGGCTCTTTATGTGCCTGGAGCAAGCAGGTGCCCTTGGGCTCTACTTGCATGAGACAGGTCATATGGAGATGTTACTGGTGCCCTCTCGAGCAAATCGATGATGAACAGGGAAGACAGTGACAGTGATTGCCTTTACGGAGAAGAACACTCAGGCCACAAGTCATGATCTTCTACCTTCTTTTCAACTCTCATAGAGATATTTAACTCCTTAAATGTGTAGCCTTCTTGCTGGAGCCCTGTGCAAACTGTGGCCAGGACTGAGGATGCTAGAGAACAAGATGCCTGAATATCTCACTGGGCTTCCCTGCTTCATTGATGCCCAGTGTGCGTTGGGGGAAGGGGTGGTACCCAGTGTGGGGAGTGCTGGAGCCACGAGCGATGGGACACACTTGCTTGATACACTTGCTTGACTCTGTTCCCAGGGCAGCTCTCCTTATGCCCTCTGCTGAACTCCAACACCTGATGTACACAGACAGAGGAGGAAACTAAGGACCAGAGAGGTTCATCTGTCCAAGGATGCATGGCTAGTAAATAAAAAAGGGTTAGGACCCAAGCCTGAGCTGCAGGCTTCTGTAAAGAAGTGTGTGTGGTTGCTGTGGTGTCCAAGAGCTTGCGCCCATCTACTGGGGGCCATGAGGGATGGCACACAGGTGCACAGGTCTGGACCAAAGCCCTCTGAGGTATGACGACAGCCTGGTGGGCTGGGTGTCCAACCCACTGCACCCTCATCTAGCTGCCAGGGCCGCTATATCCCTGCCCTCTTTCCTGTGATCTGCACACTCCTTCAGTGAGTCTTCTCCCCAGGACTCTCCCAACATGCCTTTCATCTGCCTGCTTTAGCCAGAATGACAGTATAGGAGCCCCCTTGATTTTATGTCTTTTATTATTATTGTTGCTGTTGTTTTTGAATCACACCTAGCAGTGCTCAGGGCTTACTTGTGGCTCTGTGTTCAGAGATCACTTCTGGTGGAGCTTGCAGGGACCCTGTGGCATGCTGGGGGTCAAACCCAGGTCAGCCACGTGCAGGGCGAGCTCCCTACCTTGCTGAGCTACTGCTTGGGGCCCCCGCTTTCATGTCATCTGCCATAACTGCAGGATTCGGTATGTTTCCAGCTTACAGACTGCGAGAGCCAATGGAAGTCAGAGCAGCCTCCCGGCCCAAGTCTTCAGTTCCTGGACTGAAGCCCGAGGCAGGGAATCCTGCTCCGCAGCCCTGTCCAGGGACTTGTCTCTTCCACCTCTGCCTGTCAGGTCCCTGGGGAGGCAGAGCTGCTCCCCGCAGCCAATGATCTACAGCTCGGGCACCCCTGTGTCGAAAGGGCGCTCACACCCATGACCTCATGGGAGGCCTAGGGAGCTGCGCCCAGGCATAGTGTTCCCTCCAGCGGAGAAGAATAAAGGCGCTATTCCGACAACACACACGGACCTGAACAAGCCCGCGAGCAGCAGGTCAGGACGAGAAGCCACGGCTCCGGGCCTCAGCCCGCACATTGTCTGCACAGCACATTCCACGTTACTGAAGCGCCCAAACGCAGTGCCAAGCTGCTCTCCTGCGCTGCCTCGGCCCCTCCCAGGCCAGCAGGCTGGTTGCCGTGATCGGGGGTGGGTGGGTGAGTGGGTGGAGAGACAGAGCTGGTGCCCTTGGGAAAAGGCTCCCGGACCCCCCAGCCTGAAGTGCCGGGTGCCTGCCACACCCCAGAGTCTTTCTTGGGGCACGCTACTCTTTCCTTTGCAGTATCAGTCGTCATTTGTCTTTTTGCTTGCTTGTTTTGGGCCATACTAGCAGTGCTCAGGGCTGACTCCTTGCTCTGCACTCAGGGATCAGTTAGTCTTGGAGGGCTCAGAAGACCATCTGGGGTGCCTGGGATGGAACCCAGGCAGACCATATATAAGGCAGTGCCCTACCCGCTGTACTATCACTCCAGCCCCTCCATTTGTTATTTTTAAAATGTGGGCCAGAGAAAGCTAGCACAGAGGCAATACTAGTTGCTTGCCTGTATGCAACCAACCCAGGTTCTATCCCTGGCACCCGCAATGGTCTCCTGACCCCACCAGGAGTGAGTCATGAGCACAGAGCCAAAAGTCAATCACGAGGTATGACCAGAAAGCAAAAACAAAACAAAATGTACCATTTTGGGTCCTCCTGTGCCATGGGCACAGCACAGCATCACCAAGGAAGGTGACAGTGCCCGGTGGACGGATGAACAGGGGGGCACAGGGTCTGTTCCTCTAGATTCAGGGCTCCTGTCTCAAGGCTGTGGTGGAGCCCAGCACCCCTGGGGCCCAACAAAGCTGGGAAAACAGCAGCCCAAGCCCATGCCACGGGTAACGCAAACATTTGCCTTGCTCATTTATCCCAGAAACAGGCGGGGCACGTGGATTTCCCGATAACCAGCTGGCAACAAGCCAAGATGAGATTAAGAAAACAGGAACACAGGACACCCTCTGGCTGTTGCTCTCCGTGACCCCCAGTGTCGCTGCCAGAGATGGGGCTGCAGACCGCTGCAGGAACTTCCACACACTCAGGGCAACAGAAGGGAGGCTGTTCAGTCATTTATGCATACTTGCTCACACAATCATATACTCACACACATACAGATTGACACATGCACTCATACATGTGCACAATGTGCTCACATATATACACCCCAAACACACACGATACATGCTCACACATGTTCACACACATACACTCACACACATTCACACACGCTCTCAGCGCATGCTCAAACACATACTCACAATGAACACTCACTCGTGTTCACATGCACACACTCACATACTCTCAGATATGCACTCACGATCGCTCTCACAGGTAAACGTACATGCTCATTCATATACTGATACACGTACTGCAACACTGGCTCACACACATGCATACTCACATATAAATACACACACACTAACTCTCACATTCTTGCTCACATGCACTCACATATAGACACATACATACACACACTCATTCACACATATACAGATACATGCTCACATACACACTCACACACATATACATGCATTCACATACAGACACATTCTCATGTACACACATACTCTCACACATACACACACATTCACATACAGACATACGCTCACACACTCCACAGAGACATAAGCTCATATACACACGCTCACACATACACACGGACTCACATACAGACACATGCTCACGTATAAATGCACTCTCACACATTCACATATAGACACATGCTCACACACTCACATAGAGACACATGTTCACGTACACACACACACTCACACACATGTGCAAGCCCCTGCTCCCATCCTCTCAGAGCCACATGTGAGCCCCCTCGGGCCCAGGCCAAGCTGCCGACCCCATGCTGGGACAGGCTGTGTCTTCCCCTGACTCCCCCTTACAAATGAAACCTCACCACTCATCTGCTCAGCTCAGGGCCCTGGCAGCAGTGCCAGGTCAGTGCCACCCCCTCGTGGCCGCCCAGGCCATTGGGATCCAGCTTTGACCAGTGCAGAAGCCAAACCCTGGCGCTAGGGAGGCAGGTCCCTCTGCTGGCTGAGTTCGGGTAATGGTCTTCCAGGGCTTTGCTGCTTGTCCCTCCGCCCCACACCAGCGCCCTGGCACCCACTGTTTCAGCAAACAGGAGAAGAAAAACACAAACAGGGCTGGAGGCCCAACATGCCTTCCTGACTGAGCTGCACTTCCTGCCTCTTTCCCCCGTCTTTCTCCCTCCACAGAGCTGACAGGTAGGACCAGGCACGGTGGGGGAGGCCAGGACCGTCCGATGATGGGGTCTCACGGGCACCGCCCACCTGCCCTGCCCAGCAGAGGCCCCCTCTGCTGGGGGGCACCAGGAGACCTCAGCAGGAGAAGGAGAATCAGAGGGTACCTTAGTCAATTTTAATTTTTTTTATTTGCCTTGGGAGCCACACCCAACGGCCCACAAGGCTCCCTCCTGGCTCTGTGTATAGGACCACATAGGGCACCAGGGGTAGAACCTGGGTCAGCCATGTGCAAGGTCAGCACCCTGCCCGCTGTACCAATACTCTCACCCTGCCTCCACTTTATTATTATTTATTTATTTATTTATTTATTTATTTTTGCTTCTTTTTTTGGGGGGTCACATCCAGCAATGCTCAGGCGTTATTCCTGGCTCTGCACTCCAGAAATTAATCCTGGCAGTGCTTGGGGACTATATGGAATGCCGGGGATCAAACCTGGGTCAGCCGGGTGCAAGGCAAATGCCCTACCCGCTGTGCTATCACTCCAGCCCCCCTCCCCAGTTTTTTTTAATATTTTATTATACCACCATGAGATATACAATCTGCAGCGCCTGGCAAGCTACCTGTGGTGTATTCGGTAGCCAAAAACAGAACAATAATGAACCTCATTCCCAACGAATGGAGACATTACTGGTGCCCGCTCGAGCAAATCGATGATCAATGGGAAGACAAGTGATACAAGTGAGATATACAACTACAAAGATGTTCATGTTTGGATTTCGGTCATACAGTGTCCCAGAACCCATCTCTCCACCAGTGTCCATTTCCCACCACCAATGTCCCCGATTCCCTCCCCCTCCTCTATGGCAGGTTCTTCATCTCTTCTCTCTCTCTCTCTCTCTCTCTCTCTCACTCTTTTCCTTCTCCTACACATTGTGGATTGCAATACATACATTTAGACCCGGCCCCCACTTTAATGGCAGCCAGACAGAAGGGCAGAAACTCGGCACAAGCATTCATGGTGGTTGGGAGGAATGCAAGTTTAATGGAATGGAAATTTCAGGCAGGGGAGGCAGAAGCCAGAGCCCACACCCATGCCCCAATCAGCCCACACCCAAGGCTGTGGCACCCACGAGGAGCTCAATACCGGCTCTTCAAGCCTACTGTGATTTGGGGGTCGGGAGGCACCAGTTCCAAAGACAGAGTCCCAGATCACCCCGTTTCTTTGGTCGCCTGGGTGTGCAGACTGTGGGGTAGAGGGAGGCGAGCAGACAGGGAGGAGAGGCTTTAGGAAGCTGCCCACCCGCCCTTTCAGGGCTGGCCCTCCTTCCCCAGGCCCCCTCACACTGCCCCCTAGCAGTGTGACTCCAGTTCTGTGAGTCTGAGGAGGGAGCACCGAGGAGAGGCCGGCGCACACATCTCTGCTCGGAGCTCAGCTTCCGCTGGGGCAGATCCTCAGCCGGGCACACGAGCTGGCGGAGTCTCTACAGGGAAAGGGGGACCCGAATGCATCCCCTCAGCCCTGTCTCCCACCACCAGGCCAGCTCTCACCTCTGCATCATGGAGGTGTCCGGTTCCGAGGCTTCAGGGCCAGACTTCCCCAGACTCCCGGCCCCCTGCTCCCCTCCTTTTTGCAGGGCTCCTGGGCCCTGTCTGCTCTCCCCCCCCACCTCGTACCTCTCGGAAGGGGCCCTTGAGGGTGCTGAGTTTGTAAGCGCTCCAGGCCGGGATGCAGATCATGGAGGAGAGAGCCAGGAGCCAGCCTAAGGCATCGCCCCACCAGGGGTACGTGTACTTCTTGTTATAGGTCAGTGGAGTGTATTTGATGAGGGAGAAGAGGAAAGTGGCCTGCAAAGAGAGAGAGAGAGAGAGAGAGAGAGAGAGAGAGAGAGAGAGCAGGAGGGGCTGGTCACATAGCGGCCCTCACCTCACCAGCCTCTCCAAGAGCTGGCAGCAGTAACATCCTCAAAGCCCAAGCCTGGCTTTGCCTTCAGTCTCCTCCGCACCAATCTCCAACCACCGTCCAAGTTCTGCTTCAAATCCACACATCAACCCGGCTGCGGATCCACACTGTCACTCCCGACCCAGAGCTCTGGGCCTCTCTGCACAGTGCTGGTCCCTGGCTGGGACAGGATGAGCTGCAGGCCGATGCTCTCTGCTGAGCAAGTCACCCCCTACCACTGGGTGGGTTCATGCTTCCTGCCCCAGCCCAACTTCTTAGAGACCCTGTGGACTCAGAAGCACCGGGGTAACCACTGACAGCCCCAGAGGAACAGCGCAGCATGGCCCAAGGCTCGGGCCCCAGTGCCCAGTTGCCTGGCCTTCGACCCTCACTGCCACATGCTTGGGTAAGGTGCTGAATCTTTGTGGCTCCAGTGTCAAATGGGAAATGAATATCAAAGAAATGTTCTGCTAGTGGAGCACTTTGAAACACGTGAAGGGCTTTGGGCCAGGCACACCGCAGGCTGCACAGCTGTCAGCGTCACTATAAGGAGCCTGACACGCTCAGGTTTCAGGTCACTGGGAGCAACCTCTGTCCACCCACCATGACTGTGGGTCAGACAGACTCACAGCACTGGGACTCAGTTTGTCTTTCTGTGAAATGGAAAGGAAAATTCTTATTTTTCTTCTTTTTTTGGTCACACCTGGCGATGCTCAGGGATTATTTCTGGTGGTGCTCAGGGAACCATATAGGATGCCGGGATCAAACCTGGGTCAGCCACATGCAAGGCAAATGCCCTGCCCACTAGACTATTGCTCCAGCTCCAGGAAAGGAAGATTCTAACTTGCCATCACTTTCCAGAATCCAGAGGGAGGATGAATGAAACTCTAAACATCTTCAATCCTGTGGGAAGGCCCTGTGGAGGCCCCCTCACTTTTTATTTTGTTCCAGTTTTTTTGGGCCACACCCAGTGATGCTCGGGGGTTACTCCTGGTCGCGCCAGAGGACCACATGGGATGCCAGGGATGAACACGGAAAGCTGTGTGCAAGGCAAGTGCTCTACCTGCTGTGCTCTCTCTCTAGCCCCAACCTCTGGGCTCCAGCTACCCGTCTCTCAAGGCCTGCTTTCCCTCTGCCACCCCTGTCTGTCTGTCCTTTACCAGGCTTCCTCCCTGGAAGATTCTCTTACTGTGCACACAGCCGGTGTGAGGAAGAGCCAACAATATTTGATAAGAGGCCACGGCCGGTAACCAATCATGTCTTCAATGTTGTCATAGAAGCGCCCAGCTCCTACCGTGAGGAAAAGAAAAGAAGACACGAACATTCATCCCACACATCAGGATGGGCACCAGGCACGCCATCAACAGAAGGCCTTTGGTTGTCTTTTCTTTTTCAAAACAATGTTAGTTTTTCTTTCTTTCTTTGGGGGCCACAAACCCAGTGGCACTCAAGGTCTACTCCTGCCTCTGCACTCAAGGATCACTCTTGGTGGAGCTCAGGGAACCAGGTGGGCTGCCAGGGATCGAATCTGGGTGGGTCATGTGCAAGCATCCCACCCGTTTTACTATTGGTCCTATTGTTTGTCTTTTCATATCACTGCCCTTCCGGGAAAGAACTCTTGTCTGGAGTTTACAGACACCAACACCCCTGGGCAGAACCTAGCGTGGCTCAAGACAGCCATCACTTCCGGATTACCAAGTGGATTAGAGTCTGAGGTTTGTCTCCATAAGATTGGGGCCCTCCAGGGGTAGGAGTTAATATGGTCCTAACCAGCAGGGGACTGGCAGGGGTGGGGTAGGGCTCCCCTGGAAGCAATTCGGTGCTCTGGAAGATATTGAAGACTGAAAAGTGGGGGTGGGAGTCGAGGAAAAAGAAAAGGCTGAGTGGAGGCTGTGTGTCTTTAGAAGGCTCTGGGAAGGGCATATTACTGGGGCGAGGCAGAAGGGAAGACTCACCATAGACCCAAGCTACACAGAGGGACTCAAAGATGGCCACAAACAGGGAGGCACATGCCGCTGGCTGCGTAATAGTCGAAGAGCTGGAACACATACATGCCGCCCTGGGCAGGAAAGAGACCAAGAACCTCACCCCAAAGCAACAGGCTCACCCCCTGCCCTCCAGGCTCTGCACCCTTGGGAGAGGCCAGAAGGATGGAAGGAAGAAAATAGCTGCTTGCAAGCTGTCGACTGAGACCAGAGCCCATTTTGAGGACTAGTTCAGGGTGGGAAAGACAGCAGAGGGACAGCAATTGTTGACAACACTTGGGGACAGGCCCGGAAGTTCAGGACTGTGGCTGTGCTGGGATCCCGCTGAGCAAGGCCATCTCCTTCCTGCTCCCTGGGGACCTGGCCCACGACGTCGCTTCTCCCGGGGCTCGCTTTGAAGTTGCTCCCTGCAACTTGGTTCTCTGCCATGTTTCCTAATCCAAGCCTTCCGGTCCACCAGGCGTCCACATCCATCTTGCCAGAGAGCCAAGGTGCTCATCCCACCTCCCCAGGGAGGGAAACAGCACCCAAGACCAGAGATTGGATTGTCCTACTCTGTTCTGCTCTGGCCCGCCTGTTCCCGCTCCTCACCTCTGTGAGCATGATCAGTCCGAGGAGGAAGGAGGTAACAGACACCCCCAGGATGAGGAGCTCCGCCGGTTCTTCTTACCGGAACACATGGGGGTACATATCCACCAGCGCTGTTACCAGGCTCTCGACACACACGAACTGGGTGACAGTGACAAGAACACCCCAAATGAGCTCCTGCCGCCAGCCCGGTCATTTCCTTCCTCCCAGGGTCCCAGTACCCCTGCTTCCCTGCTGGTCTCTCGGTGCAGAATGAGGTCTGCCCCCGCCACCCCCGTGCCCCATCCAGAGGCAGTGCTTTTTCTATATTTTCCAGATCTCTAACCCTCTAACAGGTCCACGGGTGTGAAACTCAAAGGCCCCCCAACTCACATGCACCCCCTGGTCTCTCAGGCTCTGAGCACCCCCTCTTGATACCTGACTGTCCAGTCCCAGGAGGACGACCATGAAGAAGAAGCAACAGGCCCAGAGCGGGAGAAGGGCAGCATCACCACGGCCCGGGGGTAGGCGATGAAAGCCAGGCCAGGGCCTAAGCAAGGGGCAGAGGGCACAGTGCCATGTCTGGGCCAGCTGCTGGCCAGCTGCATGCCGGCATGGGGTCCCCCGAGGCACAGGAGCTGGAGGAGACTTCACCCAGTATCACCACGGTCACCACTGCCCTCAGCCAAACCATAAGTTGGGGTCTGGTACCCCAATTTCAAGGCACCAGCCATAGTACACTCACTGGCAGGAAGATAACCTAGAAACCTCAGGTATAAAGAGCTTTGGGAGGGACTGGAGCGACAGTACAGCGGGGAAGGCATTTGCCTTGCACCAAGCCAAATGGATTTGATCCCTGGCATCCCATTTGGTTCCCCCTAGCACCGCCAGAAGGGGATTCCTGTATGCAGAGCCAGGAGTAACCTCTGAGCATTGACAGGTGTGACACAGAAGCAATAAATAAATGAATATATATATATATATATATATATATATATATATATATTTGATATGCCAAAAACTAGTAACAATTATGGACCTCTTTCCCATGACCTGAAGGAATGGTTTCAGGCTCTTCCTGTCCCTGGAGCAAGCGGATGCCCTTGGGCTACTCTTTGCTTGCACAGGACATATGGAGATGTTACTGGTGCCTGCTCTAGCAAATCGATAAACAACGGGAAGACAAGTGATACAGTGATATATAAGATATATATATACAGATATATATGTATATATGCACATATATATGTATATATATACACATACACACACACACACACACACACACACACACACACACATATATATATATATATATATATATATATCTTTGGGAAACAGAAACAGGGTAGATTACTGGCATGTTGGTAAATTTCACCCCATCACTCAGGTCTGACCCTCCAAATCTATTGCCCCAAATTGAAGGCTTCCAACTTTTTTTTGACTTCAAACTTTTAACGTCTCTGGATTAGAGACTGGAAAGACAATACAGTGGATAGGATTCTTGTCTTGCATATGGTTGACCCAGGTTTGAGCCCAGCACCACATAGGGTCCCTTGAGCACAGAGGCAGGAGTAAGCCCCGAGGCACAGTCAGGGGTGCCTACCCTACCCACGGGGAGGAAAGTATGCATGTGTGGGGAGACTAGCCTGGAGACATAGTCCAGGGGTGAAGGTGCTGCCCTGTGTACAGCCAGCATGGTTTGACCCCCAGTACCACCTACTGTCCCCCCTGCACACATCCAGGAGTGACCTGTGAGCACAGAGCCAGAAGTCTCGAGCACTACAGGGTGTGTTCAAGCCTGCAAAAAAGTGGAGGATTCCATGGGTCCACAGAAACTGATCACTGTGACACAGTTCTTTTTAGGGGGACAGGGACTCCCCAAGTCATGCTTAGGGAGTCTGGGGTCCCTTCAACAATGCTCAGCCAACTGGGCTACCCATTCCATGCAAATGCTCAAGAATGCAGTGGAGCTCGGGCTCTGCACTGCTGGAGACACCCAGAGCAGGACCACCAACAGGCCTACACTGCTGGAGGTACCCAGGGCACCCACCAATTGGCCTGGTTGCCAGAGGTACCCAGGGTACCCATCAACATTCAGGGGATCTCGTGCTGCCCAGGTCAAGTACATGCTAGGAGTGAGCCCTAACCACTGTACTACCTCTGGTCCCTAAGACACACTTTTCAAAGCAGATGAAACAAAGGCCAGAGAGATGCCTCCACAGGCTGAGCACATGCTTTTGCATGTGGGGTGCTGGGGTTCTGATCCCTTGAGCACTGTCAGGCGACCCCTAGCTGGGGGTAGCCGCTGAGTAATACCAGTTGTGGCTAAAAGCCAAAAATGGATAAATTAATACAAAATAAATAACTAAACAAAATAAATAAAATCAGGCAAGTGTGTCCATAGCAGAGCATCGACTCTGTCTTACAAAGGAGTACGAGGGGATAATTGCATGAATACAGACGTGGTACATGTGTAGCTGTGTGCGGGGCATGAACACAGTAACTACCTCTATATTTTATGTTATTGGGTTTTGAGCCATGCCTGGCTATGCTCGGGGGCTTACACCTCACTCTGTGCTCAGGAATCACTCCTGGCTCTGCTGTGGGGGACTATACAGGTAGCTGGGGGTTGAACCCAGGTCAGCTGCATGGCATGCAAGGCAAATATACCATCGCTGTACTATCTCTTCATCCCCATGAGCTTTTTCTGAAAAGGGAACCCTGAGCTGTTTCCATTTTTTTGTCTCTGGGTTGAGAAAGAGCCAGAAACTAAGGGCAGGAAGGAAAATGCTGAGTCCACACCTGGACATGCCTTCCCAGGGCAGGGCACCCAAGGACAGTGGACCCCAGCTCATGGGGTCCCAGGCCTATGCCTCCCCCCAGACAGCACCCACCTGACTCGGCCACCTCAGAGATGGGCACCCCTTGTTCCTGAGACATGAAGCCCAGGATGGAGAAGATGGCGAAGCCGGCCACAAAGCTGGTGCCGCTGTTAAGGAAGCAGAGGGCCATGCAGTCCCTGGGGAGGCAAGGAGAGAGGAGGGTCAGAAAGGGACCACCAGACCCCCCAGAGAGCTCGGCCCCACCCACACACAGGCAGCCAGAGGAGCACCGTCAAGGGTGAGACTGCGCCTCCGTGTCACCTAGCACAGACTGGGGAGGGGGTGTCCAGGCCATCCTCTGTCACCCAGACAGTCTGGGAAGGGGTTCAAGCCATCCTCTGTGTCACCCAGCACAGTCTGGGGAGGGGTCCAGGCCATCCTCTGTGTCACCCAGCACAGTCTGGGGAGGGGTCCAAACCATCCGTCCATTGAGGATGCGGCTCTGGGCCAGGCGCATGGTTCTAGTGCACATGCTTTGCATGCAGGAGGCCCAGGTTTGATTCTGACACCACATGATCCCCCAGAACACCACCAGCAGTAGACTCTGAGCACCACCAGGAGTGGGCCCTCTGTCTCTCCCCTGGAAAGTTAATGAAAGCCCCCTAAAATAATATATGAATGTAGGGCTGGAGTGGTATACAGTTGGCAAGGTGCTTGCCTTGCACATGGCCTACCCGGGTTCCATCTCCGACACCCCATATGATCCCCGAGCACTACCAGGAGGAATCTCTGAGCAGGAGTAAGGAATAAGCCCTAAGCTCCGCCAGGTGAGGCCCCGAATAAACAAAGAAAACATGAATCTAAACTCAACAAATTGCCACTCGGCCTGTCCCTCCCCCACACAACATCACCACCACGCTCTGTTTAGGGCTCTGTCACCTGGACCCAGGTCAGCTGGGCAATGAAGGAGCTGGGGGTAGGGAGCGTTCCCACAGAAAACGCTGTGGAATCCTCTAAATTAGATTTTCAAATCAAATTGAAAGGATTTAGTGGCCTCCAGGGCTGCATTCAGCTCATAGAAAACATGAGCTTCAAGTCTTCAAGGCCAGCAGGGAACCGAGATCCTATAAAGGTTGTGCTTCTTGGGACAAAAAGTCTAACGAAGCAGGAGGCCTGAGGCTCAGGGCCACTGGAGGCCCAGCTTTGAAGTTAACCTTGGTGAGCTTTGCCAGTCAAGCACAATTCCTGTGCCTTGGAAAGCAGCCCTCCAGCCAGCTGCCGGAGCACCTTTCCATTCCTGGTAAGCCCAGGGGCATTGGGAAAGTGGGGTGAAGACAAGGCAGTCGCTGGGGGGACTCCACAGGGCCGGAGCACCCTCCCTTCATGACTGACCTAGTGCGCTGCAGAAACAGCCGGGGAGGCAGCTGAAACTCAGGCCCGCGCCCCCACCAATCACCTGTAGCAATTGTTGTGGTACTTGTTGTAGCTGCCCAGAGCCGTGAGACACCCAAGACAGATGGCGAAGGAGAAGAAGATCTGGGTACCGCGTCCATCCACACCTACAGAGGGTGAAGATCAGAAAGCTTCAGCCCAGGAAAACCCAGCAGGTTGGTCTCCATGAGACCTGGTGTGGCAGGTCAGGGGTGCTGCCGGCATTTAAGGTTCTGGATTTGAGCCCAAAGGCTCCTGGAGGGTGGAGGGCAGCCCCCAAGCCACGCATCACCTCAACAGCATGTTTCTATCATGGGAACGTGGCCTGGGTGACCAGCGTGGAAGGAATTCAGAGATGGGCTCTCCAGGGAACGGGCCCCTTCTCTCAGCACCCTGTGAGCATGGAGCTTTGGCCCTGTGGCTTCAACCCCAAGCCTGAAAAACAGGAAGCAGACCCGCAGCTCATGGAGCAGGCCAGAGACATGAGTCTGTGAAGGGCTTTGTACTCGTCGGGGGGTTGGGGGGATGGCTCTCCCACTAAACATAGGGTATGGTAGGGACTGTTATTATCTCAGCTGGCTGGCCCAGGCTGCCTGTTATGATTGAGCTCTAACAGCTAGAATAACAGCCCATAAAGAAAGAACATCAAGGCAAAGCAGAGTGAGACCATCTAGTAGAACGGCAGGAGGTGGGGTCCCCAGGCTGCTGACCCTCCCCCCACACCCCTGCCCTCAGAGGACGTGAGCACCACGAGGGATCCCCAAGCTAAGAACACAGACGTCACCAAGCAGGTGGCCCAGCAAGGCTGTGCTCTCTGTTCCTTGTCCTTGGCTCCTCCCCACTCACAGCGCCCCTGAAATCCCCGGCCCTGAGATCTGTGTTCTTTCCAACACTCTGCCGGCGATGCTGCTGGAGTGAGCGTGACTCAACGCTGGTATCAGGGACTCATCCAGAGCAGGGACACTCTGCTCCCTGTTTCTGCTTTGGCAGGAATGAGACAAGATGAGGAAGGAAGGGACGAGTGATAGTACAGAGGGGAAGGTGTCTGCCTTGCATGCACCCTTCCTGGGTTCATCCCTGGCATCCTATATGGTCCCCTAAGCACCGGCAGGAGTAATTCCTGAGTGCAGAGCCAGGAGTAACCCCTGAGCATCACTGGGTGTGACCCAAAAAGCAAAATAAATAAAGAAGAAAATAAATGAAGATGGTGAAGGAAAAGGGGAGATTGTCTTAGCTGCTTGGCCCTTCTGCACACTGTGAATCCTCTCCCCAAAGCATTTTGCCAAGCAGAAACACCGCCAGGAAAAGGTCAGAGCAAAGGGTCCAGGAATGTCCCCACGGGTCAGACTGGCAAGGAAACTGCACCTGAGGTTGCATGAACCAAACAGAGTTAGTAACCCCTTTGCTCCTTCAAGATATTCCACACCTGGAGATGAAGAGATGGGACAGCAGGTAAGGCACTTGCTTTGCATATAACTGATTTGGGTTCAATCCCGGCACCCTATATGGTCCCTCCAGGCCCCACCAAGAATCCCTGAGTGTAGAGCCAGAGGTAAGCCCTGAGCAACAACAAGATATGATCCAAAAGCAAAACAAAAAGGATGTTCCAGGCTGGAGATACATACAGTGGGTAGGGCTCTTGCCTTGCATGTAGCCAACCTGTGTTCAACTCCCCACTACCCCATATGGTCCCCCAAGTCCACCAGGAGTGATCCCTGAGTACACAGCCAGGAATAGTCTTTGAGTATCATTGAGTGTGGCTTCTAAACAAAGCAAAACAACAAACAAAAGTTCCATTTTCTTTTCCAATACTCTGCCAGATTGATATTGAGAGAACTGGCACCCCCAGAAGCACCCAGTGACCTCAGCCTAAAGGTCACCCTATTCTGCCTCAGCACTCCTCGCTCATAGGAGTGCCTGCTGCTCTGAGAACTGGGCCTTGCAAAAAGGCAGCTGCTCCCACGAGAATCTCTCCCACGTCTGAGACATGACACTTCTCTGCTGGAGCCTCCTGGGTCCCTCCAGGAAACAGGTTGTGTAGCGGTGGGTGCTAGGGCAGCAGTGGGTGCTTTCTTCCCAGCGGTCACAAAGGCTACAGTGAGAACCTGTGTGCATTTGACACAACTTCTGCTTCCTGGGTCCAGCAGTACACGGAGAACAGCCTGACCCACAGTACAGAGAAACTCTCAGGGACCCACAAAGACACACGGCTGCCCCCAGAACAAATCCTGGGGTGAAGAAGTTCTGTGAACCTGGACTTGGGTAGAAACAACCAGAAAAAGCATGACTTGGTGGGTTCCCTGGGCCCAAAGGGACAAGCTAAGACAGAGCCGGGCAGAAGGTTTAATGAGAACAGAGGGGAAGGCCTTAGGAGGGCCAAGATGTCAGAGTTCAGGGTCCAATACCATGCCTTTGACCAAAGCCCCCTCGTGGAGGCTTGGCAGGCCAGTTCTCTGCACAGCTGCTGCCTGAGGGTCCTGCTGGGATGGGGGGGAAGGAACTGGGTCAGAGGGGCTGGAAGAAGCAGAGCGAGCTGTTTTGTTCCCCACAGGCAGCCCATTCTCTGTCCCTTCCAGGAGCCCCGGTTTCTGGGAACAAAGGTCCCATATATCTTTGGCTGAGACAGATTAACCACAAGTAAAAACAAATGTACAAAACCCCAGGCAGAACGTGGGTGAAAAACGTGGGTGCTTTCTTCCATTCCTCCTAGATCTCTATCTAGGAGTGGGGAATGGAAGAAAAAGGAAGGAAGGCTAAAGAGGGGTGTTTTCAATCTGAGTGCAACCCCAAGAATCATGAGTATTTACCACACGCAGGAAAACCAAAGGGTATCATGGGAAGACCATGGGTTCTGGGTTCAGCTGACCTGGGTCCAGTTCCTAACTCTGCTGGTGAATATCTGTGTAGTCTTAGGCAAGCCACCCAGCCTCACTTTTCCCATCAGAAAAATGGACTAAAGACCAACCATCAGTCCATAAGATGCTTGAACCACAAATAAACAGTTTCCCAACCCACCTTCTGGCATGATTCCATAATATTATAAAGAAGTTCCTAACACTCTCAAATAATTTGTATTCTTTGAAAAATGTATATATATATACATATATATATGGAGTTCAAGGGAGCAGAATCCAAAAAGCTCCCTGGGCTAAAATCCAAGGTCCCTCACATGCTAGTTGCATGGTTTGAGACACTTTTCTTTAAGTTCTCTAAGATTCCATGTCTTCACCTATAAAATGAAGCTAACCACCTAATTCACAGGGGTAGGGGTGAGAATTCAGCTGTGTCCTGCATATGCTCAATGACTTGCTTGGCAAAGAACTCAAAATAAATGTGTTAGTGTTGCTTCCACTTGCTGTATTATTTTTCAAACACAGGAACTAGCTCATGGGGCTGGAGCACCCGCCCCCACACAGGAACCCTGGGTTCAACCTCCAGCAGTGCACAGTCCCTGGGAGCAACCCCCAAGCACTGAGCCCAGAGCAGACCAAAGCAACCCTCTCTCAGAGATAATGAGTTGACCCAGATTTCGGTGCATGATATCAAAATGCAAAAGATTCATTCTAGGAGCTGAAGAAATAATAAAACAACTAAGGCACTTGTATGACAAGCACTTGATGGTGGATCAATCCTGGAACCATGTCATCCCCTGATCGCCACCAGATGCATCCCTGGAGGTCCTCCCCAAGCATCCCTGGGGTGGCCTGGGTAATCCCTGGGTAAACAACAGGGTTCAAGCAGTACTGAATCCTTAGGCCTTTGCATTAATGGTATCATTGTCTGAGAAATGCCAAGAAAGATCCTGCACCTCCTGGGTATTGCTTCAGAGTCCAAACCCAAAACAAGACTCACTCTATTCAGTAGCTCCAACCTCCTCCCCCAAAAAACTCATCATAGAGATTTAAAGGTTCAGCAAGTTCTCTTCAAACACCCTGCCTCCATCTTCCCTCTTTGATAGATCTGTAAGACAAAGGTTGAACTAAGGGTCAGGGCAGGACAAGAAACAAAAAGCAGCTCATCAGACCCCCACCCAAGAGAGAAGCCTATCTCAAGCCCAGCTTATCAAAGCCCCACCCAAGAGAGACGCCAATTTCAAGCCCAGGTATGTGGGTCTCAATGGCTAAAGCCACCAGGCTTCTGTGGAGATGAGACTGGGGTCCCTTTCCCCCACCTCTGTCCCATCTGGAAGGTCTGTGGACCTGCCCACAAACTGCTTCGGGACTGTCAGCCTTGATCCAGAGACACAGACACATGGGGCAGAGCTGCTATTAGCTCCCCCATGGTGTGTGGCCTCTTTGTGGCCATGCAATATCTCAAACTAGTTGAAACCAACCACAATCTAGAAGATCAGAAAGTCAATGCAAGAACAGAAATTGGCCAGATTCTCCTCTAACAAACTAGAAAAAAATCATGATTTTATCAATGCCATTCCCATATATGGGCTGTAATGGTCAATGAAATAGTGCTGGCTGAGGGAGCAGGCATGGGGATGGGCAGTAGGTGAGAAATGAGGGTCTTTGGTTGTGGGAACACACTGGTGGTTGGTGTTGGATGATAAGTAACAGCTGTATTGTGAAAAACTTTATTCTTTGTAAATCATGGTGTTTTAATAGAAAGGAAGGAAGGAAGGAAGGAAGGAAGGAAGGAAGGAAGAAAGAAAGAAAGAAAGAAAGAAAGAAAGAAAAGAAAGAAAGAAAGAAAGAAAGAAAGAAAGAAAGAAAGAAAGAAAGAAAGAAAGAAAGAAAGAAAGAAAGAAAGAAAGAAAGAAAGAAAGAAAGAAAGAAAGAAAGAAAGAAAGAAAGAAAGAGAGAAAGAGAGAGAGAGAGAAAGAGAGAGAGAAAGAGAGAAAGAAAGAGAGAAATAAAGAAAGAAAGAAAGAAAGAAAGAAAGAAAGAAAGAAAGAAAGAAAGAAAGAAAGAAAGAAAAGAAAGAAAGAAAGAAAGAAAGAAAGAAAGAAAGAAAGAAAGAAAGAAAGAAAGAGAGAGAGAGAAAGAGAGAGAAAGAGAGAAAAATAGAGAGAGAAAGAGAGAAAGAAAGAAAGAGAGAGAAAGAGAGAAAGAGAGAAAAAGAGAAAAAGAGAAAGAGAGAGAAAGAAAAAAGAAAGAAAGACAGACAGACAGACAGACAGACAGACAGAAAGAAAGAAAGAAAGAAAGAAAGAAAGAAAGAAAGAAAGAAAGAAAGAAAGAAAGAAAGAAAGAAAGAAAGAAAGAAAGAAAGAAAGAAAGAAAGAAAGAAAGAAAGAAAGAAAGAAAGAAAGAGAGAGAGAAAGAGAGAGAGAAAAAAAGAGAGAAAGAGAGAGAGAAAGAGAGAGAGAAAGAAAGAAAGAAAGAAAGAAAGAAAGAAAGAAAGAAAGAAAGAAAGAAAGAAAGAAAGAAAGAAAGAAAGAAAGAGAGAGAGAGAGAGAGAGAGAGAAAGAGAAAGAAAGAAAGAAAGAAAGAAAGAAAGAAAGAAAGAAAGAAAGAAAGAAAGAAAGAAAGAAAGAAAGAAAGAAAGAAAGAAAGAAAGAAAGAAAGAAAGAAAGAAAGAAAGAAAGAAAGAAAAAGAAAGAAAGAAAGAAAGAAAGAAAGAAAGAAAGAAAGAAAGAAAGAAAGCCAAACAAAGAACATGCAGCCCCACCCCTGGTGTCCTAAGTATCCCACAGTTAGTCCCAAAGGGAAGCAGATAAGTCCTGGAGACCCCATCCCACCCCCAACCTGAGAGACAGCAACCAGCAGCCTGGCAGAGAAGGGCAGAGAAAGCAGGTTTGGGGTCCTTGTGTTGGCCAGCAGCAATTTTGCACCTTTCGCGGCGCCAGGCAAATGCCAGTTGGGAAGGGATGACTCTTCCCAGGGAGTGCCAACTCCATTCACTAGGGACTGGGCAGGGCCAGGCCCCCTACAGGTGCTCCTGCCCTGCTGAGGACAACAAAAGCCTGCTGGCTTCTGTTGCCGCTGTGGCCTCAGGAAGGGACACTGGGCAGCTTTATTAAGGTGCCCAAAAAGCTCCTTCCCTGGGACATCGGAGGACCTGGAGGACTTCTGCTCCCTGCAAGAGCCTGTAGTATGCAGGGGTGGGAAAACGTGATCCTGGAGATTCATTTCCCTGCAGCTACCCAGGCTCAGAGTTGTGACCCTGAACTCCCAGGTCAAGGCTATCAGATCCACCTTCTTCATATTTGCTGGAGGCTCTATTTAACAACACTACACTTGTACCGGGTTGGGCGATAACAGATGCTCAACAAGCTGTTTTTGAGCTATACTCAGCAGTGCTCAGAGGCTACTTATAGCTCAGTGCTCAGGGATCACTCCCAAGAGTGTTCAAGGGACCATGGGTGCTGGAGTCAAATCTAGGTTTCCCTGCATGCAAAGCATATGCTCCTCCACTTTAGGCCATCTCCCTGGCTCCTTAATAAATAAATGAAAAACATTATTTGGGCTTTGGGGCGACACCTGCTAGTGCTCTAGGTTTACCTCGGCAGTAAAAAATAATAATAAATTTATGGGTAGAAAGAAACTTTGCTTTCAAGACATCATAGAGTATATGGGATGTGTCGCTGCCATTTAGTCCTGTTCTCCACCATGCTAGTGTGAAAATAAAGAATTCTCTAATGATGGTATTTGGCTACTAGAGCAATAGTACAACTGCTATGGCACTTGCCTTGCACCCTGCCTACTGGGTTTGATATCTGGCATCTCATACGGTCTCCTGAGTCATCCCGGAGTGATCCCATGTGCAGAGCCAGGAGTACTGAGAGAAAGTCTCTTGAGCATTACTGGGTGTGGCCCCAAAACAACAACAGCACTTTTTTCTTTGGGGCTGGAGAGACAGTATAGGGTCATAGCACTAGCCTTGGACACAACTGACCTTGGTTCCATCCCTGGCATCATATATGGTTCCCCAACACCACTGGAAGTAATCCCTGAACACAGAGCCAAGGGTAAACCCTGAGCACTACCAGGTATGGTCTCCAAACCAAAATAATGCTTTTTTGGTTGTTATTTATTTTTATTACAGCCAAGAGATTCTGGTGACAGTAGTGTGAGAGTTTATGATTTCACCATACAAGTTACAACACCCCTGAAGTGCCCATGATCCTCCACAGTGCCCTATAGTGCCAATCACAAAGAATAGTTCTCCAAGCTCTAGGCCGCCTTTTCTTGTCTATATATATGTGGACACTTCACTGACTGATCTGCTGAGATTAGCTGAATGCTCGTGGGGAAGCAATGCCAGGGACATGACAAGCATGTATCATTGGTTAGCCAGTTAAGACAAGGAGTGACCAGAGAAGCCATCAGTGGGTTCCAGAAATGGTTGTGTGTCTCTCCTTTGCCCTCTCGATTGCCCGCTCCTCTCCCTGCCTGAGCTGTGCCTTTCCCTGCCTGATCTGCTCACACCAGCCACCTTCTGTAGCCCAAAGATGCAGCTCCATGCTGGCTCCAAGCTCTCCAGATGCTTACATGGAGTGAACCATCAGACTCTTCCATGGGCTTTCAAAGCTTCCTCAATCCTGCTACCCCACACAACTCGTGCTTGCCAACTACTCACCATCACAGCTCCCTGATCTCAGAGAAGCCAAAAAACAGTCTGTTCACAAAATGCGGGGTGGGGGGAGAGAGAACCCTCCAGACTCCATGAAACTAAAAAGCTTCTGCACTTTAAAAGAAACGATGACCAAGACAGCTCACAGAGTAAGAAAAGAATATTCACCCAATGCCCATCTGATAAGGGGTTAATATCCAGGATATATTAGGCACTGGTGGAACTTTATAAGAAGAAACAGCCAACCCCATCAAACAAATGGGGGAGAAGAAATGAACAGAAACTTCGACAAGAAAGAAATTCAAATGGCCAAATGGCATATGAAAAGATGCTCATCATCACTAATCATCAGGGAGATGCAAATCAAAACAACAATGAGATATCATCTCACACCACAGAGACTGGCACATATCCAAAAGAGCAAGAGCAACCGTGCTGGCGTGGATGCGGGAGAAAGGGACTCTCATCCATTGTTGGTGGGAATGTTGACTGGTGCAGCCTTTTTTAGAAAACAATATCGACATTCCTCCAAAAACTAGAAATTGAGCTCCCATTTGAGCCAGCAATACCTCTCCTGGGAATATACCCTGGGAGGCCAAAATACACAGCATAAACACCATTAGCACTTCTATGTTCATAGCAGCACTATTCACAGTAGCCAGAATCTGGAAACAACCAGAGTGCCCGAGAACTGATGACTGGATAAAGAAACTATGGTACACCCTACACTATGCAGCTGAATACTATGCAGCTGTTAGGGAAGAACAAAGTTATGAAATTTGCCTGTAAATGGATGGACATGGAGAGGATCATGTTGAGTGAAATTAGTCAGAGGTAAAAGGAGAGATGTAGAATGACTGCACTCATTTGCAGGATATAAAAAATAGTATGATATTAATATCCAAGACCAAGCAAAACTGGATCAGGAGGGCTTGTGAGTAAGTGGAATCTACTGCAAGTGTGTGGGAGTCAGAGGTTAGGTAAGAGAGAGAAGGGACCAGTATGCTAATAATTGTGGGAAGTGACAATGCTGGCCTAGAATTGAGCATTGAATGTAGACAAAGGCCTACATTCAATAACTAAATTGGTGGACATCGGTGGTGGGAAATGTGGACTGGTGGAGGGATGGGTGCTGGAACACTGTATGATTGAAACCTAATCATGAACAGTTTTGTAATTGTTTATCTCATGGTGGTATATAATAAAATTAAAAAAATAAAAAAGACCCTCTGATAAGCTTTCCCCTATGGCCGCCTTGCTCACAGGAGATGGGGCCAGCATCTAGCTTCGATGGTTTATGGTTCCATAACTTGGCTCCAAAGCCTGATTGCTGCCTCCAGGCCAGAGAGGAGGTGGCAGCTGCCTGGGTCTTTCATCTGTCTAAGAAATGGCAGAGACAGATAAGCCCGAGTCCCATGGGCTGATGCTGGAGTGATCCCAGAAGGTCGGGCTATTTGCATAGGTACCTCATAGCCCGGTGTGGTGGTTTCCGGCCCCCACAGCACACAGGGTGCACAGAGCCAGGGGTGGATGGATGATGAGTCCAAGTCAGCTTCTGGGTGACCTCAGATCCTGCACAAGGGGGCGCCATAGCCTGTGTGTGCTTCTCGCCCAGAGGAAAGACGGTCACTCCCTCTTCCCTGCTGGCCCGCACACCCCAGGGGATGTGCTGGTGACCCTTGTTTGTTTATTTGACGGCCACACCTGGCAGGGCTCAGGGTGTACTCCTGGCTCGCACTCAGGATCACTCTTGGAGAGGGGGCTCAGGGCGCTGTATGAGGTGCTAGGGACCAAACCAGGTACTATCATCCAGTCCCATGGTGTCATATTTTTAAATGCTGGGGTTCAGGAGATAACCCTGGGATCAGATTGCTCTCCTTGCCTTGAACAGCTCACCCCACTTCAATCTCTGGCACCTCCAGGAGTGACCTCTGAGCACTGCCAGGTGTGGCCTTAAAACAAAACAAGAATGAAAATATAGTAAGGCACCCAGCTATGAACCTTTCCGGGTGGACCCACATGCACTTTCTCCCAGAGGCCCCTTGCACCAACGCAGAGAGCTTACTCTGCCCAGCACCTAAGGCGAGGAATTTCAGCTGTACCCAGCGCCCCAAGGGACAGTGAGTTTGGGGCTTGAGGGCCGAGGTATGGCATGTGGCTGAGCTTTGATTAAGGTTCTTAGGCTCACCCAGGGGCCTTTGTGGCCACCACTTGTTCTGCCAAGCTAGAGCTTGCTCACGGACGGCGGAGACCTCTTTAAACTCTTTTATACAAAATTGCCCATCAGTAAGTGATGTCCCAATCAACAGACAAGATACTCTGGACAATGGACAGAAACTCAACAGCAGTTCATCAGGTGCCAGAGGAGCTGGGCACTGAGGCCAAGGACTAGGCTACTGTGTTGAAAGGAAGGAACAGAGGGGCTGGCTGAAGATGGAGCGCAGTGGGCAGGTTGCTTTTGCTTTGCACATGTCCCATCTGGGTTCGATCCCCAGCACCCCATATGGGTCCCCTGAACTCCTCCAACAATGGTCTCTGAGCACAGAGCCAGGATTATACCCTGAGCACTGCCAGATGTGGCCAAAAAGAAGAGAGAGAGAAAGAGAGAGAGAAAGGAGAGAGAGAGAGAGAAGCCCCCATCTGAGGCAAGAGCAAAAATGCACCAAAAGCGCATGCGTAGATAACAGTGAAAGGGACCCAGGCCTTGAGCAAAGGCCTTCATTGTCCTTCGCTCTCATGCTCCGAAGGCCCCACATTCCCCCGCAGCTGTAGAGCCAGAAGGGGACCATAAATAGCTGTGACAGCTGTCGGGAGATCGTTCCCCATGAAAGACTCCTGGGGCCTAGGAGCAGGGATTTCCAGGCAGAGCAGAGCAAGCCCTTGCCTTTGGCTTCTTACCTGGGGTCCCACAGGCGTGTGAGGTTGGGATACAGGTAAAACTGAATTCCTTGGGCTGCCCCAGGCAGTGTCACCCCTCGGATCAACAGGACCACCAGCATGAGGTAAGGAAACGTGGCTGTGAAGTAAACCACCTGGACCGGGCAGAGGAGACACAAGGGGAGAGCTAGGAAGCAGGCACTCGCACCCCACAGGGGAGGCAGGGCACCCCCCTTTTCAGTGCCCTCTCCCCCACAGCTGTTCACTTCCCTCTTCCTTATGAAGTAGCCCCCTTCAGGATAGAACCCTTGCCAACCCCATAACAATGGGGCTGAGAGAAAGTCAAGGGTTGCGGTGCTTTGCATGCAGCCAACCCAGGTTCTATCCCAGGCACTGCATAGCATCCCCAAGCTCCACCAGGAAACATTCCTGAGCTCAGAGCTGGAAGTAAGTTCTGAGCAGTCTGGACTGGCACCCTAAAACAAAACAAAAATCAGCCCCCTGAACTATTTGTCGAGTAGCTTAAACTGCTGCACCCCAGTGCTGGGAATTCCAGGAAGGCTGAGAGCGCTGCCGTGTGTAATCCCATCCTCATGGGGCTTAGGATTTAGTAATGCCAGAACAGAGGGAGCCCTGTCAGAGGACTCCGGAGCACAAGTCCAGAGAGTGCAGAACGTCCTGGGACACCTCACACATTTTAATTCCATTTCACAGTTTTACATTTTAATTCTATTTGGTTGTGGGGCACATCCAACAGTCCTCAGGGCTTATTCCTGGCTCTGTGCTCAGGAATCACTCCTCGTGGTGCTCGGGGGATCATATGTGGGCCAGGGATTGAATTGGGGTCAGCGTGCAAGGCAAAAATGCCTTCACCCCTGTATTATCATTTTAGCTTCAGCACCTTATATACATTTTTGGGGTTTGTTTTGGGGGGTCACACCCAGTGGTGCTCAGGGTTTACCTCCTGTGCTATACTTGGGGATCACTTATGGTGGTGCTCAGGGATAGAACCTAGGTTGGCTGCATGTGAGGCGAGTGCCCTGCTGACTGTACAAATCGCCAGCCCCTCACACACTCCTCTTTGCCCCCTAAAGTCTCAGATTGGAGGATAATCATTTTGAGTGGCGTGGTCCTAATGGAAACCCATTTTTTCAAAGACCTAGTATATGAAGTTGGATCAATCCATATTCTAGGTCTTTTGTAACTGCTCACACATGCTATACATTCCAAGAACAAACTTCTCCAGAAGTGTTCTCTTCTCTATCTCTCTCTCTGTCCTCCCTCCCTCCCTCTCTCTTCTCTCTCCTCCCTCTCTCTCTCTCTATCCCCCTCCCTCTCTCTTCTCTCTCTCCCTCCCTCTCTATCTCCCCATCTTCTCTCTCCCTCCCTCTTTCTTTCTCTTCCTTTCTCTCTCTTCTCCCTCCCTCTCTCTATTCTCTCTCTTTCTCTCTCCCCTCTCCTTACTTCAATTCCCCCCCAAACACAACACATACACAGTAAGAGAACCACATGAAAGAAGAACCCCCTAAGTTTCTCCCGAGGTCCTTTTCCCACTCTTCCTTAACTAGCTCAGACACAATGTGGTCAATCTTGGGCTGACTGAGTCCCCAGCTACACACACACTGCACACGTGAACACACGGGAGAGAGCAGCGCCCCTGGGATGGGAGAGGCGGACACGCCTCCCACACGGACCTTGCCTGTGGACTTGACCCCTTCCAGATACAGAAGTAGCAGAGGATCCAGGCCAGCAGGAGGCACAGAGCCAGCTCCCAGCGCAGGGAACCCAGGTGCTGGATCCCATCAGAGATCTTCAGGACTCGCCTCCTGGGGAGAGAAGGTTGAGTCAGTTCCACTCTCGAGTCAACCTCACATGGTAGTTGGCATGACTCGAGCAGTAGAGTTGTGCCTCTGGGCACCTATCCAGAGACTGGTCGGGTCTCCTCGCTTCTTGCTCTACAAACCAGGAAGTTCTCATTTGCCCAGAGAGGAGGGGTAGATATAAATGGAGGCCACCGTAACCCTTACCCAGTGACTTGGGCCTGGGAAGCTGAGTTCCAATTTAACCTAGAGGCGCAAATATACATGTCCACCCCCATGCAACTCTTAGAGGATTCGATATTAGGAAGCATGTCCTAAGAAACCACAGGCTCATGCAGCTGGGGAGAGGGAGACCGTTAGCATGTGACTCACCCCAGCGGGTGTTAATTGGGAAGGAAGACCAGGCCCCGAAAAGAATTGCAAAATTCTTATCTCAGAGACCAGTTCTACAGTAACCACAGATACAGACACAACAGGAAAAATACCCTCTTAGATGACAAGGGCCCCCCAGAAAAGGAAACAAGTCTCTTCTGCCTCTCCGTTGAGAAGTCAGGTTGTGTCCATGGGGCCCCTGGGCTCTTCTTTCCAACACAGAGCCCAGATCGGGGCCTCACTTACTCCCAGAACTCAATGACAGGAGAGGTGGCATTCCCCGACGTCACATTCAAGGAGCCATTGGTCCTCTGGAACTCCACACAGTGTTCTAGCCACAGGCCCCAGGACAGGAAGACAGAGAAAGATGGTTAGCCAACTCTGACCTGTTGGGGAGTGGGGTGAGACTGGAGGAGATGAGTTGAGAGGTGTCTGAGGACACTATGCCTCCCCAACACACCACACAAAGACCTCAACAAGCCCCCCTCCCCATCCTCCCATCCCTATGTAGGTTTTAAAATGCTTAAATCTACAGGACTCTGCACCCAGGGATCACTCCTGGCAGAGTTTGGGGGAACTACATAGGGTGCTAGGGCTCAAACCCGGACCAGATACAAGCAAGGCAAGCCCCCTCCCCATTGTATTCTCACTCTGGCTCCAGAAACACATCCTTCTTTTCCTTTTTTTTTTTGGGGGGTTTGAGGCCATACCTGGCAAGACTCAGGAGTTACTCCTGGCTCTGCACTCAAGAGTCATTCTTGGTATTGCTCAGGAGAGCAAATGGGATGCTGGGGATAGAACCCAAGTTAACCATGTGCAAAGCAAGAGCCTGATCAGCTGTACTATGGCTCTGGCCCAGGATACGGTTTCTTATGAGGACATGACCACAAGATCTCAGAAAGAGATCTGGCTTGCTTTCTGCTTGAGAGTACGGAGCTTCCTTTGGCCAGAGAGAGATACGGTCAATAAGGCAATTGCCTCTCCGTGTGGTTAACCCTGGCTCAAATCCCTGCCACCATTAATAATCCCCAGAGCACTGCCAGGGATAGTTGCAGAATACCACTGGGTATGGCCCAACCTCCCTTCCCTCCCCTAGAGAAAACAAGGCACAGGTCTTTCTTGGTGTTACGTGGGGCTGTATCTCACAACACATGCTAAATCTCAAACTCTGAAGTCTAAGAATGCTAGCTAAAACAGTTCTGCCTCGGCTCACTCACACTGGCCCCATCATCTCACACAATGCCTGTCTTATCCTAAAGTATTGCCGAGCTCATGTGGACTGGACACTGGACTGAACACAGGGAAACACCTGCAGAGTAGCGACCAGGAAGCCTGGGGAGTGCGGGGTAGCCTGGACCGGCTCCCTTCCTCCTACTGCATTCCATTAACCCAAAAGCAGACCAAACCTTGAAAGTCAAAGTACTTTTCTAGGGATGGGAGAAGTAGGGATCCCAAGCAGAGCTCAGGGAGCCAGGGGCCACTGGCTGTGAAATGCAGCCAGCTAGGCAGATGGTTCAAAGGCGATGCTGGGTATAACTCAGGGTGACACCCTGAGGTGCTCATGGGGTAACAGAGATGGAACTCAAGCATAGAAGGATGGACCTCTGGCCCCTGAGTCAGTTTCCTGACCCGGAAGGACTTTTCTACTGCTGTGCGTCACTTTCACACACCATAAAGTCAAAAAGACCACACATAAGTCAGAGGCACACAAGTAATACTAGAGAACCATTCTGTATAAAGTGGTAATCCTTGCAGACTACGGAGAATGTCTTCCAGGGAAGTGATGTATCAGTGTCTAAGGGCATAGGGAGGAAGGAGGGAGAGGGAAGGAGGGAAGAAGGAGGAAGGAAGGAAGTGGAGAAGGAAGGAAGGAAGGAAGGGAGGGAGGAAGAAAGGAAGGAAGGAAGGAAGGAGGAGGGAGGGAGGGAAGGAAGGAAGGAAGGAAGGAAGGAAGGAAGGAAGGAAGGAAGGAAGGAAGGAAGGAAGGAAGGAAGGAAGGAAGGAAGGAAGGAAGGAAGGAAGGAAGGAAGGAAGGAAGGAAGGAAGGAAGGAAAGAAGGAAGGAGGGAGGGAGGGAGGGAGGAAGGAAGGAAGGAAGGAAGGGAGGGAAGGAGGGAGGGAGGAGGAAGGAAGGAAGGAAGGAAGGAAAGAAGGGAGGGAGGGAGGGAGGGAGGAAGGAAGGAAGGAAGGAAGGAAGGAAGGAAGGAAAGAAGGAAGGAGGGAGGGAGGGAGGGAGGAAGGAAGGAAGGAAGGAAGGAAGGAAGGAAGGAAGGAAGGGAGGGAGGGAGGGAGGGAGGGAGGGAGGAAGGAAGGGAGGGAGGGAGGGGAGGGAGGAAGGGAGGGAGGAAGGAAGGAGGGAGGAAGGGAGGGAGGGGCAGAGGGAGGGAAGAAGGAAGGAAGGAAGGAAGGAAGGAGGGAGGAAGGGAGGGAGGAAGGGAGGGAGGGAGGGAGGGAGAGAGGGAGGGAGGGTATATTAAAAAAAAGGCAAACCAAAAGAAGTCATTTAAAAAAATGATAGCATGGAGTCTGGGGCAGAGATGCCAGGGGCGGCCTGGAAAGGAAATACATGTTCTAAGGGTCATGGCAAAGCGCTGCAAATGCGTTCTTCCCTGGAAGTAAATATGCAGACTCCAGTCCCAGGGACAGTGTCAAGACAAGAACAAATGACCATGTCTCTTCAGGATCCAATGATGGGCTTTCAACTAGGCAGGCCGGGCCCCACTATGGTCCTTTACACTTCAATTAATTAAAAATGAAGTAAACATGAAAAATTCAGCTCCTTACATATACTAGTGCTTAGAGACTTGCTGCATTTGGTGAGTGGCTACCAGATCAGAGAGCACAGAGAATAGAGCCATCGCCACGGAAAGTTCTTTAGATAGCACGACTGTAACCATAACTAATAAATTTTGGCTTTCAACTCATTTAGAGTCAGGAGTTGGGTACTGTGAGGTATTCTTGTTGTCTAAGAAACCAAAGAGAGGAACTGAAATGACAGTACAGTGGGTAAGGTGTTTGCCTTGCATGTGGACAATCCAGGTTCAGTCCCAGGCACCCCATATTGTCCCTTGAGGCCCACCAGGACTGATCCCTGATTGCAGAGCTAGGAGTAAGGTCTGGGCACCACCAGGTGTAGCCAAAAACAAAATCAAACAAAAAGAAACCCAGGAGAAAATGAACTGCTAGCATCAATTATACTGATGCCATACAAAACAGTTTATTCTTGTTCTCTGCTTAACTCCAAATCACTTATGAGTTATTTAAAATAGCAGGAAAAACAAAAACATGAGAAGCAAATAATTGAGCAAACAACACAGGTGAGATTAACCATGTTTCAAATGGAAATTTAAAAATTGCCAAAGTACCTCAAAAGAAGGCAGTTCTGTTTGCATAACACATGAATTCATAATACGTGAATTGAGTCCATGAATTTCTTTAAAAAGGTACAGAGGCCTGGGCCAGGGTGCAGGGGGTGGTATTTTTATTTTGCCTCATAATGCCCTGAATTTTGACTCTTATCTTTGATTCTAAGAGCTACCTGGAAGAGTTCAGGTCTGTCCCAGCTCAGGACCTGTAGCCTGGGTAGTAGAGACACACCCTCTAGAATTAGTGGTGAGGTAATGAGGCCCCTGGAGAAGAATTTACCTGTATTCCAGTCGTGGTGGCAGCTTCCCCAGGGAAGGTCAATGGTGAAGCTGCTGAGGAGGTAGAAGAGCGCCCAGGCCAGCACAATGATGTAGTATATGTTGAGGAGAATGACGATGACCTGGGAAGCATATCCGATACCTACAGGGAGAGACTGCAGCGTGGGGCTGGGAGCCATGCACAGCGCTTCTCACGTGCTAAACTTCATGCTAAAAGTAGAGTCATGGCTGAGAACTCCACTTCTGGGTGTCTGCCCCCAGGACAGAAAAACATTCATTCCAAGCACAGAGAGCACTATTTATGGCAGCACTTGTACAACAGCTAAGATTCGACTCAACCTAGATGTCCAACAACACACCAGTGGGTCATGAATATGTGGTATACGGACACAATGGAATATTACACAGCTGTGAGGAGAGGACGAGATCATGCAATTTGCTGCAGCATGGTTGGAACCAGAAGATATCATGTTAAATGAAGTAGGACAAATAATGATCTCACTCATCTGTGGTATTTAGAGTAACTAGATGAGTAAATGAAAAGGTTTAAGGGGGCTTGGTGCCTAGATCATTTTTGGCTCAAAAATAAAAAGAGAAGGAAAGAAATAAAGGGAAGTGGATAAAAGATAGATGAGAAGCAATGGAGGAGGGTCAAGAGGACCCAGATACATTGGTGGTGTTAAGGAATGATGAGGCTAAATATCCAAACCACAGACTCAACAACACTGAAATTGCAAGACCCAAACTTTAATAACTAAATCTAAAAGGTACCTATCAAGAGGGTAGGCTGGAGCTGGGGCTGGAGTTGGGGGTGGAGTGGGGGGGTAGGTAGGAGAGGGAATCTGGGTACAGGTGGAGGGAAGCTGACCCTGGTAATGGGATTGGTAATGGGACTTGTATGGGACATTGTATGTCACAAACCCAACTATGAATAATGTTGCAATTGATGGTGCTTTAATAAAAATAAATTTTTGGAAAAATTGAATTAATTTTTTTAAAAAGTAGATTCACAGACTGCATCAGGGTCATAGACCAAACAGCACTGACCCCAGCTCCTGCCTCTCCTTCTGCCCAGTGTCCAGAGCTGCGGCCTGCCCCCAGCAGGACACCAGGAGTTTCCTTCCAGAGTTCGGCTCCCAACCTGTTTCTATATACTTTATTAAGCTGCAAATGTTCAGTGATTCAAAGTTATTTTTCAAATGTGCAACACTTATGCCAAGATTCCAATAGTTAATGATCCCTGGAATTAGTCTGCTATGGATCTGAAATAAAAATAAGCATGGTAAGAGCTGGAATGGACCATTCACAGAAGACTACTCAGATGCGTTCACCTTGCTCGTGACCGTAGGCGTGATGAAGCAAAAAGGGAGATGCCTTTTTTTTCCTCTCTCCCAATGTTCCAACTCCGTCACTTCCAAGCTTGTCTGACACTAGAGTTCCCTGTGGATATTTTAATTTAATTTCTTTTTCTTTTTGATGGGTACACGGCTGTTCTCAGGGATCACTCCTGAGGATTCCTGGGGACCACAGATGATGCTGGGGAGTGAAAAAGGACAACTGCATGCAAGGCAAGTATCTTATCCTTTCCATTAGCTCTCCAGTCCTGTGACTCAGTGGTCTTAACCCGGAGAATTTATAATGAAATCAAATGAGGGAAATGTTCCCTATATCAGAAAACGATATGGTAGCAGAATACGAAAAGTTTTTATAAATAATGGAAACTTTTTAAAGCTCCAAGTAGAGAACTGTTATATAAATCATGGGGCAGGGGAGAAGATATAGATGAGAAGCAACGGAGGAGGGGTCAAGAGATACATCGGTGGTGTTAAGGAGTGATCAGGCTACATATCCAAGCCACAGGCTCAACAACACTGAAATTGCAGGACTCAAACTTTAACAACCAATTTTTTTAATTTTTTATTTTTACAATTACAAAGATATACAATTAAAAAGTTCATATTTGGGTTTTGGTCATACAGTGTTTCAGCACCCATCCCGCCACCAGTGCCCATCTCCCACCACCAACATCCCGGTTCCCTCCCTCTCCCCCAGCCCTCCTCCATGGCAGGTTCTTTATTTCTTTCCCTTTCTCTCTCTTTCTCTTTTCCTTCCCCTCCAGACTATGGATTACAGAACATACATTAAAGGGTTGTCATGTGCCTCTATTTAATGCCTCAGTTCTAGGTTGGCATTAGTACCCCCGACAATTGTTAGCACACTGTTCCATTTTCTGTCTTACCTAGCTTCTGACTCCCACACGTTTGTAATAACCAAATTTTAAGGGTGCCTATCAAGAGGGCAGGAAGTGAATGAGATTAGATTATTGTTTTGAAAAAGGAATATACTAGTCTGAGTGATAGTACAGCAGGGAGGGCACTTGCCTTGCACACGGCCAACCCAGGTTTGATCCGGCATCTTATGTGCTCCCACAAGCACTGCCAAGAGTAATTCCTGAACATAAAGCCAGGAATAAGCCCTGAGCCTCACTAGATGTGGCCCCAAAACTTAAAAAAAAAGGAAAATCACACTGACTGAAACAAGGAAATGTATATACTTCATTTTAGAGATAAGTAAAATCTAGATAAAGGGTAACAAAGAGCAGAGGAGGAGAGGTGCTTGCCTTGCAAGCAGTTGATCTGGGCTCCATCCCTGCACCAAATATCGTCCCCTGAGCACCACAGCAGAGTGGTGGTATTTAGAGTGCTGAACCAGGTGTAATCCCTGAGCAAAGCTGAATGTAGCACTGAGAGAGAGAGAGAGAGAGAGAGAGAGAGAGAGAGAGGAGGAGCGAGTACAGCAGGTAGGGCATATGCCTTGCATTCAGTCAACCCGGGTTCAATCCCTGGCATCCCATACAGTCCCTCAAGTCCCACCAGGAGCAATTCCTGAGCGCAGAGCCAGGAGTGAACCCCAGAGCACGCCTGGGTGTGGCCCCCAATTAAAAGCAAACAAAGCCCGTCTCAACAGGCTTCTTCTGGTGTGATTCCCTAGCTACCATTCTCAAATGGCAAAACCACAGAGGTCGCGAGCAGGGCAGGGGCTGCCAGAGGTTAGGGAAGAGTGATAATGAAGGAGGGCATGAGGCAAGCCTTTGTGAGGAAGACGGTCTGGATGTGGCAGTGGTTACCCAAACCCACAATGTGATAAGAGTCGGGAGACATACACTAATTCAAATGAGAATGATCTGAATAAGACCGTTGGGAGTCTCAATGCTATTTTCCAGGCTTTGGTCCTGTTCTGTGATTGTGTGACATGTCAACATTGAGCCCAACTGGGCAACGGTGCATTTTTTTTGTATTTTTCTGTGATTATGCAATTACTTTTCAATTTTTTTTAAAAAATGAACAAAAATCCCATAGGTATAAACACTGAAATAAGATGTCCTAAATTAGGCTGGAGAGATAGTTCAAATAGTTCAATGAGCTGGAGCATGTGCTTTGCATGTAGAAGGCCTGGGCATGGTCCCTGATACACATGGTGTCCCCTTGATCACCAAGCTGGGAGTGGCCCCTAAGATATTTTAATATGGGACTGGAGCAATAGTCCAGCAGGTAGGGCAGTTTGCCTTGCACGCAACCGACCTGGGCTAGATTCCTCAGCTTCCTGTAGGCCCCCACCACACAGGCAGCACCAGGAGTAATTTCTGAGTGCAGAGCCAGGAGTAACCTCTGAGCATTGCCGGGTGTGACCCAAAATGCTGATTGATTGATTGATTGATTGATTGATTGATTGATTGATTGATTGATTGATTGATTGAAAAGCTATTTTAATGACCTGTCTTGAAATTTTGTTATACTATATATATTTTATATCTTTCTGTAATAACAGTGCTTATTTCATCTCATTATCTGCCTTCTCCTTCATTTCTGCCTGACTAACTCAACATGGAGCCTACAGGGGAGGGAGGGTTTAATATCAAAACTCAGAGTCTCACTCAAGCGCTGCTGTGAAACTACTCAGTAGCTCCAAATAAGACCCTTGATATTAATGCCAAAAGCCTGGCATCCATCACAGAGCTACTCACCCTCAAAGACAGGGCAGATCTTCCTCCAGGCTGTGACCCCCCTGGCTGGTGTACTGGCCCAGTGCTGTCTCCAGGAGGAACACAGGAATGCCACAGGTGAAGAGGAAGATGAGGTAGGGGGATGAAAAAAAAGCACCTGTGGGTGAGAAAGAGGTTGTCTGTTACCTGCCACGTCCTCCGCCGGCCCGTGCCCAGCTCCATTTACCACCCATACTGCTAATCTGAGTCCCCGTGGAACTTCCAGAAGCAGTGAGGACCTGTCTAGAAGCCAGAAGCCAGGGCGGAGATGGGGTCCCGAGTTACTTCATAACAAGTCCCTAACTTTGTATCACTATCAAGTTTCCATCTCTATCGACCACCGTTTGCCCTGTACAACCATCAATCATGGCCTAACTGGGTACCACAGAACATGTGGTGGGAATAAGGAATCTGGTTCATTGACTACTGAGCCTTCAAAAGCATTAACATTATCACAGTCTACAATTCTGTTCAAGGAAGTGACTCTTTCTTTTTTTTTGCTTTTTGGGTCACACCCGGCGATGCTCATGGGTTACTCCTGGCTCTTCACTCAGGAATTACTCCTGGCGGTGCTCGGGAGACCATATGGGATGCCAGGGATCAAACCAGGTCAGCTGCATGCAAGGCAAATGCCCTACCCACTGTACTATTGCTCCAGAGCTTTTCTTTCTTTCTTTCTTTCTTTCTTTCTTTCTTTCTTTCTTTCTTTCTTTCTTTCTTTTTTCTTTTCTTTCTTTCTTTCTTTCTTTCTTTCTTTCTTTCTTTCTTTCTTTCTTTCTTTCTTTTCTTTCTTTCTCTTTCTTTCTTTTCTTTCTTTCTTTCTCTCTCTCCCTTCCTTCCTTCCTTTCCTTCCTTTCTTCCTTTCCTTCCTTCCCTCCTTCCTTCCTCCTTTCCCTCTCCTCCCCTTCCCTCCTGTCCTCTTCCCTCCCCTCCCCCTTCCTCCCTCCTCTTCCCTTTCCTTCTCTTCCCTTCGCCACACCAGGCAGTGCTCAGGGTTTACTTCTAGATCTGCACTCATGATCCTGATAGGATTCAAAGGACCATATGGTGCCTTGCATGCAGCTGACCTGGTTTGATCCCTGGCATCCCAAATCTAGGCCTGTCATGTGCAAGGCAAGCACCCTGACCTCCCTTTGCCGCATTGCTCCAGCCCGAAATGATTGTTCTTACTGACAGACTTTCAACCAATTGAAAGGTTTAATAATAGTCTGACCCTATTTCCATACTCACGGCTGAGAGTATGAGTCTCAGCTGAAGCCAGTAATGTTGACATTGTCTCCCCCAAAGACCTTTATCTACTGACAAAGTAGACAAGAGACCTATTTCACAAGACAGAGTATACCAAAGAGAGAAAATTATCCAATGAGAAAAGTTCAGAAGTTTGCAGAGGACCCCTTTTGAGCTTTAACTGAGTACTGGTCAGCACACACGTAAGGAAAACTACCCAAGCTCAGGGACAGAATCATCCCGAAAGGCAGAAGTGAGGACAGTGAGGGAGGAAACTGAGCACTGGTGAACTAATGGGTGCTGGAACATTGTGCACCTGAATTCATTCATTCATTCATTCATTCATTCATTCATTCATTCATTCAATTCATTAGTCACTGTATCACTGTCTTCCCGTTCATCATCAATTTGCTTGAGCGGGCACCAGTAACATCTCCATATGTCCTGTCTCATGCTAGTAGAGCCCAAGGGCATCTGCTTGCTCCAGGAACATAAAGAGCCTCAATCCATTCCGGAATGAGGTCTATAATTGTTACTGGTATTTGGCATATCAAATACAACATGGATAGCTTGCCAGGCTCTGCCGTGCAGGTAATTATTATTTTAATAATTCATTATTTTAATTATTATTTTAATAATTCATTATTAACCCATGAATAACTTTGTAACGCTGGAGCCATAATAGAGGGGATGGTGTTTGCCTTGCACACAGCCAACCCGGGTTTGATCCCCAGCATCCCATATGGTCCCCTGAGCACCACCAGGAGTAATTCCTGAGTGCAGAGCCAGGAGTAACCTCTGAGCATCACCTGGTGTGACCAAAAGAAAAACAAAAAACTGGAGAACTTTAGAAATGATCATTAAAGATAGATAAAGAATATAAGAACTTTTCTTGTTATTCTTAGAATTCTTAAGAATTTCAGTGGGCTGAAGCCCTGAGCATCACCAGTGTGACCCCCAAAAAAATTCCTTTAAATTAAAATGCACATGATGGCCTCTAAGTGTATGTATTGCAATCTACAATATGTAAGAGAAGGAAAAGAGAGAGAGGGAGAGAGAAAAGAGATAAAGAACCTGCCATTTAGGCAGGCTATGGGAGGGGGGGGAATTGGGGACATTGGTGGTGGGAAATGGGCACTGGTGGAGGGTGGGGTGCTGGAACACTGTGTGACCAAAACCTCCAAACATGAACAACGTTGTAATTGTATGTCTCACGGTGGTATAATAAAATATTAATAAAAAATTCCTTTAAATTCAGATAAGAATGTTTCTGGTTATTCACATCTCTTTGAAATATAATTGACTGTCTAAGCCTAAACAATAGCCATGTACTGTCTAACAGTAACAAAAACTAAAATGCATAAGAGAAATGTAAAATGTACAAGCGGAGAAACAGGAAGTTCTTAAATGTAAAATGATGTAATATCACTTGATCACTTGATCACTTGAATCCCGTTATTCATCGATTTGCTCGAGTGGGCGCCAGTAACATTTCCATTGGACCCTATCACATGCCAATGTAGCCCAATGGCATCTGGTTGATTCAGGAATATGAAGAGCCTCAAATCGTTCCTTCAGGCATACGAAAAGTGTTCTTGGGGCCGGAGCGATAGCCCAGCAGGTAGGGCGTTTGCCTTGCACGCGGCCGGCTCATGCCGCCAGGGTTCGATCCCGGCATCCCATATGGTCCCCCGAGCACCGCCAGGACGAATTCCTGAGTGCAGAGCCAGGAGTAACCCCTGAGCATTGCCGGGTGTGACCCAAAAAGCAAAAAAAAAAAAAAAAAAAAAAGAAAAAGTGTTCTTCACCTTTAATCATCAGGGAGATGCAAATCAAAACAACAAAGAGGTACCATCTCACACCACAGAGACTGGCACACATCCAAAACAGCAAGAACAACCGGTGCTGGCGTGGATGTGGGGAAAAAGGGACTCTGATCCACTGTTGGTGGGAGTGCCGACTGGTCCAGCCCTTTTGGAAAACAATATGGGCATTCCTCCAAAAACTAGATATTCAGCTCCCATTTGATCCAGCAATAGCACTCCTGGGAATATACCCGAGAGACCGAAAAACACATAGCAGAAACACTATCTGTACTTTATTCATCTCTGCGCTATTCACTATAGCTAGAATCTGGAAACAACCTAAATGCCCGAGAACAGAGTACTGGCTAAAGAAACTGTGGTTCATCTACACTATGGAATACTATGCGGCTGTCAGAAAAGATGAAATTATGAAATTTACCTGCAAATGGATGGACGTGGAGACTATCATGCTGAGTGAGTGAAATTAGTCAGAAGGAAAAGGACAGATGTAGAATGACTGCATTCATTAATACGACATAAATAGATACCAGTGTTTTACTAAATGTGGGAAATGGTAATGGCAGATTAAAACTCACCATTGAATATACACAAAGAGACTTAAGTGATAAACTCTAAATACCTGCAGGGCTAGCCACAGTGTGTAAAATAAGAGGGAGAGAGACGCAGAGACAGAGAGAGAGAGACAGAGAGAGAAAGAGAGGAAACTGGGGTACCTGCTATTAAGGCAGCATGGGGGTGGGCGGGAGGGGGTGGGGTACATTGGTGGTGGAAATGGGGCACTGGTGGAGGGATGGGTGCTGGTATACTGTATTACCAAGAACCAATTATGAACACCTTTGTAATTGTATGTTTCACTGTGGTATAATAAAAAATTAAAAAAAAACCAATCTGATTATCTTGAACTTTCATTTGGGATATTTAGACCATTGATACTTAACAGGTAATCATGTATTTCAATCAAATTTAAATTTTCATTATGCTATTTACTTTCTCTTCGTCCTGTCAATTAAGTGCTCCTGGACCCGGTGGGGGCTGGGGGGGTGGCGGGGCGGGTAGGAGTGATGGATGGGTGGGCGCGGGGCGTTGGAGGGTCGGTTGGGTGCAGGGGAGATGCGGTTTGGACCGCTGGGCCAGATCTGGGCGCCGCTTTGCCGAGGGCCTCTCTGGACTTGGGATTGCGCAGTGCAGCGGGTTCGAGAGTGCCCGTGCCAGGCGCGCCTTGGGCCCCCGTGGAGACCCGGGCTCTACTCGGGGTGGGTCTCACACCCACGGAGGGACTACGCAGAAGGGCCGCTGGCCCAGCCTCCCAGACTGAGTTGCAGCGGGGCGCACAGACGAGGACTAGCTCTGCCCGTTTGCAGAGGCCCTGGGGACCCGGCGAGTGGGGAGGACGGGCAGGCTCCCGCAGCCTCAGAGCGGCCGGAGGTCCTTGGAGAATGGTCCTTTAGCTCAACGGCCGCTGAAGCCTCGGCTGCCCGGTCCTCCCTGAGACAGAGTGCCTCAGGCAAGCAGCCATCAATACAGGCCTATCAGCAGGGGCGGGCGCCTGGGGGGCTTGGGGCCAGGGTGGGCTCCAGGGGAGGGGCCTGCCAAAAACAAGGGACAGGGCCTAGGCCATGAGATAAAAACAAAAGCAAAGAAGGAGCTGGTATTCCCAGGCGGTCTCCTATCCAAGTATTAACCAGGCCAACCCTGCTTAGCTTTCAAGATCAGACGTGTTCAGGGTGGTATGGCCGTAGACGAGCGCGACCCTGTCTGCGGGCCCCAAGAAGCGCAGCCTGGCCCTGCCCCTGTGACGTCTCGCAGTCCGCCTGCCTCGCCCGCTCCTGCCCAGAGGCCAGCAGCCTCTCTCCACTCCGTCCGCCTGATACAGACGAGCAGACATTCCCAGCAATGGAATTCCTGGGAAGTAACAAAACCAATAACCCTGGGGCCGGAACGAAAGTACATCGGAAGGGGTGTTTGGCTTACACTGGGCCAACCCAGATTCGACCCACGGCATCCCATCTGGTCCCCCAAGCAGGGCGTTGAGAAATTTCCTGAGTGCAGAGCCAGGAATAACCTGAGCAGCAGCACAGGTGTGACCCAAAAGGCAAAAAATAATAATTATAATTAAAATATAAATAGACCTTTTAATCAAAAAAAAAAGATAATAAGTAACAAATGCTTTATTTGGAGGTGTTTAAAAGAGCTTGCCTCCCGCTCGGCAAGCCTGGCAAGCTTCTCGTGTTGTATTTGATATGCCAAATTCCAGTAACAATTGTATTAGGTCATTCCCATGACCTAATATAATGGTTTGAGGCTCTTTATGTTCCTGTAGCAAGCCGATGCCCCTGGCTCTACGGGCATGAGACAGGACATATGGAGATGTTACTGGTGCCCGCTCTAGCAAATAGATGATCAACGGGAAGATGGTGATCGAGATCGAAGTAACAAATAAGCCCATGAAAAGATGCTCAATATTATTAACCATTGGAGAATAAAAATGTAAATAACACTGAGATCAAGAAAAATAAATCAACTAGAAAGGAAGGAGTAATACCACCCCTGTTTGAAGACTATGTATGTTAGAACCTTCAAGATTTTACGGGAAAAAAAAAACTGTTAGAACTGATAAAGAAATTCAGCACAGTTGTAAGATAATTCATATACAGGAAAAACAGTACATAGTTTTGCTTGTATACACTAGAACTATCGGAAAGGGAGTTAAGTTACGACGATTTTACACTTGCATCAAAAGGAATTAATTGCAAGAGGGTAAATGTCTGTCTACTACAATTTATAGACATTAAAGAAAGAAAATAGAGACCAAAATAAAAAATAATTTGTGTTGGGGCCGGAGCGATAGCCCAGCGGGTAGGGAGTTTGCCTTGCACGCGGCCGGCCCATGCCGCCAGGGTTCGATCCCCGGCATCCCATATGGTCCCCCAAGCACCGCCAGGAGTAATTCCTGAGTGCAGAGCCAGGAGTAGCCCCTGAGCATTGCCGGGTATGACCCAAAAAGCAAAAAAAAAAAAAAAAAAAATGTGTTTATGGATTTGATGAATTCCAATTGTTAAAATGTTCAAAACTACACTAAGAAATTTGCAGATTCAATGCGATTTTTATCAAAATTCCAAGGATTTTTTAAAATCCTACAATTTCCCCAGAATCATAAGAGTCTAATCATAAGAGTCTAAACACAATTATCTTAAGAAATATTGAAAAAGGAAAACAGAGCTAAAAGGCATTACATAATCAAGAATTACTATTCTTGATGTCAAGCTACATTGCAGAGCTGGGGAGATGGGAAAGGAGTTAGGCCTTGCAATGCAACTGATCCTGGTTCAAACACTTGCACCACAGACTCCCACACTCGCCAGGGGTGCAAGGAATAGTTTCTGAGCAAGACTGGGTGTGGGCCTCTCCACCCCCAAAACTATATCGCAAAGTTATAATCATAAAAAACTGTGGCAATGAAATAAATGCAGAGACATGGATCAATGGAATAGAATAAAGAGTCCAAAAAACATAGTCAATTAATTTATAACAAAGACACCAATAATACACAATGGGAAAGTTCAGTTACTACAATAAATGGTGTTGGGGAAACTGAACATATACAAGCAAAGCAATGAACGTAAACTGCTATCCTACCTAAACCATATGCAAAACTTTACTCAAAGTGGATTAAAGATTTTAATGTAAGACATAAAAACATGAAACTCATGGAAGAAAACATAGCTGGCATGCTCTTTGACATCATCCTTGGAAATAACATTTTTGGAGGGCCAGAGCAATGGTCCAGCAGATAGGGTGCATGCCTAGCATACGGCTGACCCAGGTTCGATCCCTGGCATCCCATATAGTCCCCAAGCACCACCAGGAGTAATTCCTGAGTGCAGAGTCAGGAGTAACCCCTGAACATTGCCGGGTGTGACCCAAAATGCAAAAAAAAAGGAAAAATAAATATTTTTTAAATTGACACTAAAAGCAAAGACACCAAAAGCAAAACAGGGGAATGTTGAATTCAAAAGATTTTACACAAGGTAGAAAACCAACAACAAAGCTAAGTCAGCTGCCTGAATGGGAGAAAATATTTACCAAAGATATATCTAATAAGAGGTTAGTATCCTACGTATATCAAGAATTCATACAACTCAATAGTTAAAAACAGCAACAAATATTAAATTTAAAAGTGAGCAGAAGAGGCCAAAGAAATAGTACAGTGGTTAAGACTTGCATGTGCTGACCCCAACTCAGTTCTTAGCACCTCATCTTTTCCAAGCATCAATGAAAGTGACCTCTGAGGACAGAGCTGTGAGTAATACCCAGGACCACTGAATGTGGCTCTCCCTAAACAAGAGGACAGAAGACCTAAATTTTTCCAAAGAAAACATAAAGATGGACAACAGGTATACCAACAAGATGCTGGACATCACTCTTTCATTAGGGAAATGCAAATCAGAACCACATGAGCTGTACCTGGAGATAGCCTGTAGAATATTGTCATTGAAAAGACACGTGTGGGCAAAGTCCCGGAGGAAAAATGGCCCTATGCACTGTTGATGGGAATGTAAATTGGTGCAATAACTATGGCAAAGAACATAGAGGGTCCTCAAAAATGGAAAATAGAAATACCATGCAAATTAACAATTCCACTTTTGAGCATTTAGCGAAGAAAAGAAAGGCACTAGTTCCAAATGTATATAAGCATCCCTGTGTTTATTGGAGTATTATTTACCACGGCCATTAACTAAGAATCTATTGATGGTCGCAAGAATAGAGCGCATTGTGGTACCTCTGTGTGTGTGTGTGGTGTGAACGGACATGCGTGTGTAGTGAAATGGAATTCAACTATGAAAGGAAGGAAGTCTTGAACTTGAGACCACATGGGTGAAGTTATAGAATCAGAGAAAAGAGGAGTTTGCCAGCAGCAGGCATGGAGAGAGGGCAAAAAGGTGGAGGGGTGAAGGGGCTCAAAAGGTACAAACTTCCTTATCAGTCCAAGGTGAGTCCTGGAGGACTTACAGTACGGTGCATACAATCAATCAGATTGTCTCATTGTGGGAGAAAAGAGTCCAGCAGGTACTCTTTTCAGCAGGTACACTTGCCTTGCACACAATGGCCCGGGATTGATCTCCAACACCACATGTGACACCTCACCAGGAGTGAACCCTAAGTGCAGAGCCAGGAGTAAACCCTGAGCACAGGGCTGCTCTTTAAGCCTGTGTTCTCCCTCGAACACAGATCTCTCACTGCTTGTTCCTGTGTTCCTGTGCTATCTGCATTCTCTCTCTCTCTCTCTCTCTCTCTCTCTCTCTCTCTCTCTCTCTCTCTCTCTCTCTCTCTCACTCTCCAGAAATCTATGCCCTGGGCTTTTTCAATATATATAAATATTCATTTATTTAAATACATATATAATTTTTTAATTTTTTTAATTGTATTATACGCTATTCTGAGCCCGGATCATCGACACCCACCCTGCAGCAGTTTCTTCCTCAATCCGACCCAGGTATGCTGGTCCAGAGACTCTTAGACATGGGGCAGAGTGGTTCCTTGCTCTCCCTGTGCCCAGCCGTTCATGAGGCAGTCTGGAGGCATGGTGGGTTCTAGCCTTGACCCACCACCCCGGCAGAACCTCACAACAAGCCAGACGACCCCCACCCACTCCATGGGCGCCGCCATTTTCCACATCCGGACTTCCCTCTCTTCAGAACTCCACCCAGCTGACCAGCCCATCACAGCCCGGCTTGCGCCGCGGTTCATCAATAAATGCTTTATTTGGAGGTGTTTAAATAATATGCCTCCCCTACGGCAAGCCTAGCAAGCTGCTCGTGTTGTATCTGACATGCCAAATGCCAGTAACAATTATATAAGGTCATTCCCATGACCTAATATAATGGTTTGAGGCTCTTTATGTTCCTGTAGCAAGCCGATGCCCTTTGCTCTACTGGCATGAGACAGGACATATGGAGATATTACTGGTGCCCGCTCTAGCAAGTAGATGATCAACGGGAAGATCGTGATCGTGATCGTGATTATACGCTATTCATGATTGAGTTTCAGTCGTATATACAGTGTTCCAACAGCCATCCCTCCACCAGTGAACACTTCCCACCACCAATATTCCCAGATTCCATCTCACCCCCCAGCCTGCATTTATGATAGGCACTTTGCCTCTTCTTTCTTCCTCTCTCTCTCTGTCTCTCTCTCTCCCTTCTCTTACACAGTGTGGTTTTATTCTCTTTTTGAGCACACTTTCCCTCTTTCTTCCCTCTACATCTTTTTAAGTAAATTTCAATAGAAAACTACCTTGCTTAACTATTTTTAAAAAAAGCCCTAAGTATTTCTAGGTATGACCCAAAACCCCCCCAAAAATAATGAAAATCCTTATAAATATTCAATATTGTACACATGGTATAATATATGCAAATTGTATCTCCATTTTAAAAATGATGAGACACACCAAGTAGAAAAGTTAAAATTCGAAAAACTAACCAAGTATTGGAGATAATGTGGAAACTCTGGCACTCTCCCACATGGCTGGCAGGAATGTAGAATGGCAAAACCATTTTTGGAAGAATTTGGCAGTTACTTAAAAAGTTAAAGTTCAACTACCATGTAATCCAGTCATTCCCTTCCAGATATTTACCCAAGAGAAATAAAAACCTATGTTTATACAAAGACTTGAACATAAATGCTCTTAGCAGTTTTACCTGTAAGTAAAGCAAAAGTCTGGAATCAACCCAAAAGTCCATCAATAAGAGAACAAATGATGGCAATGTTCTTATCATCGAATCCTACTCAAAAGGAGGGCAACTGGAGTAACAAGGAATAAGCTGACTCATGAGAAATATGCCTGAGTCTCCAAGTAAATATGCAAAAGGAAAGGGCAGGATAAAGAAAGGTAGCTATGGTATGACTCCGCTTATATGAAAGTCTAGGAAATGTGAACTAAAAACACAAAGGAGGTCTGTGAAACAGCACAATCCCAAGTGTTGACTGACAGCCGCCTGGATATAGAAGCTGTGATATCTGTATAATGGAAAAATATCCATCCATTAAAGAAGACACTACAGCTTAGATATGTCTGATGAAATGTTATATAAATAGCTTTGCAAATCATGGTGCTTGACCAAATAAAACGTTCTGAAGAAGGCAGACCATGGATGGACCTTGAGAACTTTAGTCTAAGTGAAATAAAAGCCAAAGACAAATACTGTGTGTCCTCATGGCTGTGTGGGACTTGAAGGCAGCTTGTAGCTATAAAAAGAGTAATTTCTTTTGTTGTTTTTGATTTGGGGCCACACGTGGTGGTACTCAGAGCTTACTTCTGGCTCAGCACTCAGGGATCACACCTGGTAGGACTTGGGGGACTGAATGGGACCGTCTGGGATGCCAAGGAGTACCTTATGCAAGGCAATCACCCTAGTCGTTGTACTATATCACTCCGTGCCCTAAAATAAGCAACTTCCCAGGATCTAATGATCCCTAGAGTATGGTGACTCTAGGGAACAAGGTTGGATTGCAGCAGGCTGCTCAGAGAGATCTTAGATGTTATCACCGCACAGAAGAAGTTGATCTGAGGGAATGGAAGCGATAAAGAGCATGTTGTGCAAATCGTTTTTCGATATCCGTGTGCATCAGATCACCGTGTGCAGCTCACCCTTAGCAGATGATAAGCCTGTCAGAAGCCATTGCAGATGGAAATCTGCGAGAAGTGGGTCTGCGTTGGCTTTGCTCTGAATTGGGCTAGAGTGCAGAGGCGAGAGGCGGAGGAGCAGGAGAGGAGAAAATCTGGGAGGAGGGATGGATATATTCATTATCCTGATGTGGCAATGGTTTCATGTGTTTACACACACAGACTCACACACTCACACTCACACACACACACACTCATTGATTCAAAACTACCGACTGGGAATCCAAGAATGGCTCCCCACAAAGGCTCCTGACTTGCCAGTATGAAGCCATGAAATAGGCCCAGATGCAAATGTTGCCCCAGAAGTTCTTCTGCTTGGGGTGTCTGGTGTCATGGAGTGTGTGACTTCTGACATACCCCAGGCAGATGTATGCAAGCAACAGAGCTGGGGTGTGCAAACCCCAGCTAAAGTACAATACCTGACAAGCACATGTTTGAGCCCCGAAACATTGCTGAGCAGAGCATGTTTGACTTCAAGTCATTGCAACAAGAAACAAGGAGGAGTGAAGGGAAGCCTATTCACTGTTTTCAGTTTCAGCAGAAAACAGATCAAGAGATCAGATCGTGCACTTCAAGTGTGTACTCTGTTGTAAGTCAAGAAGCTTGTAACGGTCATGGGCTGTTTCTAGGTTAGCTGTTGCAGGTAAAACTGCTAAAAACCTTAATAAAAAAATTTAATTGATTAGAAAAAAGGGCCTTAGGTGCCTGTCTTGCATGCAACTGAACTGGTTTTGAATTTCCCAGTCCTACATGTGGGCCCCCAGCACTGCCAGGGTTCACTCCTGTGCACAGAACCAGGTCGTTCCTGAGAGGTGCTGGATGTGATTTGCCCACACACCACACACACACACACACACACACACACACACACACACACACACAAAAAAGCAAGACAAATTAAAAACCCCAAAGTTCATAGAAAACAAGGTGTCCCAGCCCGCACCCACCACCACCCCCGCCCTGCAGATCGCTGGTGTGTCATCTGCACGTTCATCACTCAAGCATGAGAGAGGCACTTGGTCGCCCTGGCATGAATCAAGGTTGTCCACGCTTTCGCCTACTAAGTCCATCCATCATGGAAACTTGGGCAATAGCATGTGAGAACTCAGAAGTCAGCATGAGCAGCAGCTGCTGTCGGGCCAGGAACGCTGTCTCCCGCAGCCTAGCTCAGGCCCCGCTCCCACCTGTACACCTCGTGGTTCTTTCCCAATCCACCGAGCCAATGTTTAACTCCTGGGCCAAGCTCAGCGCCTCCTCTTCCCCTGCCACGGTCACCTGCCACTGTGGTCAAGGTCCACACTGGCCCTAAAAAGTGAGGACAGGGTCAGGGGGTTGCTGGAGTCCAAGAGGAACCCAGGTGCAGACTGGGAAGCTCCATGGGACCCTCTGCCTCCTCCCCACCCGCATCACCACCTCTCAAGGGAGCTAGAGGTAGAGGGTAGCTTTTGGTGACCTGAACCCCTTTTTCCTCTGAGTTAGCCCAGGTTCTAACATGTCCCCCATGGGAACATGTCCCACTCCAGAGGAGTCAATCATTCCCCAACCCCTTTCCCAGGTGAGTCCTCCCAAGTAGTGCTCAGCCACTCATGTTGCCCAGCATGACTGGTTCACTGCTTGGACTGGTGATGGGGAGCTGCTCGGGGTGCTGAAGACCACCAGGGCTACACCCAGTGGTGGAGGGCTATCCCCATGCAGTGTCAGGGATCAAACTCAGCGCCTTGAGCAAAAGATACACATGACAACCCTTTAATGTATGATCTGTAATCCGCAATCTGGAAGGGAGGGAAAAGAGAAAGAGATAGAGAGAAAGGGAAAGAAATAAAGAACCTGCCACGGAGGCGGGTTGAGGGGAGAGGGAGGGAACTGGGGACATTGGTGGTGGGAGATGGGCACTGGTGGAGGGATGGGTGCTGGAACACTGTATGACCAAAACCCAAGTGTGAACATCTTTGTAACTGTATATCTCACAGTGGTATAATAAAATACTTATAAAAAATTGTTCTAAAAAAAAACTCAGCACCTTAAGCATGGGCAAGCACTCCAGTGCTCAGAGCTACTACCTAATTTTACCACCCTATTTTTTTATTTATTTTTTGTCACATCCCCATGCAACAGGCCATTACAACGCTGTTCATAACTGGGTTTCAGTCATACAGTGTTCCAACACCATCCCTCCACCAGTCCCACCCTAATTTTTTTTACAACCTACGCTGGTGCCATGAGAATAGCTATCTGCAGGAATCAACGCGGCGTGGCAGGCATGGGACTCTGAGTGGCTGAGGAACGTGGTACCTGTCAGGTGCTGCCACAAGTATTGTTCCTGTTCTTTCTCTCATTTCTCTCTGCTCTTTAGTGTCTTTGTCTCTCTGGGCTGGCAGAATCCGCCATGCAAAGAAGATGGCATGAGAGAGACCATGCCAGCTCCCCAAGATAGAGATCAGGCTTCCGCTCTCAAAGGTCCATGAAGGGACTTCTAGAAGTGCCACCCACCTTCCCAGGCACTCAAGGTTTCACAGTTTTGTTTTGAAAAGGGGCACTGCACCACCAGTGGGGCAATACAGGGGTTAAGGCTCTGTCTTGGGTTAGGCTGATCCCTGTTTGGTTCCCCCCACACCATGTAGAGTCTCCTGAGTGCCGCCAGGGGTAATCCCTGAGCACAAAACCAGGAGTAATCCTTGAGTACTTCTGCGTGTGACTTTCCCCTCCCCAAACTGAAGGCACCCCAGCCGTGTGCCCCATTGTGCTGATGAATCACAGGATGGTTTCCTGAGAGTGGGCTCCGATGGCCACTCATTCCTCTAGGCCTGTCCCTCTAGTCTTCCTCTCCAAATGTCTCAAGCTGTGTCCAAGGTTATGGCTTCTTGCCCCACAATCCATGTGTCTCCTCCTCCTCCTCTTCCTCTTCCTCCTCTTCTTACTCCTCCTCCCCACTTCCTAATTTCTTCTTTTTATTTTGGTTTTTGGAGGCACATCCAGGATTTGCTTTTGGCTTTGTGCTCAAAGATCACTCCTGGTGAAGCTCAGGGAACCATATGGGGTGCCGGGGATCAAACCTGGGTTGGCCTCATGCAAGGCAAGTGCTCTCCCCCTCTATACTATCTTTGTGGCCTCTCTATCTATCTATCTCTCTATCTCTATCTCTCTATCTCTATCTATCTATCTGTCTGTCTGTCTGTCTGACTGTCTGTCTGTCTATCTCTATCTATCTATCTCTCTTTTTTAGTTTTTTTTTGGGGCCACACTCAGTGATAATGCTTGGGGCTGCTCCTGGGAATGCTCAGGGGACCATGTGGTATCAGGGATTGAGCCTGGCTCTTCTGTATGCAACGCATTGACTATACCCCAACCCGGCCCCTATACTCTGTGACTCTTAGCTGTTCAGCTGTGTTCATTTGGGCGCACCCTCATTTGGGATCTCCAGGTCCTCCAGATGTGGAGGAACTCAGGCTGCCAGGTGCCAGGACCAGGCTGCTGGAGAGGGGGAGCTGAGGGCCAGTGTTCTGACACCTAAAAGTGAAGATCAGATGGGATGAGTTTGGAGTGGGGTCAGGTAGAAGGAGCCTCTGAGCTCCCACAGGTGATGTCAGGCAGGTTTTGAGAATGACACTAGTCCAAGACTCCAAGCACAATGCCCAAGTATCAGCAGCCTGGACTTAGAAGCAATAAGTCAGATGGTTGACCAATGCCCAGCCCTTGTCTGGGCTGAGATGAGCAGGTGAGAAATTCATACTAGCTCCTGGCACTGGTGCTTGAATGGCGCCTGTCAGGGCTGGGCTGGCTCTTTGCTGGGGCAAGTTTCTGAGGGGGAGACTCGGGACCATTATTAGGAGGGTAGGGGGCGGGAACAACTGGCCATGGGTACTGGACAATAGAGAACTGGAGGTGGCGCCCTCCTGCCAATCTCTCTGAAGAATCTACTCGTTGGTACCAAATTTTTCTTAATTTTTTTCTGTTTTTACATGTGTTGCTCTATACCATGTTCCTTCTTCCCTGAGGTCCAATTCTTGCCCTGTTCTGTCACAGACCAGCCTCCACCTTTTCCCGGCTCTGGAACTCAATTCAAATTGGATGGACCCAATGTTGGCACTGGAAGAAGCCGGGCTGGGGAGCAGGCAAGAGCTCTGGGTCTGATCACTGGCACCACAAGGTCCCCCGAGCAGGACTGGGAGCAGGCCCTGAGCACAAGGCTTAGAGCAGCCCCTGAGCACTGCTGGGTCGGAATCAAAAGTTAACAAAAAAGGTTCCCAAAAACTGAGGGAATGGAGAGGTAGAACAGAGGTAGGACATTTGCCTTGCAAGCAGCTACTTCTGGCCAGCCCTGGTTTGATTTCTGGTACCACATATCCCTGGTTTGATTCCTGCGCACCAGGAGTTACTTCTGAGCACAGAGCAGGACTAGACCCTGAGCACCACCGTGTGTGTCTCTCGGCCCCCCAAAAAACAACTGAAATGAATCATAGAGCACAACACACATATATAATTTCATAAATACAATCAACCAATCATTTTTTCTTTGGTTTGGAGCTAGAATTATGATTTGCAACTTTTTCATCCATGATGTTTCCACCAAAAAAATAACCCCTGGCTTGTCCTACTCCCTGCTTTTACTATGCGAACATACGCATATGTGTGCACGCCGCATACACACACACACACACACACACACACACACACACACACTCACAGGCTATGGTATTTGCAGGCCGGAGAGTAAGTATTGTATTATTGCATTGTTTTGCACAATACTGACCTGGCCTCGAATCCTTTGCATTGCAAAAGGCTCCCTGAGCACCATCAGGATTGATTCCTGAGCACCACTGGGAATGGCCCCCAAACAAAAAATAAAACATGAATACAAGTTATGGCATTAGAGAAAGGGTCTAGAGCAATGTGCCTTGTAGTACCTCGGGATCCTTCTCCAAAATGTTTTCAAAGAGTCCTTTCTTGGGACCAAAGAGCTGGTGCAGTGGGTAGGATGCTTGCCCTGTATGCAACCAACCCTGGGTTCAATCTCTGGAACCCTATGTGGTCCCCCAAGCACTGCCAAGACTGATCCCTGAGCTCAGAGTCAGGAATAAGACCTGAGCACTTCCAGGTGTATCCCCAAAATAAAACAAATAAACCAACCCAAAACCCAGTGTTGTCCTCCTGGGAACCCAAGCCCTTATCTGAGTACCCTGGGCTGAAATAGTCACCCACCCAGCTAGCTGCAAAGGGACCAGACCTGCTTCAATGGTCTCCATTCTCCTCGCCCTCCTTTTCCCCATCCCAAAGGAGCATCATTTCCTTTAACTATGAAACAAGGTTTGACCCCTTGTTTGACTATGAAACAAGGTTTGACCCCAGAAGACACCCCAAGCCAGGCTGGTCTGACTTCCTCTAAGAGGTGCCCCACGGCAGCCAGGAAACTTCCCACTGATTGTCCTGGTGGCCAAAAGGCTTTCACAGTCCTCAGCGTCTGGGAGAGCCCTGTAGTCACCTTCAGTCTCTGCCTTTCACCAGCAAGTCACAAGGTAGGAGCTAAGGTCCTACCTCTCTGCATCCTGGAACCCAGTTTCCAGCTCAGGCCTCGAGCACAGGCCTGGATAAAGAGCAGAGCTCCAGGCAGAGCCTGTTCACACCCTGGTGGGGATCAGAGAGGCAGGGAGACACGTCCCTCCACCCGCCTCTTGGGGCCATTTCTACTACGTCCCATCGACTATCACCAATTCCACAGAGGCTTAGGAAAGCTGCCCATCCCTAATCCTTCAACCACATGAGATGCTAAGCCAGTGACCAGGTTCCAGTGTTCTGGTGTCCCCCTTTCCCGACTCCTTCACCCCATTCCCTGAAGGGAGGGTTCTCCGGGGGCAATTCCTCAACCAGCCGGGAGTGGACAATGTCCCTCCTTCCTTCACCAGGCTTGGGAGCCAAGTACTCTACTCGCAGGCTGCTGGCCAACTCTGAGGAGAAAACCTCCCCATCAGCCTCTTCCCACCCCTCTAGAAAAAATCCAGGTCACTTCTAACTGTGGGGCCAGGCCCTAGTTACTGCAAAACCCAAGAAGGCACCTAAGTCAGCTCTGAGCACGTCTGTGGTCCCTCACTGTCCTCATATCCACCCTATCCCTTACACCTTCTCCCCAGACCATCAGGACAGGGAGTCAGACGACTTTGGAGGTTCCAACTCCCCTGCAAGTAGTTATGTTTTGGACTGGAACCATTTGCCTTGTACAGGCTAACCTGAATTCTATCCCGGGTACCCCATACAGTCTTCTGAGCCTGCCAAAAGTCATCCCTGAGCACAGAGCCAGGAGTAAGCCCTGAGCACCACTGGTGTGCTGCCCCGCACACCACACCCCCTAAAACAGAAGGTTAAATTGTGCATTCACATGCTTCCCAGCCCTGGAGCCCATAAAGAATTTTCTCCATAGCCTGGGGAGATCATAGGCAGGTTACGGCCCCTGCTTTGGCTGCAGCTGACTCCCGCAATTCAATTCACAGCATCACGTAAGATTCCCTGAGTACTACCAGGTGTGACCCAAACCCTCCACCCCTTAAAAAAATAATAAAAAAGAATCATTCCTCTCCTTGTCTCCACCTTTTCCCTGGCAACCTCCTCTGCCCTCTCCAGCCAGGGCTGCTGTCTCGGGGTCCCCAACCCTAGGAGCATCCTGTGAACTAGACCTTACTGCCCAGCATGACCAGAGCCTTCAGTACCAGGCACATCCCTCTGGGGCTCCTCAGCGCCTGGGAGTTTCTGAATACAGGTCAGCAACACCCACTGTTGGGCAGCAGGGAGAAGCACCAAGAAAATCCTAGTGAAGGGAACTTGTGCTTGGGGCCAAAGCGATAGTACAGATGGGGGTGCCCCACTCACCCACTCACCAAAAATATTTCTGCTGCACATATGCGCCCTCTCCTCAGTGCCAGCTAGGGATTGGGGTCAGGGAAGGGAACCCAGAGCTAAGGGTAAGGGCTCTTAAGACCACCGGGCTGTCTAGTGTTAGCTGTGGGAGCTGTAGCGCTACTGTTTACTAAGCTCTTTCCATCCATTCTCTGTAAAGCTTAGAGCCACCATGGGAAGCAGACATGACTTCCCCACGCACAACAGTGGAGACCCTAGAAGCTGACGTCACACATCCAACATTGCACAGAGAGTAAGTTGTTTCCCTGAGTCCCAAGTCTGACCCATGTGGCTCTAAGCTGTCAATCACAATTCAACATGCCCTGCTCTGGCAGAAAGTCCCCTGGGCATGTGATGAATCTGAAGTGTCATTAATGACTTCTAGGGGTTTTCCCATCCCCAGAGAGCTGGGACAGAGCGTGAGGGAGATGCAACCACTCTCCTTCCAGCCCTGGGTGGGATGGCACAGTGGTTCTCACCTCCCCCCCATTTTTGTAGCAGAGATAGGGAAACCTCCAGACGTTGCCCTAGGCCGATGATCTCCCCGGCCACTGAGAGCACAAACTCTATCTTGTTGTTCCAGTGTCCCCGCCTCCAGGGTGTCATCTTCTTCCGTCTTTTCCATGACTGGGTACGCTGGTTTTGTCTCTCCATTACTGGTTGTGCCTGAGACCCTGCTATCCATCCCACCTGGAAAACAAGCGAGAGCACTGTTAGAGTGGGGAGCCCTGGGCGTTCGGGGAAGGCTCCCGCTGTGACTCCTAAGGGAATAGATAATCCTGAGGAGTTGGTTCATACTTTCTTGTCCACAGATCAAGTCTTTCTTTGAAGCCCTTATAGTCAGGATTGAGTAAGAGGTGCAGAGAATCTAGATTTGCAGAGAATAGAGTCTTTTCTGTTTGAGGAAGGGATACCTCTGGGGTACAGAAACATACCTGTGGGCAGGACAGAATTCACACAGCCCCTGACTTGTCTAGTTCTCCCGACTGCCTGACAGCTAGCCTTGCCATACTGGCATGATTCATTTTCTCTCTCTGAAGGCAGAGGACAGTAGAAAGGAAGAGGGTTCCATAGAGCCTCAAATCTACGGATTTTCCTTGCTGGGATTCAGGTCGAAGAAACTAGATGGGCAAAGATGTGGCAGGGAGCACATTCATTGCTTATAACAGCAAGAAATGAGAAAGAATCTAAATGTCCAAAATGGTAAATAGGAGACCGGAGAAACAGTATAGTGGGAAGGGCACTTGCCTTGCATGCAACCGACCTGGATTTTATCCCCAGCACCCCAGAAGGTCTTCCCAGTCTGCCAGGAGTGATCCCTGAGCACAGAGCCAGGAGTAAAGCCCTACGCACCTCTGGGTGTGGTCTAATCACAAAACAAAAATTTTTTTAAATGTAAACCAGGTGAATAAATGATAACACATACATACAAAGGACCCCTATATACTCATTAAAAATTGTGGTATAGGGTTAGGGAGGCAGCTTAAAGGGATAGAGTGCAGGCAGGCACGCAGGAGGCCCTGAGTTGATCCCCAACACCACATCAGTCCCTGAGCACTGATAGAAGGGGGCCTTGTGGTCCCAGGCTACAGGCCCAAGCAGCATCACACCACCAGCAGCAAGCATTAAAACTCAAATCCTAGTAGGAAATGATCACTCTGGACAACGACTGGGTTTTAACTGGGTTTTAAAGTGATGTGCATGATTATCTTTCAGTAACAGTATTGCAAACTACAGAGCCTAAAAGGAAAATGGGGAAGGGCCGTTGCCACAGAGGCAGTTTGCAGGGATCAGCTGCAGAAGGGAAGTGGGGACACTGGAGACAGACAGGCTGGGTGTGGAAACATTGTATGACTGAAACTCAAGCACAAACAACTTTGTAACTATGTATCTCATAGTGATTCAATTAAAATCAATAAAATCAATAATTTTATTTTAAAAAGCCAAATTCTATTTGTTGTGCATCACTAGGAATGGCCTCCTGCTCCCTGAGTATGGCCTGGAGGCCCCCTCCAAAAAACCAAAAATCTTGTGTTGCAGAAAAAAAGTGTAACAAAGTGAAAAGGTACTCACAATATGTGTGTGAAAATCATGATAAAACAGCACATACAGTCTGAGCACATTTGAAAATCACTTTCTAAAGTATTTAGGGCACATACTCCAGCATTTCTCTCCTAGTGACAGGAGTATAGAAACTAAATTCTGTAGTTTTCCCACATGCTCAGTAAGGCATATGTTATATGCTTTAAATAAAAGTCACTTTAACTTTTTTTTGGGAGAGGGTCACACCCTGCAGTGCTCAGGACTCAGTCCTCACTCCTTGCTTAGTAATCACTCCTGGAGGGGCTCAGGAGGACCGTAGAGGGTGTGGGGATTGAACCCAGGTCAGCTGCATGCAAAGCAAGCGTCCTACTGCCTAAACTATCTCTCTAGTCCCATGTGCCCCCAAATATTTTAAAGAATGAGAGAAGCAGAGAGGAATCAGTGTGGAGCCAGCAGCTGTGACTAAGATGAATTGATCTTTCCTTTGCTCCAGCTCTCTCTAAAATCAACATGAGAGAAATGTAAGTGTGGGCTTTTTCTTTTGAGAGGTGACACAAAGAGAACCACTGAAATATGAAGCTACAGTCTTCAACATGGTGTTCTTAGGAATTCCCTGCTGGTAGTAAGGATGGGGTGGCTTCCATTTATTGAGCAATGCCTGGAGGCTAAACCCGTCACGTGCGGAGATTCCACAGAATGCCCACAGCAGCCCCTGGCAGATAAGCAATGTTCCCTCCACTTTCTGAATGAGGAAAACGTGGCTACTACAATGCAACAGCTCCACAGAGCAGGCAAATGGCACTGCCGGGATTTAGGCCCACTCTGTCCCTGCTCTTTCATTCTATCAGTTGCTCACATCTATCCTCATAAATAGAATCCTGATAGAATCCTCTTGAATGACTCTCCCCTACTGTGGACAAGAACATTCTCAGTGGGACCCAGGCCCAGGAGGACCCAGACTCTCTTGGGGCTCTGCCTTCCCCATTGGCTACTTGAGGGATTTAGAAAGTTGGAATGTCAAAGAATGGTGGTGTCCTTCATGTCTTTGATACATTAGGAATTGGGTCCCCAAAGATGGGGAGAATTCAAAGGAGAACTTCAAGTGGCCTAGTTACCAAGACATCTCTGTCCTTTTGAGAAGGTTGCTGAGACTCTTAAGCAGTTCTGGCCTTCCTATGCCATCAGATGGATGTTTTCCAATGACAGAACGCCACTACCCTTCACTTCTTCATCCTCCCAGACTCTAGAAGTTCCCCTAACCTAGAGACTGTAGAATCAGTAGATTCCCCTCAGCTCATGCTTGTAGAAACAGACAAATTGGGATTCCAATCTTCGCTTTGTATCCTCTCCCTACCTGTCCTTAAGAATGTCTACTAATGGCTCTCAGCCTCAGTCTTCTCATCTGTGAAAAGGAGAACGCTTGGGTACTTGAAAGAGCTCATAGGCCAACATTGGAGAGTTGGACATGGAAGCTCTAGAGCAACTGACACCTCATGCTTTTATTTCCCTCCATCCCATCCAAGTAGTTATGTTCTTTTAAGCTTGTCTCATTTTACAGAGAAGAAAGCAATTATGTCTCCGACTTAACCCAAACTTCTTTTGCTCTTGGGTTCTCTTTCTCTGGATCACGTTGTCTCTCTAATCTAGCACGACTAGTTTTAGAAAGCCAAGCACAGTCTTTGCATGGCACAGGAAAACATCAGATCTATCTTTTACCACCAAAGGGTCCCCAAATTCCTTGATTCTAAGTCCTGTGGCTGACCCCAGCAGGGTCTCTGAAACTCAGAACCAAGACGGGAAAGAGGGAGGAGGAGGGAGAGAGACAAAAAGAGAGAGAGAGACAGAGAGAGAGACAGAGACAGAGACAGAGACAGAGACAGAGACAGAGACAGAGACAGAGAGAGGAGAGAGATTACAATGTTACCAACCTGAGAGAAGTTGCCAGAGGTCCAGTGGAGAGAAGAAGAATTATCTAAGGGGAAGGGAAGGTGCTGGCTATTTAAAGTGTGGTTCCAACTCCTTGGCTCTACTTGTAATTCTAAACTTGGCCCAGCCCACATTCCCTCCTTCTGCCCCCTCCCTGGGCTCCCCTCCCCCTCAGGCACCAAACAGCCCCGCACACTTGAGTGACTCCACAGCCCTTAGCGGGGAGCCGGTGCACCCTGTTAGGCCAGGCCAGCTGCTCAGGAGCTTGTGGGCGGCTCGTTCTTGCCTGGAGTGTGGGCATCTTCCGTCTTCCTCCCTGGACACCTCGGAGTCCTGCCTGCCACCCCTTTCTTCAGACTAAACTCAGCTATTCAACCCTCCGGAAGAGGAGGCTGAGGACGGGGGAGGGGAGACTTCTTTAAGGCTCTGGAAGGGACAATGATTTAAAATAGACAGTGATTCCAAAACTTGAGAGTCAGAAAACCTTTAAAACAACACACACATATTCACACGCATACTCACACATGTACACACACATACACACTCATATGCATACTCACACATGTACACTCACATGCATACTCACACATGTACACACACATACACACACATACACACTCACATGCATATGCACTTGTGCACATACTTACACACACTCATACACATACACACTCACACATACACACATATACACAATACACACACTCACACATGCACAGTCATATACACATATGTATACACCTGTGCTCGCACGTATATAGTCACATGCACACACATACATACTCGTTCACTCACCCACATATATACAACTCTCATACATTCACACACACTCATACACACCCCAGAATGCATTGGAAAAGTCCAACCCGGCGTCAGCTAAATGGTTAATAGTGCTTACTTTTGGACAGTGGGTCAGAGGATCAGGACTTTGCCCAGCTCTGCATTTTATCTTCCTTGTTGTGTAAATTTTTTCAGTAATGGGATGGGATTGACTCGTCCTTAATAATATTTTTTTAACAAGTAAGTGAGGAAGTGCCAAGGTTTCAAGTCAAGTCCCAAAGGGGCCTCACATGAAGCAATCAGGAGGGGGCTCAGGAGAGTCAGGAGTCCTGGGAGCGAGGCAGAGAGGAGCAGAGGACAGAAACCTTCATTCACTTAGCAGAATCACTTCCGTTGTGGCTGACAGCAGTTGAGCACAGAATTGCATAGAAAGGCGGAGCCACTGAAGGGGGTTGGGGGGGGCGTTGTGATTGCACCCTGCGTCTGTTCATATCCAGCCTTGCCCTGGAGCCAGGTACCCCACATCTGAACGCTTCTGTTCTCTCTATTAAAGGGGAAGGATAAGGCCGGAGAGATGGCACAGGCGCCCAAACCTTTGCCTTGCATGAAATCCCACAGCACCACTGGGAGTAGCTCCCCCACCCCAGCACCAGCTGCCGTCACCCAACCCCCACCCGCCCAAATATACATATACATATACGTATACGTATGCATATGCATATGCATATGCATATACATATATACATACATATACATATACATATACATATACATATACATATACATATACATATACATATACATATACATATACATGATAGACTTTGTGTATTCACTTTTGTTTTGGTGAGGGGGCACATTGGTGGTGCTCAGGGCTTATTCCTGGCTCTTTGCTCAGGGATCACTCCTGGCAGGATTGGAGAACCATATAGGGTAGGGATCAAACCCAGGTCAGGCATTTGTAAGGTAAGTGCCCTATCTGCTCTACTATGTTTCTGGCTCTGGTACACATTTTTCTGCAGTTACTGGGAGTTACTATAATGACACCAAAAATCTCGCTGGCTATTGATGAGGCAGGTAAGAGGTCACTGGTGAGGATTTTGACCCATCAGAACACCCGCAAAGAAGGTCAAGTAGAACACCCACAAAATCCCCACTAATCACTTTGGAGTAATACCTCTGCCTTATTTATTAGGTGGAACAGGGATATTTCCCATCCACATGGCAGAGCCTGGCAAGCTACCCGTGTCATATTTGATATGCCAAATACCAGTAATATTATAGACCTCATTCCCATGACCTGATGGAATGGTTTGAAGCTCTTCATGTTCCTGGAGCAAGCAGGTGCCCTTGGGCTACACTAGCATGTGACAGGACATATGGAGATGTTACTGGTGCCCACTCAAGCAAATCGATGATCAACAGGAAGACAAGTGATACAAGTGATATATATGAGAAATATATGTATATATTTCTCATATATATACATATATATGATAAAAAGGGAGATTATTCCTTATCCAGAAAGGTTGTGTGCATTTTGGGGGTCATAGGGACCAAGAGAAATCTGATACCAAGCAAGCTCTCACCCTGTAGCAACGATTTACTCCACATAAATTATTTGCTGAGATCCAGAGACAGTACAGCACACAGGTTGCTTTGCAGGGGCCCACCTAGGTTGGATCCTCAGTATCCCACAGGGTCCCACAGTCCCAATAAGAGTGATTCCTGGGGCCAGAGAGATAGCCCAGCGGTAGGGCGTTTGCCTTGCATGCGGCAGGCCTGTGCCGGCCCGGGTTCGATCCCCAGCATCCCATATGGTCCCCCGAGCACCGCCAGGAGTAATTCCTGAGTGCAGAGCCAGGAGTAACCCCTGAGCATCTCCGGGTGTGACCCAAAAAGCCAAAAAAAAAGAGTGGTTCCTGGCTACAGAGTCAGGAATAAACCCTGAGCTCTCCCTGATGTGGTTTCCCCAAACAACAAAATATTATTTGTAGTGAGCAGAGGCCCTTTATTGTTACTGTTTTATTGTGAGTACAGGTTTGTACAAGAGGAAAAGAGCAGCATGGAACGCCTTCAAGAGCATCGAGGAGGTGGTAAAGAAGACGAAGACACTCCAGCTCCGGGCACAACTTTTCTACTCCACCATTCTTCCTGCACTAGCATACACCTCAGAGACCTGGGCCCCTACGAAAACAGGATGAGAAGGCTATTTGGATAGCTCAAAAGGAACCGAAAGAGTCATGCTTGGAGTATCACGCTTCACTCAAGTGAGAGAAGGAATCCAGAGTTCCGACCTCCATCAACGATCAAGAATCGAGGATGTTGTCTCATTGCCAAGATGATGAAAATCAGGTGAGCCGGACACGTAATGCGATTAAGGGACAACCGCTGGACTAGAGCTGTTACCGACTGGATTCCACAGGACGTCAAATGAACGAATGGCCGCTCACCTACAAGATGGTCAGACTTCTTCGTCAAAAACCTGAACAAATGGTTTGAGGCTCTTGGTGTTCCTGTAGCGAGCAGATGCTATTGGGCTACACTTACACACGACAGGGACAAATGGAGACATTACTGGTGTCTGCTCGAGCAAATCGATGAACAACGGGAAGATAAGTGATAAGTGAGCAGAGGAGGCGTTAAGATTGAGAAACCCCCCGTCTCCACACTCAGCCCACCTCCAACGCCACTTCAGCAAAACTGCACTCTGGCCTGAGTCGGGAGCTGAGGTAGAGGGAGGGTAGAGCACACCCGCGGTCTCTCCAGAAACGGGAACAGAGCACAGGAAACACCCGAGGTCTCTGCAGAGACAGAGACAGACCAGAGACTGAGACAGAGCACAGGGAACACACGAGGTCTCTCCTCCAGCAGCACCTTCCTCACCTTGTTTGGTGCAACTGTGAAAAAACAAGAGACGAAAACACCTCCAAGAGATGTGGCAAACACAAAGCTTCAAAGGTATGTCGTTTACTTCTATCTTTTTACTTAGCATTGGGCGGTGCTTTCTAATTCTTGCTGGTGAAGTCTCCCCAGGTGAGTTCTGTGAAGTGATGAAGGGAGAATCAGAGCCTCAAAAGGGAAGATTGCCGTTTTCTCTCTACGCTCTTCTATCACCCCCCCCCAGAATGCTTGGGAGATGCAGGACTGATGAGAGAGCTGTGAGCCCCCACATGGCGCAGAGGTTCACATCCAGCCAGACCAACGCGGCAGCCATCAAACTGCGCCTGATGTCCACTTGTACTGAACTGTACTGAATGGAAGATGGTCCCTGCCCCTTGATTTCTTGGGGAGCCATGGACTCCGGCTGGAGTTCTTTTCCTTTCTTTTCTTTTTTTTCTTTTGCTTTTTTGGGTCATGTCAGGCAATACTCAGGGCTTACTCCTGGCTCTGCATCAGGAATTACTGGTGGTGCTCAGGGGACCATATGAGATGCCAGGGATAGAACCCAGGTCAGAAGTGTGCAAGGTAAACACCCTACCCACTGGACTATTGCCCCAGCCTCAGCCCACAATGATTTATAAATTAAGCTAATGAGTAGTAAAAATCTTTTTTTTTTTTTGAGGAGGTGCACACCCAGCAGTGCTCAGGGATTACTCCTGGCTCTGTGATCAGGGATCACTCCCGGCAGTGCTCGGGAGACTATTTGTGGTGCTGAGAATCAAATTGGGGTTTGCCACATAGGAAGCAAGCTCCTTAGTCCCTGGATCATCTCTCCAGCACTGGCAAATCTGAACTGGTCGTAGACAGACAGGAGAAAGTTCAAAGGACAGAGCACAACTTTGCATGTTTGATCCCCAGCACCACATGGTATCCCAAGCACAGAGGAATATCCCTGAGTGTCACAGGTATGGCCCAGACCATAAAAATAAGAAAAGGAAAAGAAAAAAAAAGAAATGATCAGATAATTGGGATTTACTGAGGACTCAAATTCTGTATTCCAGGAATACAGTAAACAGTCATTCCTGAGTGAAAACCAAGAATACTCCCTGAATACCACCAATTCTGTACTCCAGGAATACAGAATACAGCCTTTGGCCAAGTTGAACAGCCCCTCCGACATGCTTACACAGGCCGACAGTTTCCTAGAAAGTTGGGGTGTCCTCAGGATCATGCTAAAGTGGGTGTTGACTTCCTGTTCTTGTATTAGGGAATATTTGGCTTTGCTGGTAGATAACTTTTGCTTATTTTTAACATTTTTCTTTTCTTTCTATTTATTTGTTTGTTTAATTTTGGTGGCGGGTCACACCCAGCGATGCTCAGGGCTTACTCCTGGCACTGCACTCAGGAATTTCTCCTGGTGGTACATGGGAGACTATATAGGATGTTGGGGATCAAGAACTGGTTACCGTGTGCAAGGTAAACACCCTCCCTGCTGTACTATCATTCTAGTCCCTTGTTTTCTTTCTTCAATGTAGGTGCTGTAATTTATAAACTTGTCGATATAAAGGTTTCAGGCATACAAGATCACTGCAACACCACCAAGCTGTCAGCCTCCTCCACCACTCTCTGGGCTCTGCTCTCTACACACCCCTTCTCCACCCCAATTTATTGAACTCAGTTGTGTCAGCAGATGCTTGGGATCTGTTCTCATCATTGGCGACTGCCAAGTTCCTTACTGTGTTTCTTTTTTTTCTCTTTCCTTCCTTCCTTCCTTCCTTCCTTTCTTCCTTCCTTCCTTCCTTCCTTCTTTCTTCCTAATTGAATCACCTTTTTGAATCTTTTTTGAATCTTTTTTGAGACATATAGTTACAAAGCTGTCCCTGGTTGGGTTCAGTCATGCAATTTTCCAACACCCTTCCTTCTACCAGTGCACAATTCCCATCACTAGTGTCCCCAGTTTCCCTCCTGCCAACCCCTCCAACTTGCCAACCCCTGCAACTTGCCTCTGTGGCAGACGCTTTTTCCTTCTCTCTCTCACTACACTTGAGTGAGGTCCTTCACTTTTGTTCTCCCTTCGACTCACTTCACTTGCCTTTCAGTTTCATCCATGCAACCTTTGCCCTGACATAATGGCTGCCATCTTACCATTTTAATGGCTCTTTCATGCTCTCCAAATCTTTATTCTCAATTTCTTTTCCTGTATAAAACAGGGGTGGATGCAGTAGGAGGTACTTTACCCTCCCTTTGAAGCCTCACCGAAGTTTGAAAATAGAAGTTTGAGAATACGAGGTAGTGGCAAATCCTCCCTACTCTCTGTCCAGAGGTGAGCAGGTTCGAAGGGACAGCCTTGCACGTTCTTTGGTTGTCATCTTTCTTTGATCTCCTTAGTGCAGGGTCAAAATTTCTGGAGGAAGCAACAAATACTAGAATCCGCAGTCAAGCCGTTCTAACTCTGGGCTGGAGAGATAGCACAGAGGATAGGCACTTGGCTGACCCAGGTTCCATACCCGGAACCATATAAGGAACCCCAAGCACTGCCAGATGTGATCCCTGAGCACAAGACCAGGAGTAATCCTACACTGCCTGGTACAGCCCAAACTCCACCCCTGCCTCTCCCTCCAAAAATGAGAGGTAGAGTGGATGTACAGTAGGTAGGGCCCATGTCTTAGCACATGGCTGGCTCAGTTTCAATTCCTGGTACCCCATGTGGTTTCCTGGTTGCTGCTGGGAGTTGTTCCTGAGCGAGAACCAAGAATACTCCCTGAATACCACCAAAAGTAACTCCCCACACCAAAAAAAAAAAAGTTGGAACTCAAGAGTGTACAGTTTTTTAAGACTCACTTGAAATTGTTAGGACAACCTAACAGTTATGTTCCTCAAACCAGAGGTGCGAAGCAAAGTGAATCCTGCGGAAAGTCCTAGGAGAGCTCAGCGTTCACCCATCTGGCCCTGCCAAGCTTAAATTCCCATAGGACTTACAGAGTACACACATGCACCAGTTGTTTTGTTTTTTAATCTTGACTAGGCATAGAGCAAGGGTAAAAAATGCCAAACAAAACAGTGATGTCTTTTAATGCACTGCATTCCACGATGTGCAGGAAAGTTTGGCGGGAGGGAGAGATAAAGAGGAGAGAAATGACATACAGAACCCGCCAAGTACTTGAGGTGTGGGAGAGGAGAGGGAGGTGGGGACATCGGTGATGGGAGATAGGTTTGGGTGGAGGGATGGGTGTCACTGTGGAACCAAAACTCTACATGAGCATCTTTCAATTGTGTGTCTAGAATGGTGTAATAAAATTTGGGGGAGAAAAAAATAATAAAATAAAATTTTAAAAAAAGCCAAACAGAGCATGGATATTTCTGAGCAAGCTCAGTTTCAACACGAGGATAGGTTGGTGGAGGAAGTGGGTTCCTCTAGCTGGAGAACTTTAAATTAACAGGCCTGATTCCGTTTAACCACAGGGGTGAGGGATTGTTGGCCTTGCTGATCTTTTTTCAACAATCACACTTGAAGGGAACAAAACAACACCAACAGGCAAACGAGCAAGCGGAATAAACTAAAATACAAATCCTGGCATGCTAAGACTAGAATGGTTTCAGCAGCAAAAGAAATAGTGAGAGTATGAGATTGTGATCCACAGAATAAAATCCATTTATGGGTTCATACTAAAACAAATACATTAAACAAATAAGTGAAGAAGGAGAAACAGCTCTTCTGTCCAGAAGTGTTTTAACCAGTAAATATGTAGGGCATAAAAAAGGAGAGAATCACCATCAGTCCAAAACCACTAGAATAATTATAGTTGAGACTTAGCAATGGCAGCTAAAATTAGAGGGTAAAAGTCTGAAAGGAGCAATTTAATCAGTTCAAAGTATCTCCCCAAGACACAGATTCGGGGCCGGAGCAATAGTACAGTGGTACAGCAATAGTATAATTGCCTTGCACACGGCAACCCAAGTTCGATCCCAGCATCCCATATGGTTCCCCAAGCACTGCCAGAAGGAATTCCTGAATACGGAGCCAGGAGTAACCCCTGAGCATTTCGGTGAGACCTAAATAGTCAACAAAACAAAACAAAATCACAGATTCAAGATTACTAGAAAGTACAACACACACACACACACACACACACACACACACACACACACACAACTTTTTCACAGTAGAGAAACCAGGCAGAAAACGCTCTAAACAAGGAGAGAATGTCAATATCACCAGGAATATTCATAACACATGACGGGAATGTGGTCGAGTACTTGCCTTGTATGTGTGAGGTCCTGGACTCTATCCCTAGCACTGCCAAAAAAGAAAGAAAAACATCATTCCTGGGGCCAGAGAGATAATACTGGGCTTAAAGCTCTTTCTTGCATTGCATATGAAGCTGACCCCAGTTTGATTGCCTGTACCCTGAGCTCTGCCAGGAGTGATCCTAAGCACAGAGTCAGGAGTAAGCTCTGAGCACCGCTGCGTAGGACCCCCAACACTCCCCCTGCCCCTACCAATCATTTCTTCGAGAGAGAGAGCACAGAAATTAAAGTGCTTAACTTGCATGTGGCCAACCCTGGCTCCATTCCTAGCACCACATGTGGTCCCCAGCACTTCCAGGAGTGATCCCTGAGCATAGGGCTAGGAGTAGTCTCTGAGCACTGTAGGATGTGTCTCCCTCCTTCCCCAAAATACATCTACTTCATGAGTCACATGGGATGATGAATGGACTAAAAATGACACCACATATCTGAGACTATTTTTCAAGAGCATCAAATTCATGGAAGAGTGAGAATGTTAAGTCATGGGATAATAACAATTAAATGTTCTGTGGGCTTCTAGGTGTGATACTAGGGGAAAATGGGAATATTGGTGTAAAGACTGATGAATTTTCCCTCCCTCTATTAAAAACAAAAAAGTTTGGGGTAGAGAGATAGTACAGTGGGTAAGATACTACCCCCCAAGCCCACCAGGAGTGAACACTGAGCACAGAGCCAGGAGTAAGTCCTGAGCACCACTGGGTGTGGCCCAAAAAGCAACAAACAGAAAGTTCTTAGGGGCCAGGGAGATGGGTCAGTGGGTTCGAGGGCTTTGTACGCAGGAGCCCTGAGTTCAAGCCCTATCACTGCTTGGTGCCCTGGACTCTGCCAGGAGTACTCCCAAGAACAGAACCTGGAACAGTACCCCATACTGTTGCGTGTGGCTAAAAGTAAATAATCACTTCACTTGTATCACTTGTCTACCAGTTGGTCATCATTTTGCTCAAGTGGGCACCAGTAACATCTCCATATGTCCCTATAAACACTACATTATTAAGCCGTGCAGGTGGGATACTCTTGTAGTAGCCTCTCATCTTGTGCATTTATTAATGAACCGCATGGTGCTAAGCGGCCGCGTGAGACAGGGAGAGATCAGCTTTTCTGCTGGGTGGAGCTCTGATGAGCTGTGGAGTTGGATGTTGAAAATGGCGGCCCTCATGGAGTGGGGGGTCCTCTGGATTCTTGCAAGGCTCTGCTGGAATGGCAGGCCAGGGCTAGAACCCGCCTTCCCTCCCTAGCGTCTCATGATCAACTGAACACAGGGAGAGCCGGTAGCAGCTCTGCCCCATGTATCTGAGTCTCTGGATCAGCCATACCTGGGCTTGAAATAGATGGCTGTAGGGTGGGACTCTGACAAGCAGGGTTTGTGATCAGCTTTTCTGCTGGGTGGAGCTCTGACCAGCAAACGACCAGAGCTATGCCCATTTATGAGCTATGGCCAGAGCGATAGCACAGCGGGAAGGGCATTTGCCTTGCAAGTGGTCAACCGGGTTCCATCCTCAGCATCCCATATGGTCCCCAAGCACCACCAGGAGTAATTCCTAAGTGCAAAAGTAAATAATAATATTACTATTAATAATAATAATACTTTTTTCTAGACAGGATGACATCATTAGTCTATTTTCCTCTCAATTCTTTCATAAGATAAAAATGTAAAATTTTACAAAACATGAAGAAATAATCTGAAAGGTTTTTTGTGAACTCTGCGTCAGTGAGGAAAGGATCATAAGATTAGCTGAGGGGGAGTGCAGAGACATAATACAGGGATTAAAGTCCTTACACAAGGACAGCGCCAGTTTGGTCCTCAGCATCTCAAATGGGCACCCTGAGAATCACCCCCAGTGAGCCCTAAGTACAGAGCCAGGAGTAACTCCTGATTTACTCCTGAGTGCCACTTGTGTGGCTCAAAACTCCCACCCAGCTAGAAAAGAAGCCCCCTGAACAGTGTTACTATTCCTGCAAGAAACTCAGAGTCCTGTGGTACTGGGACAGAGAAGTAGTAGAGTTACTAGAGTCTGTTTCAGTAAATCGCTACTGCATAGGGCTCCGTGGTCTAGTGCTTCTTCATACACATGTGACCCTGGGTCCTTCTTCAGCTCCACACTGAGAAAAGAAAGAGACTGGACGCGAACGTAAAGCACATGCCTTGCATGTGCGAGGTCCTGGGTTTGAACTCTGCCTGGCACCATATGGTTCCCTGGTACCACTGGGGGTGGTCCGCTGCAAGCAAACCAACAACAAACAATAAAAGCGAGAGTATATTTTGGCTCATATTATCTGGCTCCATCTTACCCCTGCCAAGTTTTTCCCTTTACATGAAGCATAGTCCCCCTCCCAAACAAACACTTTTCTTCAAGGGCCCCAGAGATATTCTAGATTATAAATATAGAATATGGATATTCTAGAATATAGAGAACAGTAAATGCTCGAGGTGAGAGCCTCGAGTAATTATCATCAGTAATTATCATCAGTAAATGCTCAAGATGAGAGCCTTCTACTGAGACTATACCACCTACCCGGCAGAGCCTGGCAAGCTACTTGTGTTTTACTTGTTAAGCCAAAAACTAGTAACAATTATGGAGCTCAGTTCCATGACCTGAAGAATGGTTTCGGGCTCCTCCTATCCCTGGAGCAAGCAGACGCCCTTTGTGACAGGACTAATGGAGATGTTACTAGTGCCCACTCGAGCAAATCGATGAACAATGGGAAGACAGTGATAGAGAACAGGGAATGGAAAAACTGGACCAATCTCTGGCTGGTCAGACATGCTTTTCAAATCCTCCCCACGAGCAGGCACCGGGGTGGGTGGGAATCTAGGGTCTTTGGTGGCAGTGAGGGCACATTGGTGGCAGGACTGGTGTTGGAATCCTGAATACCTGAAACAACTGTACTATGAACAACTTTGTCAATCACATTATTTAAATAAAGTTTTAAAATCTTTTGAAAAATCCTCCCCACTGCTCCAAACCCTGTCTGTATCCCATCACCACTTATACCAGCCCTTGCTGACCTCCCTGAAAGTAATCGTTGGTGGCAGTTTCCGTCATTTGTATTGAACAGTTAATTCCTCTTGTGTGGAATCCCTATGCTCCTTTGGCGGGATTGGGGAGAGCTGGTGAACGGATTGGTCCAAACCTTTTGGTGTTCAGAGCGTTCCCGGCTCTACTCAGGAGTGACCCCTGGTGGTGTCAGGGATGGAACCAGAGTCAGCCACACGCAAAGCAAGCGCCTTCCCTCCTAGATGCTAGCCCCTAGCTCCTTATGGAAATAGAGCTGTACCAACTCTGTTCCCCAGGGACACCGCACTGCTGAACCTCAAGCCGGTGCACCCCGACTCGCAGGTGTCTGGCTCCTCTGTGGAAGCACACAGGGTGAGACGTAGAGGTGAAAAGGCACATAGCTCCCAGAGCATCTGAAGCAAAGTGAATACTGTAGGAACCTGCCAGTCATTTCTCAGATCAGATGTTAAGCAGAGTCACTTGTCAAGCTAATCAGGAGCCTCTGATCCTTCCCTGCAAAGTGACTTAGCACTGTGCGTGTTGAGAGAATCAGCAACAGGGCCAGGAGATAACTCACGTAAGAGAGCACAGGCCTCCATTAAATCCCGACGACACATTTCTCCTGCACTCCCAAGCACACCAGGTGTGATCTGGTGACCCCCAAGCACTGACTGAGTCTGAGTGACCAGGAGTAGCCCTGGATTGCAACAGCATTGTTGGGAGTGGCCCTATAAATGACCTCTGAATTCCCCAATAGATCTATGAAACTTCCGGTGGAGCTATGGACTGTCTATGTATACACATAATCATCACAAATAGAAATGGACAGTCTAAATCCACCCAAGAGATGCTAACAAAATACCCTGGGGTGAAGCCAAGATCTTTCCTATTATTTACCATTGCTAGTTTGTGGCCCATACCCAGTAGCATTCACTCCGGGATAACTCCAAGTGAATAGGCTCCTGGGGTTCTCAGAGGACCATGTAGTGCCAATGATCAAACCTAGCTCTCCAGCATGCATAGCTTGTATTCATCCCAATAAGCTCTTTCTATGGCCCTTCCCTACATATTTTTGGAGGGTGGAGGGGGTTGGGCTACACACACTGCTGTGCTCCTACACACTGTCTTACTCCTGTCTCTGCGCTCAGGGATCACTCCTGATGGATCACAAGGGACCATATGGGGTGCCAGGGATCAAACCTGTGTGCAAGGCATGTGTGCAAGGCTAACACACCTGCTGCTCTCCTATTGTTTGCCCACTCTCTCTCTCTCTATATATATATATATGGAATTATATATATATATTGGAATAGCTCTTTCGAGATATATATATATATATATATATATATAGGGAATATCTCGAAAGAGCTATGTTTGGAATATCACGCCTCACTCAAGTGAGAGAAGGAATCCGGAGTTCTGACCTCTGTTGCTATTCCAGAATCAGGGAAGCTGTCTCGTTTGCCAAGGCATCGAAAATCAGATGGGCTGGACATGTAATGCGATTTGGAGACAACCGCTGGACTAGAGCCGTTACCGACTGGATCCCACAGGATATCAAAAGATCACGTGGCCGCCCACCTACAAGATGGTCAGACTTCCTTGTAAAGACCCTGAAAGAACGGTTTGAGGCTCTTCATATTCCTGAATCAACCAGATGCCATTGGGCTACATTGGCACGTGATAGGGTCCAATGGAAATGTTACTGGTGCCCGCTCGAGCAAATCGATGAATAACGGGATTCAAGTGATCAAGTGATATGTGTATATATATATATATATATATATATATATATATATATGTATGTATGTATGTATATATAATGCACATTGATCCTTACCATCACAAGGAAAAGGATGCAGTGCTAGATTTGACAACCGCACCTGAGCGGTACCACCTTCACACATCTAAACGAGACTAGCTCGGGGCCGGAGCGATAGCCCAGTGGGTAGGGATTTGCCACGCGGCCGGCCTGTGCCGCCCAGGTTCGATCCCCGGCGTCCCATATGGTCCCCTGAGCACCGCCAGGAGTGATTCCTGAGTGCAGAGCCAGGAGTAACCCCTGGGCATTGCCGGGTGTGACCCAAAAAGCAAAATAAATAAATAAATAAATAAATAAATAAATAAATAAATAAATAAATAAATAAATAAATAAATAAATAAATAAATAAATGAGACTAGCTTAACTCTCCCCAGGAGCAAGAGTCTATAATGACTCAAAAGTCTCCCAAGGAGAAGGACCACATGCCCTACTCCAGATTACACCAGCCTCAGTGGCTAGCTTTACCTGTATGCATGTCTCTTTCTTTTCTGAATTGTTCTAGTTTGGGGGTCATACCCAGCAGTGTTCACGGGGGCCACTCCCAGCTGCTCCAACCCCTGGAGACAGCCCCCCCAATCTCTGACTGAGAAACAGCCCATGTATTACTGGTAGATAGCTCAGTGGGCTGAGTGCAAGCTTTGCATGAAGGGTCCCCAGTTTTGATCCCCAGCCTTGTGTTGTCCCAGCATAGCAGCAGGTGTGCTAGCCTTGCACACATGGTAGTCCCAGGTGTGATCCCTGGAATAAACCCCCTGTGAACTGCCAAGTGCCGTCCCCCAAAGTCCAAAATAAATAAATCAGGGACTGAGGCAGTAATACAGCAGCAATACAGCAGGTAGGGTGTTTGCCTTGCACCTGGCCAATCTGGATTCAATCCCCAGCATCCCAGCAATTCCTGAGTACAGAGCCAGGAATAACCCCTGGCCATCACAATGCAGGGTGTAGCCCAAAAAACAACCAAATAAAAATCAGATAAGAATTCGAGCCAGAGCAATAACACAGCAGGTAAGGTGCTTGCCCTGCACATGGCAGCTGACCTAAGTTTGACTCCCAGCATCCCATATGGTTCCCCAAACCCACCAGGGCATGATCCCTGAAGTAAGTCCTAGGCACCACTGGGTATAGCCCAAAGAACAAAAAAAGGTATTTTTTTTAATTCAAGAAAAAATAAAATAAAATAACAGATGCTCATCATTTAATCCCAAAGATCTCGATTTCATTGTCTCATGGATGGCTAGATACAGAGCTGCTTGTCTCTTCCTTGTTTTCCTCAGTGCCTGGATGACTTTAGCGGCAGCTAGAGTTGAGCATCTCCAGAGCTGCTTCCCTTGCTGTGGCTCTCTTATTGCCCGTTCCTCAAGGAAGAGGTACTACAACTGGTCTCATCTTTGAAACTCTCTTTTGAAAGTCACCCTTGGCCTTTTCCTTTCCAAAATAAATAATCACCAACGCTTTTATCTTCCCCATGAGTTCCCATTTCGCCCCCACCCACTGTTTTCATTGCTCTCTCTGGAGGCTCTCCAGGATCTTCCCTCCCTTGTGTGGTGGGAGCATCCAAAACTTCCTCCGGGCTCCTGCGGTGGCCTGGCAGGTGGTGTGTTTACTTCTCTGATGGGCCTAGATTGCTGACTGGATTCTTCCTTTCTATACCCAGGTCTTCCAGGATGGAGAAACTCAACCACAATTTAGCAGATGAAGAGGCTTGAGTCTACAGCAGGGATGGTAGAACTAAGACTGTGACCTCCCACAGAGTTCTGCAAGGTGACCAATGGAAGGGAAACTGGCCCCAAGGAAAGGGCAAGCTTAGAGAATGAAACAAGAGAAATTTTCAGTCAATTGGGGGGAAAAATGGATCACTTGGCAGACAGAACTCTGAAAGTCAGTCCTGGCCGTGATTCTGATGCAGCCATCAGACGTTGGACAATCCAGTTCATCTTTCTAGGTCTCCAGTTATTCATTCAATCATTCATTCGTTCATTTTTTTATTGGACAGGGAGTCAATCTGGAGATGCACAAGGGTTATTCCTGGCTCACTCAGGAACTATTCCTGGGAGAGCTCAGGGTACCCTACGGGATCTCGGGGATAAACCCAAGTTAGATGTATGCAAGGCAAGTGCCCTACCTACCAGACTCTCTCTCTAACCTCCTCTAAGCCTCCATTTTTTATATGTAATGTCCATCTTGTTCTCCCTGGCTAGCTTTGAGGAAATAAATGACTGGTGACAAAGCCTGTGAACCAAAGAAATACAGATGATTTCTAGATGACAACCACTTAAGTAATGGAGATTCTCCAACTAATCCCCAAAGGAAATGACCACAACCACATGATCTGGGAGAGGCTCGTCCACAGAGAAGCTCTGAGGGAGATGGCAACCTGAGGGAGATGGCAACTTTGATATCCCCTTTGTTCCCACTGTAAGGGAATGAATGTGGTTTAAGATGGGTGTTAATATTGGTACACAGCAGGGGCCGGAGTGATAGCATAGCGGATAGGGCATTTGCCATGTATTTGGCCAACCCAGTTAGACCCCTGGCATCCCATGTGGTCCCCTGAGCACCACCAGTAGTAATTACTGAGTGCAAAGACAGGAGTAACCCCTGAGCATCAACCGTTGTGACCCAGAAAGCCAAAAAAGTTTATATAGGTATATATATACACACATAAAAATTATATATATATATATATGGGGCCCGGAGTGATAGCCCAGCGGGTAGGGCGTTTGCCTTGCACCCGGCCGGCCTGTGCCAGCCCGGGTTCGATCCCGGCATCCCATATGGTTCCCCGAGCACCGCCAGGAGTAATTCCTGAGTGCAGAGCCAGGAGTAACCCCTGAGCATTGCCGGGTGTGACCCAAAAAAAAAAAATTATATATATATATGTGTGTGTGTGTGTGTGTGTGTGTGTGTGTGTGTGTGTGTACATCACGATCTTCCCGTTGATCATCTATTTGCTAGAGCGGGCACCAGTAATATCTCCATATGTCCTGTCTCATGCCAGTAGAGCCAGGGGCATCGGCTTGCTACAGGAACATAAAGAGCCTCAAACCATTATATTAGGTCATGGGAATGACCTAATATAATTGTTACTGGAATTTGGCATATCATATGCAACACGAGAAGCTTGCCAGGCTTGTCGAGCGGGAGGCAAACTCTTTTAAACACCTCCAAATAAAGCATTTATTGATGAACCCGCGCGGCAAGCGGCCGCGCGAGCCGGGCTGTGATGGGCTGGTCTGCTGGGTGGAGTTCTGACGAGAGGGAAGTCCAGAAGTGAAAAATGGCGGCGCCCGTGGAGTGAGGAGCGGTGGTCTGGCTTGTTGTGAGGCTCTGCCGAGGTGGTGGGCCAGGGCTAGAACCCGCCATGCCTCCCGACTGCCTCATGAACGGCTGTGCACAGGGAGAGCAAGGAACAGCTCTGCCCCATGTGTGAGAGTCTCTGGACCAGCATACCTGGGCCGGATTGAGGAAAAAGCTGCGGCAGGGTGGGTGTCGGTGATCCGGGCTGTGATGGGCTGGTCTGCTGGGTGGAGTTGCTATGTGTATACATAGCAATAAATAAATAAATAACGGGTGCAATGGGTATAGTGAATATCTGCACATGTAAAGTTATGTTTGCATAAGGATGGCTGCAGGTGACTCACACAGAAATGGGAGGCCAGGTGGAAGTGCTCTGAAGGGCAAATAAAGATGCTCCAAGAAACTGAAGAAATGTTGGAGAGAGAATACAGCAGGTACAGTGCTTGCCTTGCATGCAACCGATCTAAGTTCAATACCCGCACTCCACAGGGTCCCCGCTGCCCCATCAGACGTGACCCCAAGAGCAGAGCCAGGAGTAAGGCAGGAGTAAGCACTGCAGGGCATGCCCCAAAGCATCAAAGACACTTAAGAGGAGCCAGGTAGTGAGCAGACAGGGTGCTGCCCACTCAGGAGTAAACCTGAGCACTGCCAGGTATGGCCCCAGAGCCCAAACCAGAAATAACAGTCGAGGTATGGAATGGGGAGGAGGGTGCACAGACAGCTCCGTGGCAGAGCACCTGACTTGAAAGCATGAGGCTTGGAGATTTTTGGGTTTGGGGGGGGGGTGTAAAGCATAGTCATGGGGAAAGGGTCCCCTCTTAGCAACTCTCAGTCAGTCCACTGGGCCAGCAGCTCCAGGAGGAAAGGATCTGGGGCTGCGGTGCTGCTTGGGCCCTGCAGTGCCAGAGATGACCAAGCGGCACTTGGGAGGCTCCAGGGTGTCACTGGAGATGTTTAGAGTCCTTGGGTTTGAACCCCAGCACCACTCCACATGCAACATTTGCGGCACTCCCACTTGAGAACCCTACGTCACCATGCAAGTATGCCACCGGGATTGCTACACCATGGGTATGACACTGCAAACGAGAGTGTGACTCTCCCTTGACAGCCAATCAACAATAGGAAAGTAAAGGGGAGGCAAGAGAAAAGAAAGATCAAGGGAGTGGGGCCCGAGCGATAGTACATTGGGGGAGGGCATTTGCCTTGCATGTGGCAACCTGGGTTAGATACCCGACACCTCATATGGTCCCCAAGCACCACCAGGAATAATACCTGAGTGCAGAGTCAGGAGTAACCCCTGAGCATCACCAGGTGTGAGCCCTTGTCGCTTGTCGCTTGTCTTCCTGTTGTTCATCAATTTGCTTGAGCAGGCACCAGTAATATCTCCATGCGTTGGGAATGAGGGGCCATTATTGTTACTGTTTTTGGCATATCGAATACACCACAGGTTGCTTGACAGGCTCTGCCATGGCTCTGGGTTCATCCCAGGGGCCCCAGTCTTTTTCTGTGTCAGACCATCAACCATCCAGGGCCCCACGGCAGATCCCTGGGTGTAGACAAGCCTGTCTCCTGTCTGCCACCTACCAACGCAGTCAGGCACTGCAGCCACAACTGCAAAACCTCGAGTGGCAGGAGGTGCGGCCCCAAAAGCAAAAAAAAAGATCAAGGGAGAAATAATCTGAGGAAAAGAGACAGTCCTCAACAGATTCACTGAAGATGCAGGACATATGTATATATATGAAACCTTTAGTATAGAGACTAAAAAGAGGATAGTCAGTAATATAGGCTAAAATAAGAAAAGTATTATGAAATATCATGGAGGTATTTTATTATCCTATAGAGGAAAAAGACATCCTAAACTAGTTAGGAAAACTAAGAATTATAAAAGTAAAGAAGTAAAGTTTAGGGGTTACGGAGGCTCCCATGCATGAAACCAGCACCAATTTGACGCCTGGTGCTATATAATGGTTCCCTGAACACTGCCAAGAATAATCCCTGAGCACTGGTGATTGTCCCCAAATATGAAAAAGGGGAGTGTGTTAAAGTTTATATCCCATTTTAAATTCTACCCCAAAAAGTTAAATAAAAGTTCACAAAACAATGTGCTCAGTATACATGACCCTAAAATCAGTAAGATTTCATTGATGCAATACTATGCATCCATTTAGAAGCAATATGAATCCTATTTATTTTATTTTTTGAATCCTATTTATTTTAATATAAAATTGTCATTAAATAAAGAAGGGGGTTGTGCTCGCTTCAGCAGCACATATAATAAAGAAGGGGGCAAAAGCAATAGTATAGTGGGCAAGGCACTTGTCTTGCACACTGTCAACTTGGGTCTGATCCCTGGCACCCCAGATGGTCCTCCAAGCCTGAAGGAATCGTCCTGAGAACCACATGGTGTAGCCCCTCTCCACAAAGAAAAAAATTTTAATGAAGCAAATACTTTAAAAGGACATAGAGTATGACTACATTGCCTCTGCCCCTTGAGGTGTTGCAGGTGCGGCTGAGGTGCCCAGCTGCGTAGGCAGGTGGCAGACAGGAGACAGGCTTGTCTACACCCAGGGCTCTTCCCCGTGGACCCTGGATGGTTGATGGTCTGACAGAGAAAAAAAACTGGGCCCCATGGGATGAACCCAGAGCCACAGCAGACTCTGGCAAGCTACCCATGGTGTATTCGATATGCCAAAAACAGTAACAATGAATGGAGATCTTACTGGCGCTCACTTGAGCAAATGGATGAACAATGGGAAGACAAGTGATACAATGGTATGACATCATTTATGCAAATGTATCCATATCTGCCCATCATAATAGATGGATAGGGTCTGGAGAGAGTACAGCAAGTAAAGGGGAGAGTTACAGCAGGTCTGCCTTGCATTCAGCTGACTGAAGTGTTTATCCCTGACATCCCATATGGTCACCTAAGGGACTGATCCATGAGCATAGATCCAGGAGTAAGCCCTGAGCACTGCTGGGTGTCACACACACACACACACACACACACACACACACACACACACACACTCAACCCCCAAAAAGCACACCTATATCTCTGCAAGACTATTCAGTTTTTAAAAATTGGGGGCCGCACTCTACTGCAGTTGGCAGCATGCAGGCAAAGCACCTTATCTCCTGTACTATCTTTCAGGCTCATGCTGTTAATGTTGTAAAGGAGCAACCGTAGACTATAGATGTTTTAAAATAGCTCCGGGAGGCAATTTTGAATATGATAATGAAAGGTATAAAAATAATAGAAGTCTCTTCTATTTCATGGAATAGTCTATTTAAAGTTCTCTTTAATAGAAGAGTCTATTTCAAGTTTCATTATTAAATTGCCTTATCAGCCTACTGATGCTTGCACACATTGGCACAGGAGGGAGGCATAAAGGTAAAATTATGTGATATCTTTATTAAACATAGTCCTTAAGTTTCCTTTAAGTTAGAACTGTGCTTCTCACCAAACCAAGCTTCATTATTAAAATCACCTGGGACACTAACCGCCACCTTCGCTGTCCAGATGCTGACCATGAGGCCTCTAAGTTGTGCGGCCGCAAGCGGCCACACGGTCCATCAAACTAGTAGAAACAGTTATGTCCTTTAATGTACTGCATTCTACAATGTGTAGGAAAGTTAGGCGGGAGGGAGAGATAGAGAGAAGAGACATACAGAACCCGCCAAGTAGTTGAGGTGTGGGAGGGGGGAGGTGTCGGAGGACAGATTTAGCTATTCTGGGAGCTTTGTTGTTTTGCCCACTCCCAGCTTAATCTTATTTAAGCCAAGGTTCATTCTAATGAGACCTTTCTTCTATGTAAACACTGCTAGAGGGTGTGGCAGTTACAGAAGTCACCTTGATTGAATAACTTCTGACTTATACATCTACTAAGACTTCTATGTTTTCTAGATTGGGCACAGCTCCTCTTTATACCCACTGCACCCAGCGTGGGACAGTTAGAATTTACCAGGAGACTACCACCCTGGCTACGCTGAGACTATCGGAAGACTATAGGAAGGATCATACTAGTTTGCTCTTAGCAGGTGAGTGTGACCCTTTCAGTACACAAGAACAAGATACTCAGAATCACCCTGGTGCAGATAATAATTAGAAGGACCTTGTGGGTACCATCTAGATTACATGAAGCTCATGAAGTTAAGATGTATTACTTTATACCAGCCCCTCTCTCTCCAGTGTTTTACATAAGAGATAATCTTGGTAGAAAGGATTAGACCTTGGCATAACCTTTGTTTATACCTGCAATAGGGTGTGGCACTACACTCTGTTTAGAGTTCTTTGTTGACATGACCCTCCCGATTGGATTACTTTGGTGTATATAAGGGGCTGATTGAGGCCCCTTCACTTTTACCTTTTGGACTTTGGACCCTTTGCTTTTGGCTTTTGGCTTTTTGCTCTTTGGCCTTTTGCTCCTTCTTCTAGGTAAGACTCAGCTCGGGTGAGATCCTCTCTCTTTGGTGGGAGACTTAGGCTCTCTTGTATGGTCTAAGTTCGGACCAGAGCTAGAGTTTGTTTATTATATTGGAGTGCTGTGGAAGAGCTTTTGTACTATTAAAAGCCTTTTGGAACTGCACCGACTCGTGAGTTTTCATCTGTTCTCCGGCGTCCTTGGAGGTAGAAGAGAACCTCTGTCCTGACACTGTTGGGGACCCCGGCAGCGTTCCCGACAGGGAGGAGAGGTGGGGACATTGGTGATGGGAGATGGGTTCAGGTGGAGGGATGGGTGTTGGAACACTGTGGAACCGAAACTCTACATGAGCATCTTGCAATTGTGTGTCTAAAAGTGGTGTAATAAAATTTGGGGGGAAATAAGAAAAAAAATTTAAAAAATCACCTGGGAGAACTAGTTAAAGGGTAGGGCAATTGTCTTGCACATGATGACCCAGGTTTGATCCCTAGTACCACATATGGTCCCCATACACTACCAGGAGCGACCCCCTGAGCACAGAACCTCAAGGAGACCCTATGCACTGCCAGGTATGGTCCCCAAACAATAAATCACTTGTATCACTTGTCTTCCCATTGTTCATCAATTTGCTTGAGCTGGCACCAGTAACATCTCCATACATCCTATTGTAAGCAAGTGTACCCCAGGGGCATCTGCTTGCTCCAGGAACAGGAAAAGCCTCAAACCATACCTTCAGGTCATAGGAATGAAGTCCATAATTGTTACTGGTTTTTTTTGGCATATCCAATAAAACACAGTGTAGGTGATATGCTCTCAGTAGAAGGCTCTCATCTTGAGCACTTACTGAGGAAACTCAAGGGGGAAAATCAGGTTTTCTCTTGGGTGGAGCTCTGAGGAGCTGTGGAGTCTGGATATTGAAAATGACTGACCTCATGGTGTGGGTTGCTCTGGCTTCTTGCTAGGCTCACTGGGATGACGGGTCACAACTAGAAGGACTGTATACAGTGTATAAATGTGAAAGATGCTGGGAAGGACCTGATCCTAATATCTAGTAATATCTAAGACTGTCGGGGGCTGCTCTGAGGCCGTGCGCCAACAGAGCTGTGGGTCTGGCATGTCTTTCTTCCGGGTAGCTGGCATGGAGGTGGAGGAAAGGGCGGGAGGAGCCCAAACAAGCCCCTTACAAACAATAAAATGAATTTTAAATCACCCGGACTTTTTTTTGGTTTTTCTTTTGTTTTAATAGAGAACATGACTTGCATGAGTAAACCCCCAAGGTTTGATCCCCAGTGTGGTGGAGAAGCAGTGAAAAACTCTACTACTTGAGTCTAGACAAGGCAAATCTACAGAGACACAGTGTCAGGACCCAGAAACAGGGAGTAACTTTGAGCATAAAATTCCCTGCGAGGGGAGGCAAGCCACAGGGTGGGAGGGAACCTGGAGACGTTGGTGGAGGATGATCGGCATGAGTGTGGGATTGATGTTGGAAAATTACATGTGTGAAACTCTGCTATGAGTAACTATATAAATCACTTGATCACTTGATCACTTGAATCCCGTTATTCATCGATTTGCTCGAGCGGGCGCCAGTAACATTTCCATTGGACCCTATCACGTGCCAATGTAGCCCAATGGCATCTGGTTGATTCAGGAATACGAAGAGCCTCAAACCGTTATATAAATAACACAGACACAGATATAAATCACGGTGCCGTAATATTTTCCCATTTGAGGTAAGGGTCTAAGAGGTGTCCTATTCTGCTGAATTCTTCTTGGGTTAGTCAAACAAATTTAGTACCATATTATTAGAAGTCAAATGTTAGATTATCTACACACGGAGATGGCTATAAATGGCATGGCTATCTAGAGTAACATGAATAGACTGAGGGTATATATATTTTTTTTTTTGATTGGGGAGTCACATCTGATGATGCCCAGGACTTATTCCTAGCTCTGTGCTCAGGCATCACTCTTAGTGGGCCTCAGGGAACAATATGGGTTCCAGGAATCAAAACCAGATCAGTTGTGTGCAAGGCAAGTGCCCAGCCTGTTGTATGCTCTCTCTAGCCTCCTGAGGGTTTATATTCTTGAGCCTATGCATGGGATAGGGACCTGGAACTTCAGAAAGTGCAGGGAAGGGTCACAGATGACCAGGAGTGGGTGAATAGTAGGATTAATATGATGAAATGAATGTGTATTTGCCTAATGAAGAACATGTATTACAGGTTTCTCCAGGTGCAGCCCAGCTTGGGTTGGGTAACTTCTCTACTTCCTAGGAGTCCACTCTTTCCTCTCCTAAGTGAGTTAAAATGTTTATTTATCTTGATCTTTATATATTTCTATACAGGGAGGGATTGAGAGCACAAGGGTTAGAGCACACGGTTTGCGTGAATCTGACCTGATTCAAGGCCCAGTACTACATGATCCCAACATCCCTGTGTAGCCCCAAATCCATCTCTGAGCACTGCTGGGTGAGGCCCCATAGACCCCAGGCACAGACAGTGGCCCTAGTGAGCATTACAGGGCTGAGTAGCCCTGTTAGCAAGGAAGAGGATTTATTACTGAGCTCATGGGTTATTGTACAAAAAACCTGCATAAAAAACTAGGAAGCTTAAGAAGTTGAGTTTACTGCACAGTTTTAGTAGATGGGCTTGAGTCCCTTCCCAGTGTCTGGGCCACCCCTTTCACTGTGTATGATGTCATCTTGTGTACAATATCCTAAGTTATGTTTCTCACCATTTTTTTTTGCCTCCAATGCACAATGGCATGGTCTTGTCCCTACGCTGTGTTCTATTCAATGCACACATTCCTGGTCTGAAACTGCAGCTGCATCCCTGTCACCTGTGTCGCCTTGCTGGCGCTGGATGCTCTGCACCCTGTCACTAAGCCTCTCTAGGACTGCAGTCCAGCGGGCCTCTGTGGCCCCAGCTTTCCTTGGTCTCTTCGGGATTGCCTGGCTGATGACATCCTTTATTTTTTTTTTATTTTTTTATTCTTTATTACACCACCGTGAGACATACAATTACAAAGGTGCAATTGGTTCTTGGCAATACAGCATTCCAGCACCCATCCCTCCACCAGTACCCCATTTCCACCACCAATGTACTCCACCCCTCCCACTCACCCCCAGGCTGCCTTAATAGCAGGTAGCCCTGCTTCCTCTCTCTTTCTCTCTATCTCTGCATCTCTCTCCCTCTTCTTTTACACATTGTGGCTAGCCCTGCAGATATTTATTTATTTATTTATTTATTTATTCCACCTTTTCTCTTTTTTTTTTTAATTGAAGGATGCTCATGTGGAGTCCTGGCTCCACAGGGTTCCAAGATGCACCCTCCACCCGAACCCATCTCCCATCACCAACGTCCTGTCTCCCTCCCCTCCCGAATCCCAATTACCCGGCGGGCTCTGTATGTCATCTCCTTCCTCTGTATATCTCCCTCTCAGCAAACCCTCCTGCTGTTCGCGGAATGCAGTGTACCAAAAAACATCATTGTTTCACCACCCTAGTGCCCACGCCCGCGGCCGCGCGACCTGGGCTCAAACCGGCTTTGCTGGTCCTCTGGTCGTGGGACATTTTCCCCAGCGTCTGGACAATGAAAATGGTGGCTAGCGTGGTGGACGAGTCCCATCCGGCTGCTTCCGGGACCCTCCGGAGGCGACGGGCCCACTCCCAAAGCCCATCTGCCTTCCTCGGGGTTCCATAGTCAGCTGAGGCCCGGCGCGAGCCAGGCTCCCGCCTCCCGAGCCGTCTGCAAGACTCTGGATGCCGGGCCCGTCAGCGGCTCCTGGGCGGGAAACCGGGCTAGTCGCGATGGAGGGGGAAGGGGTGACCGCGCCTCCGTCTGACGACTTCCCAGTGCTTCCCGCCTCTTGGAGCCGCCTACTTGGGCTCGAACCGGCTTTGCTGGTCCTCTGGTCGTGGGACATTCTCCCAGCGTCTGGACAGTGAATATGGTGGCTAGCGTGGTGGACGAGTCCCATCCGGCTGCTTCCGGGACCCTCCGGAGGCGACGGGCCCACTCCCAAAGCCCATCTGCCCTCCCGGGGTTCCATAGTCAGCTGAGGCCCGGCGCGAGCCAGGCTCCCGCCTCCCGAGCCGTCTGCAAGACTCTGGATGCCGGGCCCGTCAGCAGCTCCTGGGCGGGGAAACCGGGCTAGTCACGATGGAGGGGGAAGGGGTGACCGCACCTCCGTCTGACGACTTCCCAGTGCTTCCCGCCTCCTGGAGCCGCCCACTTGGGCTCGAACCGGCTTTGCTGGTCCTCTGGTCGTGGGACATTCTCCCAGCGTCCGGACAATGAAAATGGTGGCTAGCGTGGTGGACGAGTCCCATCCGGCTTCAGCAGTGATTTCTAATGTGACATTATAGTTCCTAATTCCCCATCAACCTCCCCAGTTTGTTACAACTACAATGATCATTATGTTGTACAGATGTGAAAGATCCTGGGAAGGACCTGTCCCAGCCTACTTCATTATCCAAGACTCTTGCGTGGCTGCACACTGTTCTTCCTATGTCAGACCATCCACCATCCAGGGCCCACAGGTCAGAGCCCTGGGGGGGTGTAGACAAGCCTATCTCCTGTCTGCCACCTGCCAATGCAGCTGGGCACTGCAGCCACACCTGCAACACCTCGAGGGGCAGGTGGCCCTGATGACATCCTTTAATCTGTCACTGTCTCCCTCCCACAGCCAGCCTTCTCATCAGCACTTTCATTGGATACCTTTTGGTGAGATTTAAAATGACAAATTGGATTAACTAGTCCACTGAACTCTCCACCCTTCCCTTTCCACTGTATCATTACATCCTCTGGCCCTTACACTGAACTACAACCCAGTTGGCCGCACTTTGCTAGAAGTCACCCCTGGGTCCCCTGGATCACTGCCAGGACAACCGCCCCCCCACACACACACACCCTTTCCCAAATGAGATAGGCTTAATAAAAAGGTTCTCAGAAAGAAGTGTCTTCCATAAAGGCATGGAGGGGGTTGGGTGGGAGGAAACTGGGGACACTGGTGGTGGGAAATGTGAATTGGTGAAAGGATGGGTGTTGGAACACTGTATAACTGAAACCCAATCATGAACAACTTTGTAACTGTTTATCTCACTATGATTCAATTAAAAAATAAATTCTTAAAAAAGCAATGCACAGGGGTCTGTGTCAAGCTGCAGATGGCGCTCTGTGTTCTGCACAATGGGTTTGTTAAAGCTGTCAGGAATATGGCATACTTCAATAGATCACTGTATCACTGTCTTCCCATTGTTCATCGATCTGCTCGAGTGGGCACTAGTAACATCTCCATTAGTCCTGTCACAAGCAAGTGTAACCCAAGGGCATCTACTTGCTCCAGGGACAGGAAGAGCCTGAAACCATTCTTCAGGTCATGGAACTAAGGTCCATAATTGTTACTAGTTTTTGGCATAACAAGTAAATAAAACACGGGTAGCTTGCTATGCTCTGCCATGTAGGTGGTATGCTATCAGTAGAAGTCTCTTATCTCGAGCATTTACTGATGAATTTTAGAGGGAAAGATCAGGATTTCTCTTGGATGGAGCTCTGAGGAACTATGGAGTCTGGATGTTGAGAATGACTGACTGCATGATGTGTGGTTTGCTCTGGCTTCTTGCTAGGCTTACTGGTATCAGTTAGAACCTGTCTAGAACTGTATACAATGTAAAAATGTGAAAGATCTTGGGAAGGACCCACGTGAAATTTCAAAGACAGTGAGAGGACAAAACCAATTACTATGCTCGGAAATGTTTGGTCACTTGTCACTTGTCTTCCTGTTGTTCATCATTTTGCTCGAGCAGGCTCCAGTAACATCTCCATTCATTGGGAATGCAGTCCATTATTACTGTTTTTAGCATATCGAATACACCACAGGTAGCTTGCCAGACTCTGCCATGGCTCTGGGCTCATCCCAGGGGCCCCAGTCTTTTCTATGTCAGACCATCAACTATCCAGGGCCCGCGGCAGAGACCTGGTTGTCTAGATAAGCCTGTCTCCTGTCTTCTACCTGCTGACGCAGCCAGGCACTGTAGTCACACCTGCAACACCTCGAGTGGCAAGTAAATGTTTGGTAATCCCAGATAAAATTAATACAACACACTGAAATACAGGATGATCATCTGTGTCACCCACAGAGACATCATTCGCCAGGTTGCTTATGCTGGTACCAAAGGAGATATGATAGTTGGTGCAGCATTTGGAAGCTCATGGGCTTCCAAAGTACGGTGTGAAGGTTGGCCTGAGAAATTAAGCTGCAGAGTACTGCACTGGCCTGCTGCTGGTCCCAGGCTTCTCAACAGATTTGGAATGGACAAGATTTGTCAAGGCCAACGGAGGTCACTGGAGATGATCGTAATGAGGAATGTGTTGATGGACAACCTGGTGCCTTCGCCTGTTTGGATGCAGGACTTGCCAGAACTTCTTCTGGTAACAACGCTTTTGGGACCCTGAAGAGAGCTGCAGGAGGCCGCTGTGTACTCCTCACAGTATCGGTCCCCTGGCTAGCTCTCAGAAAGTAAAGAATTCAGTGCTGAAGTACATCGGAAATACATATGGTGCAGACGCTGCAGAGTATGATTACCTAATGGAAGAAGATGAAGACGCCCACAAGAAAGTTTTCTCAATACATAAAGAACATTAACTCCAGACATGACGGGGCAGATGCATAAGAAAGTTCATGTGGCTATATGGGACAACTCCGCTTGTGAGAAGAAATCTGAGACATTTTTAAGAAGTTCCAAAACATCTCTTTCCCAGATCAGATAGCCCAGAAGAAAGCAAGTTTCCTCAGAGCTCAGCAGTCGGCTGCTGAGAGCTACACTGAAACCAAGATTTTTTTTATGAAGATTCTGCAACGACAGTAATAAACCTATTGACCAAGCAATTAAAAAAAAAGACCACAATGCACATGGTCAAATAAAGAAATGTGTTCTTTTGGGGACTGGAACAATACTACATTGGGTAGGGCATTTGTTTTGCACATGTCTGACCTGGGTTTGATCCTCACACAAATCTGAGCATTGCCAGAAGAGATCCCTGGGTAGAGTCAGGAAAGATCCTGAGCATACCAGGAGTAAGTCCTGAGCACTGTTGGTTGTAGTCCAAACACAAATACAAAAAAAACCCTTCTTTATGAAATTATCTTAAATCTGGATAATTGTTTTGGGGGTACTTAGGGGTTACTCCTGGCTCTGCACTCAGGAATTACTCCTGGAGTTGCTTGAAAGATCAAAGAGGATTGAACCGGGAGAGCCACATGCAAGCCAAGTGCCCAACCTCTCCAATCCCAAATCTGGGAAATTTCATTTTCAAAGTAACTTTCTTAGCTAAATGACCTTGAATGCAGGACCTTGAATGACTTTAGCTCCATGAGCATTTTGGAGAAAACTCATTTGCACATTTTTGGAGGTCTTTCCTTCAATGGAAAGATTCTAACATTACATTCTGGTGATGTTTCCATCTCTAAAATTACTAATGTAAAACAAGTGCCCCTATTCCTCGAGGTGTTGCAGGTGTGACTGTGGTGCCGGCTTCATCAGCAGGTGGCAGATAGGAGGCAGGCTTGTCTATACCCAGGGCTCTGCTGCGTGGGCCCTGGATGGTTGATGGTCTGACAAAGAAAAGACTGGGCCCCCTAGGATGAGCCAAGAGCCACGGCAGAGCCTGGCAAGCTACCCGTGGGGTATTCGATATGCCAGAAACAGTAGCAATAATAGACCTCATTCCCAATGAATGGAGACATTACTGGTGCCTTCTCAAGCACATCGATGAACAACGGGAAAACAAGTGACAAGTGACAAGTGAATTGATAGATCAGCCCTGCCTTACCTGTGGCCGACCACCAGGGACACTCCTGAGCAGGTTCAGGAATGGTCCTTTATAGTCACACCTCCTAGTATGGCCCCCATCATACCCTCAGATAAATGAATTGTATGGTACTGTACTTTAATAAAGCGATTTTTAAAAAATTAAAGGTGTTCTCTAAATGTATGTATTGCAATCCACAATGTGTAAGAGGGAATAGAGGAGAGAGAGAGAGAGAGAGAGAGAGAGAGAGAGAGAGAGAGAGAGAGAGAGAGAGAGAGAGAGAGAGAGAGAGGAGATAAAGAACCTGGCATAGAGGCAGGCTGGGGGAAGGGGAGGGAACTGGGGTCATTGGTGGTGGGAAATGGGCACTGGTTGAGGGATGGGTGCTGGAATACTGTATGAAACGAAACCCAGACATCTTTGTAATTCTATATCTCACGGTGGTACAATAAAATATTTTTTAAAAATTACCGGTGGAGGGCCGGAGCGATAGCCCAGCGGGTAGGGCGTTTGCCTTGCACGCAGCCGGCCTGTGCCGGCCTGGGTTCGATCCTCGGCATCCCATATGGTCTCCCGAGCACTGCCAGGAGTAATTCCTAAGTGTAGAGCCAGGAGAACCCCCTGAGCATTGCCGGGTGAGACCCAAAAAGCAAAAAAAAAAAAAAAAAAAAAAAATTACCGGTGGTTGGGCTATATTTCCAGGTTCCACTGTTCAGAAGAAGGTATGGCAAAGATTTTTTTTAATTTTTATTTTACCACCATGAGAACAACATTACAAAGATGTTCATAGTTGGGTCTCAGTCCTATATTGTTCCAGCACCCATCCCTTACCAGTGCCCCATTCCCACCACCAATGTCCCCACATTCCCCCTCTCCCAGCTCCAGAGCAGGCATTTCTTCCTTCGCTCCCCTTTCTCTGTCTCTCTCCATCTCTCCTTCGTCTTCCCCAATCCTTATTATACCATGTGAGATATAGAATTACAAGGATGTTCATAACTGGGTCTCTATAATAGTGTTACAGAATCCATCCCTCCACCAGTGCCAATTCCCACCACCCGATTTCCAAATACACCCACCCAAACCCTGCCTGCCCCCATTGCAGGTGCATTTTACTTATCTATCTCTTTGTCTATGTCCCTGTATTTCCCAATCTCTCTTCTATTACACTTTATGGCTTGTCCTATGGATACTAATAATGTATGATGTATCTATGTATCTTTAGAGGTGACTACAAGAGTATGCCACCCGCACGGCAAGCCTGGCAAGCTGCTCGTGTAGTATTTGATATGCCAAATACCAGTAACATTTATATTAGGTCATTCCCGTGACCTAATATAATGGTTTGAGGCTCTTTATGTTCCTGGAGCGGGCAGATGCCTTTGGGTTCTACTAGCATGAGACGGGACATATGGAGATATTACTGGTGCCCGCTCTAGCAAATAGATGATTAATGGGAAGATAGTGATAGTGATCTATGTATCTATACTAATCATGTATGATGTATGTATGATGTAATGTATGATATATAAAATATCATGTATTTGGAGACGACCACTGGAGTAGAGCTGTTACCGACTGGATCCCACGGGATGTCAAAAGATCACGTGGCCGCCCACCTACAAGATGGTCAGACTTCCTTGTCAAGACCCTGAAGGAACGGTTTGAGGCTCTTCATATTCCTGAATCAACCAGATGCCATTGGGCTACATTGGCACCTGATAGGGTCCAATGGAAATGTTACTGGCGCCCACTCGAGCAAATCGATGAATAACGGGATTCAAGTGATCAAGTGATGATGTATCTATCTGATTATTTAATAGAGTTCTAGTGTGACATCATAATTTCTCATTCCCCAAAACCTCTTCAGTTTGATGCAAATAGAATGATCGTTGAAGTGTACAAGTGAGAAAGATCCTGAAAGGACCTGGTGCTAAAATACATTGAGTCAAAGATTAAACCGTGCGCCTGCACAGCCTAGGATCTGGAGTCTCTGTCTTGCGGCGGTTGGCTGTGGTGGCTGGAGCTCAGGGCCACGCCCACTGGGCCGGAGGCTGGGGACTGAGGGAGGCCCTCAATCCTTGCTCTGAGTCCAGCAGATACGGCCGCATGCATGGCGAGCAGGCCCTAGGAGCCATGTAGGACACGACCAGGCGCTGGCCAAGCCTTTTAAAGATATTTTTAAAGGGCCGGAGCGATAGCCCAGCAGGTAGGGCGTTTGCCTTGCACGCAGCAGGCCCATGCCGGCCAGGTTCGATCCCCGGCATCCCATATGGTCCCCGAGCACCGCCAGGAGTGATTCCTGAGTACAGAGCCAGAAGTAACCCTGAGCATCGCCGGGTGTGACCCAAAAAAGCAAAAAAAAAAAAAAAAAGCTATTTTTAAAACACCATCTAGATCATTCTTATGTGGTCCTATAAGCTTGAAGCTTCAGTACCCCCTGCCACTTGCAGGGGTCAGTCAGCTGAATGACCGTCATGGATAAAAAAGAGATTTACTCTTTTTTTAAGCCTCAGGGCCATGCTTATGGGTTATCCCTGCTTCAGAACTCAGAAATCACTCCTGGCGGTGCTTGGGGGACCATATGGGATGCGCGGGATTGAACCCACATTGACCACGTGCAAAGTAAGCACTCTATTCATTGTACAATAGTTTTGACCCCGAGAAAGAGCTCTATTAAGAAAAAAGCTGGCAGGGGGCCAGAGCGATAGCCCAGCATGTAGGGCTTTTGCCTTGCACGCCGGCTCATGCCAGCCTGGGTTCGATCCCGGCATCCCATATGGTCCCCGAGCGCCGCCAGGAGTAATTCCTGAGTGCAGAGCCAGGAGTAGCCCCTGAGCATTGCCGGGTGTGACCCAAAAAAGCAGAAAGAAAAAAAAAAAAAAAGAAACAAGCTGACAGGCTGCAAGATGGAGAACTCACATCCTAGAGAATAATCTTATCTGCCTGCCATGTCTCAGGAAGGATCTCATGGGCAGCCTATTTCTAGACAAGGTATGAAGCTGATTGGGGAGGGATAATCAGGGTGGTTGATAGATTTGTTGTGGTCTGTCCTCTGACACATGCACCCACAAGTCTATTCTGTACATCTAAAGAATTCTGATTAAGGGGTGGACCTTAATATCGTCAGGATTCTTTGTAACAGACTTTTCAGGAAGCACAGAAAGGAAAAATTCCTTAAATTCTTACTCCTTTAGCTTAGCAGTGTTTTGCTGGTTTAGAAATAGTGAGTCCAGGGATGGTGATGGTGGTAGGGTACATCCAATGGTGCCTAGGGAGTCCCTTTGAGTGGTGTTCAGGAGACCATGGGGACAGTGTGGGAACTCAGGCCTCCTGCATACAAAGCTTGTGCTCAGCCTCTTGAGAACCCTCTCAGGGTCAAAAACAACCACATGGTATGAAATAACCAGATAAAATTATATCCTGCTTATATCAGGCACTGGTAGCACTCCACAAGAAGAAAACAGCCAACCCCATCAAAAAATGGGGAGAAGAAATGAACAGAAGCTTCCAAAAAGAAGAAATTCGAATGGCCAAAAGGCATATGAAAAAGTGTTCTTCATCTTTAATCATCAGGAGATGCAAATCAAAACAACAATGAGGTACCATCTCACACCACAGAGACTGGCACACATCCAAAACAGCAAGAACAACCAGTGCTGGCGTGGATGTGAGGAAAAAGGGACTCTGATCCACTGTTGGTGGGAGTGCCGACTGGTCCAGCCCTTTTGGAAAACAATATGGGCATTCCTCCGAAAACTAGATATTGAGCTCCCATTTGATCCAGCAATAGCACTCCTGGGAATATACCCGAGAGACCTAAAAACACATAGCAGAAACACTATCTGTACTTCTTTATTCATCTCTGCGCTATTCACTATAGCTAGAATCTGGAAACAACCTAAATGCCCGAGAACAGAGGACTGGCTAAAGAAACTGTGGTTCATCTACACTATGGAATACTATGCGGCTGTCAGAAAAGATGACATTATGAAATTTACCTGCAAATGGAGGGACATGGAGACTATCATGCTGAGTGAAATTAGTCAGAAGGAAAAGGACAGATATAGAATGACTGCATTCATTAATACGACATAAATAGATACCAGTGTTTTACTAAATGTGGGAAATGGTAATGGCAGATTAAGACTCACCATTGAATATACACAAAGAGACTTAAGTGATAAACTCTAAATACCTGCAGGGCTAGCCACAATGTGTAAAATAAGAGGCAGACAGATGCAGAGACAGAGAGAGAGACAGAGAGAGAAAGAGAGGAAACTGGGGTACCTGCTATTAAGGCAGCATGGGGGTGGGCAGGAGGGGGTGGGGTACATTGGTGGTGGAAATGGGGCACTGGTGGAGGGATGGGTGCTGGTATACTGTATTACCAAGAACCAATTATGATCACCTTTGTAATTGTATGTTTCACTGTGGTATAATAAAAAATTAAAAAAAAATTATATCCTGCTTACCAAGACCGGGTTCCTCGAGACAGTGGATAGGGAGCACCAGACCACTTTTGTTTTCCACCACACGTGTGCATGTACAAAAGTACTAGTCGTATGCACTGCAAGCTTTGCACTGTTGGCTGACCATTATTGGGCCCTACCTTTAAAATTGCAGAGCGAGTATCTTAAGCTGGAGTATGCTGGGGTTTGTTCAGAGAAACCCACTGAATCTGAACTTGAAGAAACTAAACCATAATTCATGGGAATGAGCAGACTGTTAGGCTAGAAGATTGAAAACGATGGGGAGGTAGAAATAATGGTTACCCTCAAATTGAAAGGCTATCACTGAAAGCAATTAAAAATTTTCATATCCTCAAAAGGATCAGCCTTGATGTATAAGACTGATCTTATACATCAGTTCTTATCATCAGGTATAAGATGTATAAGACTGATCTTATACATCAGGAAGACACATTTCAGTTCTGTGGAAGGGAAACCTTTATACAATTATTTGAGACACTACCCTGAAATATACATGCAGCGACTGTAATATGGTCCAGTGGATCTCCACCGTCAGCGTGTTCCACAGCCATCTGGAAGGCTTCCGTCAAGCTATGGGCCGCTGGTCCCAGCCCCAGAGGTATTTTTCGACTCAGATGTCTGAGGCTGGGTTCAAGAATATGCATGTCCCTGATTCCCAGGGACAACAGCCACTACTGATCCCAGAGCGCACACCACTGGAGTGCAAGGACAATACGTCATGATCGAGGAAACAACTAAGACCTCTCAGGGATGTTTGTCTCTGAAGAGTCTTGTTCTAGTTTACAGTGAAAGAAAGCCTCTGGCTTCATGAAATTTCTAAGCAAAGAGGGCACATACTACAAAGTCCTGGGAAAGACTGGAACAATAGCAAACGTGGGAGAGAAAAAACGAGCCTGTGAAGAGGTAGCATTGATGGCGACAGCTGAAACACCCTAGAGAATAGAGGTAGACCTGTGTCTGCTGCAGTGACTGAGGCAGTGTGGTGTAAAGGTGATGAGGGACTGAACTAACATTGTCCAAAACAGAAACAGGGAAAGGAAAGAGGACTCTAAAGACCTAGCGACAATATATGATTGTCTATGGGAAGCGAGTGAATTCTGGATGGGTCACAGGACTAAGGCTTAGGCAACTAGCTATTCTTCTGGGTAAGGGAATAAGGAAAAGGAAAGCGTGTTCCTTTGACACAATGAGTCTGATGAGAATAAAACAAATCCAAGTGGTTAATCGCCTGTGATTAAAGGGCAAAGAAAATAAGCAGGGGCACGTTTTATAGATGCACAAAATACTTAAGTAAACAGGAGACACAGGAATTCAGATGATATATAGGAGTCTGATGACATTCTTAGGTGTCATAAAAAAAGATTAAAGAGATGGAGAGAAATCTGAAATAGAGCCTAGAGATAGGAGAGGGATCTCTATGGCAACGGCCTTTGATGTGGCTGATCCCAGTTCACTCCCCAGTAGCACATACAGTTCCCAGAGCACGGCCAGGCATGACCTCTGAGCCTGGAGTAATTCCTCACCCCTTTAGTACTAGGAGTAAATGTGGCCTCCCCACTTCCTCAAATTAGGAAAAAGTAGTGAACCAGGAAACAACAGAGTTCAAGGAGCAGACAGCAGCTCAAATGCAGAAGCCAAGGAAAATCTGAGGTGTTCAATGGACTTAGCAATATGAAGCTCATCAAATTTAAAGTGGGGTTGGAGAGATAAAACAGCCAACCCAGCTCAAGTCCTGGTTCCACATGGTGCCTCAAACACCACTAGGTCTCAGGCCTATGCAGAGCCAGGAGTTAGCCCTGAGCACGGCCAGAATTGGTCTGTAAACCAAAATGAACCGAACCAAAAACACCCCCAAAAGCAGGGGGAAATGGAGAGTAGTTTTAGTGGAATTTTGAGGGTAGAATTCAGATTACAATGTCTGAGGCTTGAGTTGCAAGTGAAGTTGAGACCGAAACAGATGTTGGTGACAGGCTCTAGGGACAGTGTCAATGGAGAGTTGAGCATGTTTAATGCTAAGAGGAGACATCAGAAGCCAAGACTAGAGAACTGATGCAGTGGGTTGTTTTTTCCTAAAATAAAGTAAAAATTAGTCATATTTGGAGGTTTTCACACTTCTCAATGAGAGAAAATTAGTAGACTCTGAGACTTAACGCTAGCACTTCAATCTTCTGATCTTCCACTGAACAGCTGCAGAACGTGCATCTTTCCAAGCGCACAGGATTTTAAGGCTTATGGTGGGTTCTCATATATAATCAGGGCATTGGCTTATGAGTCAGGTGACTAGGGTAATGGCTCCTCAGCCCACTTCAGTTTCCTCAGAATAGGAGAGGCCTTTGCAGAGGAAAGGGTGTGGATCTGACAAGAGAAGTATGAAAAGAGCTTTGAGAAGAGTCTCCTGGACCACTGGAATTGCTCAACTGCCTTGCATCTATCGAGCTCTCTGTGGTGTTACTAGGCCAACAGTCTAAATCAGCAGGACATGGTAGCAAAGAAATGAGGTAAGAGATGCAGGGATAATGTACTACAGGGACAAAGTAATTGGGGAACAACAATCATGAGGGTTAGATCATGAGTTCTGCGTATTTTATGTAGGAGAATGGGGGTGAAACAAAAGCTGACAAATTGGACCAAAGAAGATGAGAAATTGGGTATCTCCCAGAGGTCAAAAGGCAAGTGAACTTAGTGATCACTTTAGAAAATATAGAACTATTAACAGGATCCTAGAACTTAACATTCTCTAACTTAAGCTATGTAAGCCTAAAAGATGATTCTAAATTGTTTTGCTAAATAGTGTGAAAATGATTACTGGTGGTTCAGGCCAGAAACTGGCTAACCATGTGTAGGGACAGATGCCAGTGAAAAAGTACCCTGAAAGCGGAAAAGAGTAACCAGAGATGACAATAATGAGGGCACATTATACAGCTGTTATAGAAGTCTTGAAGGAAATCAGGAACAGAGGCAATAGGCACTAGATTCCACCCAGTCACACCTTGTATTAGCAAATTGAAAGAATGAGCCATTTGCACTTGAGTGAGTATAATGGGATAGGTTCCAGTTAATGGAAGCAGTACATTTACAAGTAGGAAAATGAGTTATCTATAATGAAAATAATTAGGATCCAAGAAGGCAGTAAGAAAATGAGTTTAGGTTATCAAGTCAGGGGACTATGAGACATCGGTGTCTATTTTAGCTGGCAGCAATGAATTACGGGTATAAAAGTGAATTAAACCAGCTTCAATGTTCCAATTAGAACTTCAGAGGGTTCCTATGACAAATCAAACAGCTGTAGCAGGCTCTGAGCAAAACTCAATGTGCTTCAATTATTGTTCGGGGCTTCAAAAATATTTCTAGTACAACCTTGTTTTGTTGACTCAAGAAACTAGTTCCAGAGGATATTAAGATTAGGCCAGAAAGACTAATGCTGCAACGCCAAGTAACATTCCCACAGAACAGCCTGGTTTCAGTGAGGATAGCCTGGTATTCTTCTTATGCACTGAGGAAGGAGGTGGGGGTGGAAGGGAAGGGACTACAGAGGGCCAGAGAGATTGCTCAAAGGACGAGAATGAATGCTTTGTATGCAGGAGCCCTGGGTTTGATCCCAGCACTCCATGGCACTGCATAGAGCCCTTAGCACCACCAGAAGCAACCCCAGAACACTAAGCCAGGAGCAGCTCCTGAACATCGGCGGTGATCCAAACCAAAAAAATTTCATGGAATTTTCTGTATGAAAAATATTAAAGGTTTTTTTTCCCTTCTAAATTTTGAGCAGAAATGTATTTTAAAGAGCAAATATGAGGGCCAAAGGGACAGAACGAGCAATGCACTTGCCTTGCATGCAGCTAGCCGGGGTGGAATTCCTGGCACCCGAGCCCTGCAGAAGCAATCCCTTCACAGAGCCGGAGCAACCCTGAGCACTCCTGGAGGGTAAGCCACCCCCACCCCCATGAAAGAGAAAACATGAAGCTAGAAAAAAATGCTTAAGGTTACTTCGTGCAATGTAGTATTAGACTAGACTCTCGTATGTTCTTTGCTTGTCATGCGAAGCCTTAGAGGTTATACTCCCCAGGCTTTCAGACAGAACCCCCACCCCCAAATGGGAGGATTCTACACAATTTCTAAAAAGAAAAATGATTTATCTAGAAAATCCAGAAGGTGAGCTGGAGCAATAGATAAAACTTTGATCTAGTCACTTGTCTTCCCGTTGTTCATCAATTTGCTCAAGCGGGCACCAGTAACGTCTCCATTCGTTTGGAATGAGGTCCATTATTGTTACTGTTTTTAGCATATCGAATACACCACAGGTAGCTTGCGAGGCTCTGCCGTGGCTCTAGGCTCATCCGAGGGGCCCAGTCTTTTTCTGTCAGACTGTATTGACCATCCAGGCCCACGGGGCAGGCCCTGGGTGTGTAGACAAGCCTGTCTCCTGTCTGCCACCTGCTGACGTAGCCGGGCACCAGTCACACCTGCAACACGAAGTGGCAGATAAAACTTTGATAAAAACTCAAAATTTAAAAATTTTAGGTATCTTCTTGTCTGTGTGTCTGAAATTCAGACATGGGGCAGAGCTGCTACTGGCTCTCCCTGTGCCCAGCCGTTCACGAGGGGCCCAGGAGAGATGGCAGGTTCTAGCCCTGGCCTGCCACCCCAGCAGAGCCTCGCAAGAAGCCAGGCGACCCCCCCATTCCATGTGGGCCACCATTTTCCACATCCGGACTCCCTCTCGTCAGAACTCCACTGAGCAGAAGAGCTGATCACAGCCCGGCTCATGCAGCTGCTTGCAGCCGCGCAGTTCATCAATAAATGCTGGAGATCAGAGTATGCCACCCGCACAGCAGAGCCTGGCAAGCTACCCGTGTCATATTTGATATGCCAAATACCAGTAACAATTATAGACCTCATTCCCATGATCTGACGGAATGGTTTGAAGCTCTTTATGTTCCTGAAGCAAGCAGATGCCCTTGGGCTCTACTAGCATGAGACAGGACATATGGAGATGTTACTGGTGCCCGCTCGAGCAAATCGATGAACGGGAAGACAGTGATACAGTGATCTTTTGTTTTAAGAAAACTATTTTCCAATTTGAGAAACCAGATTTTTCCTTTTCTTCCCACCAATTATATTGCTACAAAGTATGTGATTCAAACATTATGCATGACACATACAGTCACCCAATTCCATGGCAAGCACGTTTCCACACCTCCAAGATCTGGTAAACTTAACAGTAAGAAATTGCTAATTTCTTCCCTGAAGTACACTGCTGTCTGAATTGTTCTGAACATTAGGAGTCCAAAGGAGGAAAAAGTTCATTTTCCTTCCTCTTGTCTGGTTCACTAGAAAAGAATAAGCTTTACAAAAATCAAAGATGGCTAAGTATCTGTTGATCATCACTACACTATTGCTGAAACCTGTGAAATCTTCAAGACTTACCTGTTTCATGGCATGCTTAGCAACTGAATAAAAATACTATTATGGAAAAAGGTTCATCACACTAATTATCAAAGCATTCGAGCCTATTAATGTATAGTTGGAGAGAAAATGCAGTATTAAGAAACTGCTTTGGGATAGGTTCAAAGAGCGTTTCATGTATTTTGCTAGTTTTCCTCGTTAACAATACTCATTCCTCAAAATTTACCAGAGTTGCCACCAATGTAAATGACAGAGTAGGGGTGAACCTGAAGACACAAAACTTTATTTTTTTCTTGTAAACTACCAAATCTAATACTCCTTCAGAAAACAAAAGAAACACAGGACATGTTCAAAAAAGAAGAAATCAAGTTTTCATAAGGCCCCACCAACCCCCAGGGAAATAGGGCCCCTACTGTATTTGCAGGGGAATGATGGACAGGGGCTCCAGGTTTACAAAGGCGTTCGTGTTTAGGCGTCCCGGAGTGCAGTAGTGCAGAAGTGAAAATAAGCAGGATGCGTCTCGGAAAAACCAACCAGAGCCTTTTCCCAGTGCACACATTCACTGCATAGTGATGACCTGGGTATGATCCAAGCTGAGAGAAGACTGCAATTCCAAAATAAGTTAACATCCGTTCTTTCCTTCTCGTGCTGTAAATTATCCATATCGTGGCAATCCATAGTTAAAGTAATGATATGCTTTAAAAAGAGGGGAGGAGGAGGGGTTTAAAAAAAAGAAAAATGCAATCAATTGCCCAGCTTTATAAAATTTATAAAGACCTACCGCAAAAAGCTATTTTCTACATACTATGAAGCTAGTTCAAACATAGACTTTTATTGAACCTGGTTGCGTGTGGACTTTATTTGATGAATTCCCCACAACTTAACAATTTCCAATTCGTACTCTAAATCGCCACTTTTTCCTTTTTAAAAGTGCATAATCCCACACTATGAAAGAAGGGCTTTCTCAATTTTCCCTTGCATCCTAAAATTCAACTACAGACTGAGGTTCACACAATTATACTATAGGATTAAAATAGAGAAAAGCAGAGAATTTATTGTATATGCAATGAATCACATCCAGAATCTAAAAATAAAGAAAAACAACACTGACATCTCTTGGACACTTGTTAGAGACAAAAGCAGAGAACACAACACAAATGAAGCAGATTTTTTTTAAAAAAAAATCCATCTCAATTTACAGATCCCATTGTATTTTGCTTGTTTTTTTTAACAAAGTATGCTGTGGAGAGTCACGGACTTAATGTTTGTTTACCTTTTCAATTACTCCAAGGATGACATAAAATAACTTCTAATTATATCAAAGCACAAATTTTAATCATGCAGTGCAAAGCTGGTTTTCAGCAATTTAGTAAGGGAATCTAGGCTCAACATCTCAATATGGCTTTGTTGTAGCAACTATCAGAAAGTGAAATAAACATGTGGAAGGAAAATGTCATTTTTACCCCAACAAAAAAGCAAGTTACTAATGCTAAAGCTGTACTTGTAAACGTGGGGGTTTGCATAGTTCCAATGAGCTACTCTTTGAGATATCACACTTAACCAGTTTTTTAATTTTTTCTTTCTATAGTTTTTACCAAAATAGCTTATGATGAAGGTAGTAAGAAATGTCTTTCGAAGAATATATAGGTTAAAATACCAGTGGCAAAGAATTGCAACTTCGAGGAGACAGGAATGTAAATAAACATTTAGAATCAAGTTTCAATACAAAATATTAAAAATACTAGAAAATGGAGTAAATGGTAAATAATTTACTGTAATGAAAACAATGTTTTATTTAGAACATTAGCTTATTTTTAAATAGATTAATCTTAATTTATCAGATCCAATATAAGGCTTGCATATTATGTTCTTTTCTGTTTTCTCATCTCTTCCTCTCAGCCTAGTATAATGAGGTTCAGTCAGACCAAATTCTCTATGACTTCCAAATAAATACAGAAAATCCCACAACTGAATTATATAATTTATATATTTAACTTAGTTATAATCAACTAAATTACATGTTTAACTTTCAAAATGTTACAAGATAAACAGGAATTCATAATAGAATATCCTGCATTTTTTCTCTCAGGTGTCCCAAAAATGATGCCCACACATAGGACTTAAATTACGACCTAAACTTAGCCCCCCTTATCTAGCCACCATACTCCAAAACTACCTTAATTAACCACCTTTCTCACATCCTCATGCCTTTCCAAGGATGGCTGAGTAGTTAATGGTGACTACGAAGGAAAAATATTTTCTTTGACTACATTCCAGGCAACAATCCCTTCATTTTTAACCACAAGCATTAGTAAGAAGATCAAAAGGCAAAAAAAAATTATTGTGCTTTCTTCTAACACATTCACCAAATGATATTCTTAACTAATGTCTTCATATAGTTTGGTAAAACAAAAACTTAACAAACTTGCTACGCTACTCTTGCAATATCCACTGAAGCCTTAAATCATACCAATACCCGAGATGAAAGCTCCTGATATATCTAGTAGTGCTTAGAATACTCCTAACAGGCCAGACACAGAACTGTTCGAGTTGCAAGAGAAAAGTGACTAAAGAGAGTTGTACAAAGTGGAGAGAAAAAGCACTTACAGAAATTCGATTTTACAGGAAAGCATTTGCCTTTTTTATTATTATTTTTAATAGATGCCTTTTGAGTTAAATCTCATACCCACTCAAACTGTAACTGGACAGTACATTTCACTTCTAGTTACTAGAAGACATTTCTTTAAAAGAGATAGGGGCAAACAGTCAAGAGGCCTGAGACTGTACTCTAGGCTCTGCTTTCTGCCCTCTGAAAGAAAACAACAAATTTAAGTCAAACCACAGAATATAAAACCAAAATAAAGGGACACAGGACAGTGAACACAAACACTTTTTAGTGAGTTAGGTTCTTTCCCCTTAAAAATGAGTCCCCTTCTAGTGAGTTTTCACGCGCTTACCTAACATCTTAACAAGAACAGATAACAGGAGGGGAGGAAGACACAGCACCATAGTTTCAAACATTCACATACAAAACAGCCATCATAGATACAATAAAACTGTTTCCCAACAGACAGGGGCAAGTCCCAACACATGAAGGAAATGTAACTATCAATCTGGACGAAACAGACTAGCATGGAGAAGGAAGCCCTAACTCCTTGTACTACAAGGAAGGAATGGGATTTGTGTGGGTTTTTTTTATGTTTGTTTTTATTATTAAAATGCAAGAGAAAGGAAGCCCCAAATGAATTTTTTCGATGCTGAAATTCTGTCATATGCTGCTGGTAACAGTAAATATATATTTATATATTCATATATGTATATTAAAAAGGAAAAATAATCTATTTATGGAACAGTCAGTAGTCAGAGACATTTAGAAAAAAGTAAAAACAAGTCCTTTTTTTAAAAAAAATGGATTTACTAAACATCTTCACCACCCAGAGGTACTACAACCTCACGTTCTCTGATGAAGCCATGGTGTTAGTGGGTCACAATCAGAAGTTGCCAATATCAGAAACGGCAGACACAGGGGTCAGGGCTGCAAGGCAAAAGCTGTTATTTGCTGGTCTTGCTGCTCATGGCCATGCCTGAAGCCTGGTGGTTATATCTGGTATACTTGTGAGTGAAGGTTTCCGAAAAGCATGCATCACTGTGGCTCAGTACAACATTCTGACGTGTCTTCTTCTCTTTTGCAGAAGCCTGGATCCAAGGACCTGCTCTTCTCCTAATACGCAGACCCAAGAGAGCAAGGCTTCTCAAAGATCCTTGCCTTGACATAAGAAAAGTTCTTTCAGAAAGCAATCTAGTTAGATTTCTCAGCTAGATGACATTCTCCTCCTCAGGAAAATATGGTAATCTGCCTCTCATTTGGGATTTTCTTCTGGGTGCAAACAAGAATAAGGAACTGAGGTGTACACACAGTACTACTGTCTCAAAAATTCTAACAGTTGTGGCTTTCCCCTTGTTCCCCTCCTTGTCGTACCAGAAGAATATTAAGTGCCAAGTAACAATAGTGGACAGAAAGTGGTACTCTGAAAGTACTCCTCTCCACCAGCCAACGGAGATCCAAGCAATCAGCACCACCAGACGGTACTGCCCCTGGGTTGTAAACTTCTATCAACTGGCCATAAGCCACATCCTGCGGCGTGCCCTACTTGCACATGAACTTATTAATGCCAACCAGTCACCCTTGAGCTGAATCAAATGCCTGGCCTTAATGCAGCAAAACACACTCTAAGGAGACATGAATTGCAGTACCAAGAGGACACCCTATGCATAGACGTGCTGACAGAGAATGCAGATCGCACAGTCCATGCAAAGAGCAAGTCAGCTAAGAGGACCTTCTCTGAACGCCATTCGTCTTTGGAAGCAATATTCTGAGTGGATCTAAACCACTCTACTTGATGACTAAGGTCTCAAATGGTCCATTTCCCCCATGTCCCAGGCTAACCTAGCATCTGCTAACTAGTCTCCTTAAGATCTTCCATTGGTAGTTTGTAGCTCATTATGAAGGAAGGAGGTGGTGCTTGATCTGGGCTATCTGGCCCTTGCTTCTTTGCACAGTTTATACAGATGTAATCTTCATTTTCAGCCATTTCTGGAGATACACCCACACAAACTTGATGAAACCACTCATCACAGCCACCATCACACTGTACCCAGTCTACCTGTAGAAGAAAAGATTGGGGTATGTTTAGATTATATGAACATTGAATTTAGAATAAAAAGCAAAACCAAAGAGCTTTCTTTGCTTTAATTCTAGCAAATAACTGAAATGTCCAGAGATAGACAGTGACTTATGGGGTTACTTTAAAGAAAGAAGCTAGGAAGTTAATACCCCAAATTACATTTTGCCAAAATGTGTCCAAAAATTAGGCCTCTTAGGTACTCCATTACCTCATAAATACCTGGGGCTCCTTGTGAGGCAGAAACATGTTTCAGAAACACTTGACCAAAAAAAGGAACTTCTAATAGAGCAGCCAAGTAGTTTTAGCTAATATTAACAATTTCTAGACTCTAAGACAATGCAATTATAAATCAAGAAAGGAAGAGGACAACAATGTGAAGGCATTCCTGTGTATTAGCTTTATTTCAAAGAGATAAGCCAAAGTACTAAGAGCATTAAATACCTTTTTAGAAAAGCAGTCACATAGGCCACTTTTAAAACTAATATTTTTTATTCTTCTCTTCTTCCGTTACAAATACAACTCCCTATAAAAAGTTAGCAAATATCAGAGGTCAAATCTTACAAGTTAACCAATTAAAACACTCAAAGACACAGGTCAATAGATCATTCTGGGGTTTAAAATTAAAGTCTCAAAACGGACAGGTCGGTGGCAGCTGCCAGGCAAACTTTGACCCTTCAGAGAATACTGCGATTGTAGGAGGCTCTAGCCTTGTGGGGACTGGAGTTTGGGCCTAGTGAGACTAGTAAGAAAAATTAGCTGGCTTTTGCTTTTATATTTGGAGGTCGGCTGTGTCGGCTGTTGTCATGGCAAATTAGAATATTTAAAAAGTACAAGCGCTCACGCTTCCTCTCTTGAATATAAAATTTGATCATTTCATGGACAATTATCCACTAAAAAGCCACTTGAAACAATGAACTTTACCAGCTATCAGAGCAAAGAAAGATTTCTGAAAGGAACTAGTAAGTACCTCAGAATAGCTTATGAGAAAGAAGAGAAAAGAAATTTTGGCTAAGTCAACGGTTTTAAGGGAAACGTGTTTTTCAGAATTAGTTTCCATCTTCTATGAAAATTATCAAAAGGTAATAGTCATGTTAGTAGTTTTAGGGCTATAATAAAGGATGAAAGAAATAATTTATCAAAATAATCTTTCTGACTTCATTGTTCCTATAGTAACATTCCAGACCTTAAAAAAGAAAATGGTGTATTGTTAAAAAAATTAAAAAAATAAAACCACTGAATTCTGTCAAGCTCTCTAAGGCAAGTCATTTAACTTCATTAAGGCTCACTTTCTTCATCTGTACAATGAAGATAACATCTCATTTACAGGATTATACAGAGTCCCAGATGAATTATGTATGGCAAACATCTGGTTCACGGCCTGGGATATTTTAAGATCAGTCTCATAGCTCTACTCCTGACCCTGCTTCATATAAAAATATTTTGCACCTTGAAGTAATAGCTTACAGCACTGCTTTTCAAAATATATGGCCGACTTGCAAGAGAGTTATTATGTGTTGTGTGAGAAGTGTGGCTAAGACCGATCCCAAACTACACACTTGGAATACCTTGAGAGTACAGGTGAGAATGTGATCAGCCGGCACTTTGTGCTATCGGTCTTCGTACACTCAGAGCAACCTAACTTCCTCCTACAGTAAATTGCTTTTCTCATCTATTACTGTAATTATCCAGTTTATGATGCTGCCCAGAATGAGATAATTCCTACCTCTAACCCTCTTAATTCAGCTCATCTTCACTCTTACTAATCAATCCACAGAAAAGAAACTTATCAATATTATCAGTATTCACTGGCAATATTCGCTGCCAAGAAAAAATGTCATGACATGTAAAATCTAATTCTGCACTATAACCACTGGTTTCCAGTTTTCCAGACATTAAATCTGTCATTCTCTTTGAAATAAGACAGATGTTTCCCTTCTGTATTTTTTGGGTATAGGGTTTCACTCCCAAACCTAAGCTGCCTCCCATTTTAAAAGAACACATAATTTGGGCTGGAGTGGTAGTACAGCGGGTAAGGCACTTGCCTTCCACGCGGCCAACCCGAAGTTCAATCCCCAGCACCCCATATGGTCCCTCAAGCACCACTGGGTATGACCCAAAACAGCAAAACCAAAGAAGCAAACATTTAACTTTCCTTTTAGCCACTTATCAGAGCACAGAAGTCTGTTGCTTGCCTTGCATGAAGCTGACCTGGGTTCAATCCCTGGAACCATCAATACCTGCCGGGAGTGATCCCTGAGCAGAGCCAGGAATAAGCCCTGACGGCTATGGCCTGCAAACATTTGTTTTAAAAAGATATTTGGCAGGGGCTGGAGAGACAGTTCGGGGTAAGGTGATGCCTTTCTCCAATTCCTGGTGCAACCACCCTGATTCAATCACTGGCATCTCAATAAGGTCCCTTCATGTACTAGAGGACCACCTGGAGAAAACAATCTACTACGATAATCTAGCAGAGAAAAAAAGTCCTTCTCTAATATATTTGTATCATGTTCACTTATCAATAATGAAAAAGTCTTTTTTTTGTTTGGATATGAATTAACTCCACTAAGGATTCAAATAATGGCAATAGACTATGCCAACAGTAGCCTGAAAACATGAAATCTGGTTAACTGTATAACAGGTCCCAATAGTTAGTTCTCCTTTCATTATTTCTTGGACCCATACTCATCAAATCACAGAAACATTTATAAACTTCACGGCTATGAACTGTTCAAATATCTACAAATTTTACATCGCATATTGGGTTTAAATTTGGGAAAACGTGTTCCTAAAAGAAAATATACTAAATAAGGAAATGTTAATTTAGTTACCCAATTGAGTTTATTCAATTTTTGCACAAAGGTTCATTGTAAAGTCAAATCTGAAGTTAATTACTTGCCTAATGAACTAAAATATATACTCAGAATCCGTGTGTGTGTATGTGTGTGTGTGTGTGTGTGTGTGTGTGTACACCCTCAACACTAAGTGATAGACTCTCACAGTTTGCCCAAGATCAATGTGTTTTCCAAAAACCAATGATCAGTGCGAAGACAGGCAAACAGTTATCCTATCTGGACATGATGTCCAGTTGTGTATGTGTTACACACATTTATGTAATCTAACCAAACTTTATCTGTCCTAAGACAAAAACTGATCAAAATCACTGAAAACACAAATTATCAGTGGCTAACTGAAAAAAGTTTACCAACTTAATCTCTATTTCCCATATTAAACTTCTGATGGGAGTAGTACAGGGTAAGGAAATCACTGTCACTGTATCACCGTCTTCCCGTTGTTCATCGATTTGCTTGAGCAGGCACCAGTAACAACTCCATACGTCCTGTCACAAGCAAGTATAACCCAAGGGCATCTGCTTGCTCCAGGGACAGGAAAAGCCTAAACCATTCTTCAGGTCCTCAGGAATTGAGGTCCATAATCGTTACTAGTTTTTGGCATATCAAATGAAACACGGGTAGCTTGCCAGGCTCTGCTGTGTATACTCTCAGTAGAAGGCTCTCATCTCGAGCATTTACTGATGAAACTTAGGGTAAGCAAAAGGCATACTTAATCTTGGGAGAAAAAGGGGCTGACACCTATTTAAAAAATCTGCAACATACACAAAAAAATGTCAAACATGTCTTGATAGAATTTATTCCTTCCAGAAACAAAGGAAGGGAATGAACAATGGTGAATGAAAACAAACACTTGGACTCTGACAACAGAACTGAGATCACAGGGGCAGAAGAGAGTGGGGAATGTGGACGTATGGGACAGACCTTAGTACCATGGTAAAAATAATTCTTAATTAAAATAAGAAGATAATTTATTTCTTCGAGTCACTTTGTTATACTCTTGTTTTTATTCGATCAAATTGAAAAGGATATAGTTCAGGGTTAAGGATTCTCAAACTTTAAACTTTTATTGAAGTACTTAAAAAAAATTTCAGAGAGGCCAGAGAGATAATACAGTGAGTGGCACTTGCCTTGCACGCAGCTGACCCGGATTCAATCCCCAGCATCACATATGGTACTCAGGCATCACCAGGAGTGATTCCTGAGTGCAGAGCTAGGAGTAACCCCTGAACACTGGCAGGTGTGACCCCCAAAAAAAATAATTTCAGAGATGGTACAGGAGGTTAGATACTTGCCATGTAGCACAGCCAACATGCCATGCATGCACAGTTCCATGTCTGGGACTGCATGTGGTCCCTTTAGGAATGCTAGGAATGATCACCAGTGAGTGATCCCTGAACACATTGCCAGGGGTAAGGCTGAGCACTACCCCTTGCTCAGCCTTAAAACTTGCCTTCTCCCAAAATGTAAGAAAAAATTATTTTTAGTGTGAGGTTCATTTCAAAATGATGGAAGTTTGTTTCTCTTTTTGTTCTTTTTTCTGGGTGGAAGCCCATAGCTGGTCGTGTTCAGGGGGTTTCTACCTGGCTCTGTACTCAGGGATTATGCTGACGAGCTTGGGGACCTAGGGGACCAGCACTTGAGCCAAGGTTGCTACAGGCAAGGAAAATGCCCAATAATGGAAGATTCTCTCCCCAATGATGGAAGTTTTCTGACAACACTTCTAGTAATAATTTTTCTTTCTTAATTATCTTAATAAATCTGAGGACATTTAAGCACTCTTTCAAGTTTTCTCAATTTGCATATTTATAGAGAAAAGCAAAAGAAAATTATTGGTTAGAAAAATGGTAATTTCAACATACGTATATGTAGATATAATCTTAGAAGGAATATTTTGCTACACAATTATTATTTTTCCAAACAGGTCCCACATTTGGTATACTCCAGGAACCATGCAGTGCCAGAGACAGAACTTTGAGCATGTAAAATTACTTCCCTAAAACAAAGCCTTTTGTTCTGCAAATGTGTGTGAAGGATTATTTTAGTTTTCCTACATAAACACTATACTTCAAACCAAGAAAGTTATAAAATTCTATATAAGGTTTGTTTTGTTTGGAGGCTACACCTGACTATGCTCAGAGTTCTATGTTGAGGGATCACTCTTGGCCTTACCTGCTATACTCTCTACAATCTCTTATATTTTAGTGAAATATAACATCTATTTAGTAAAACTGGTACAAGTAGAAACTTGGCACAAGCTAAACTTTACGTAAGAATTGCAAAGGAGTAATCAAAGACCAAACACTGACAATACAAAATTATTTAAAATTAAACACATTATTATAAACAATTTGCTAAGTTTTTAATTTTTATCTATTTATTTATTTGTTTGTTTGCTTTTTTTGGGTCACACCCGGCAATGCTCAGGGGTTTCTCCTGGCTCTGCACTCAGGAATTACTCCTGGCGGTGTTCAGGCGACCATATGGGATGCTGGGGATTGAACCCGGCCAGCACAGGCTGGCCGCGTGCAAGGCAAACGCCCTACCCGCTGGGCTATTGCTCCGGCCCCTAAGTTTTTTTTTTTTAATGTAAGCTATTGACGAGTTAACATCTGCTTTGCTCACCTTTCTATTTAACATTTTAAAACAGGTATTTTCCCTGATTATCCATCTAAAACTCACTTTACTCCATCAAAATGTAGAAAAGCTCCTAGACTGAAAATATTTAAAGACCTCCTATATGGTTAGAAGCAAATCTGAGAATTTACCTAAGATTAGTGACATTAGGATTACAGCGGTTAAGGTGCCTTGCATGTAGCCAATCCCAGTTCATTTGGAATCAGCCCTTAAACACAGAGATATAAACAGCCTCCTTGAGCACGGCTGCGTATGGCCAAGCCCCAAGGTAAATAAAATAATAATTATATCCTAACACTTACACTGCATTTTCTGTTAACTGGAGCTTTCATAAGATTCTCTCACCTTATCCTTATAACCCCAAGAATAAATAAGGCATGTTAACAATGCCTTATCTGATAGATGAGAAAAAAAGTTATAATTTTCACATGCTACAGTATGATAATATGACTAACAGAAGGACTGAATCATATTTAAAGGCGGCACAGAAAAAAAGAGTCTAGTGAAAAGAAAAAGGGGTCGGAGCAATAGTATAGCGGGTAGGACAGTTGCCTTACACGCGGACAACCCGAGGTTCAATCCCTGGCACCCCATATGGTCCCCTGAGCACTATAAAAAAGAAAAGGAAAAAAAAAAAAGAAAAAGGGAAAGACTCATGATGATAGAAATACTAAGGAATCACAATAGTGAAACTTAAAAAATAAATTCTCTAGCTGCTATCCAAAACTGTCATAAAACTAATTAAAAGGCAAAGAAAGGGATACCAAGAGATCCCCAAGGAGGGGAAATAAAGGAGGTGGTCCGTCAACACCGAGTTGGTGATACTTTTATCACCCAAACAGTTAATCCACAACAGACTCTTTAGTGAACAAGTGCAGGTGAAAATAAATGTATGTATTTATTTGTCTTTCTTTGGGGGCCACAACCAGCAGTGTTCAGGGCTTACTCCTGCTGGGGCTCAGGAGACCATATAGATCACATGGGATCAAATCTGAGTCATTAAGTGCAAGACAAATCCCTACCTACTGCACTATTTGTGGTCCCAAATGAGAAAAAAATGTAAAATAAAAAATAAGAATAATAAACGTATTTACTAATATTAGACACTTATAGAAAGAATGCAAGCTACAAAAGTGAACACAGCATCACAATGATATAAAACAAAAGAGAAAGAAAGGAAGAAAGTACGAAAATATTTATAGCTATCTGTTGTTCTTGTAAGGTTATGCCATGGGATACATATTGATGATATGTTCATTTTCCAAAAACTCTAATTGTAGTTTTCAAGTTTTATTTTCATTTCGGAATGTGCGTTTGTACTTACATGAATTACTAGTGGAGAGGGGATATTCACAGAGGCAGCCTGGTCTGGGAATGAGGAAACAGGGCTGTTTTCAGTCTGCCCCCTATTTATCTGTGATTTTAGTCACATCATTTCCCTTCACTGCATCCTGGTTTTTTTTTTTTTTTTTTTTTTTTGCTTTTTGGGTCACACCCGGCAATGCTCAGGGGTTTCTCCTGGCTCTGCACTCAGGAATTACTCCTGGCGGTGCTCAGGGGACCATATGGGATGCCGGGGATCGAACCCAGGCCGGCATGGGCCGGCCGCGTGCAAAGCAATGCCCTACCTGCTGGGCTATCGCTCCAGCCCCTGCATCCTGGTTTTATAATTATAAATGAAGAACCTGGACAAAATGATCTTTCCAAGCTCTGAGAAGGGAAGTTAGGGGATAATGATACAGTTGCATTTATTCAAACTGGCCATATATACAAACTGAACTATTAGATTTTTTAAAATCAAGTTAGACTATGTGCTTGGTAATACTCTTAATGGGAGCCATAACAAATGCCTCCAGTCATTAGCAAATTATTCATAAAATACATTTGTCTTATTTAGAAGTTTCTAAGTCCATCACATAATTACAAAATTTAGGATCAAAATTCTTTAAATAAAAGTCATATTGTGATGGATTTGAATAAAAAATTATATTTCATTTCAGAGTATACATAGGCCTCAATGCAGAAAGGACACAGACTGAAAACAGAATCAACCCCTTAGTTTTAGGTCTTGGAACAAACCATAATGCAGGACTTTTCTTTCAGGTCACTGGAGATCATGAACAGGTCTTTATCTCAGTGGGAAGGTACAGGGTGATTTGGAAATGCTAAGCCAACCACATGTAAAATGCACTGCTGCTCGGTCATCGCTCTTGTCTCATTAAGATCATTACGCTTATGATTTGTAGAACCCAACACTTTCCATTAAGGACTCTGGCCAAAAAGCCTCAATATTGAAAATCATTTATAAAATTTACAAAACATTATGCTGGACGTCCAAAATCCTGAAATCCAAAACTGTCACAGCATCTGCTGTACACCTCCGTGCGCGGCGCTCCGCGTCTCACTGGACTGGACACGGCTAGAACTCACCTTGTCCTTGCAGGGCCGCTGGCAGTTCTGTGCAGCGCACACAGCGCTTCCGTCATCAGACTCCTCGGCTCCTGACCAGTCATACTTGGAGGGGATGTCCAACACTTTTCTCTCTCTCTTCTTTTCAGTGTTCTCTTTTACAATTTCAATCTTGGCTGCAGCAGCCTTTTCCTTCTTTTTCTTCCTCTCTTCTTCTTTAGCTAGTTTCTTGGCTAGCTTGTTCAGTTCTTTTGATTTTTCTGCATTTAATTTTAATTTCTTCTTTTTAGGTTTATCCATTTTCTTCAATTCCTTGGACTTCTGTTTTCCTTCTCCAAAAAGCTGTTCGACCTTGTCTAGCTTCCGTTTCCGTTTCTTCTCTGAAGAGTCTTTTCCTTTTATTTTCAATGGTTTTTCTTCCATGCTGTCATCCTTTGAAAAACAAAATTGTTTTAAGTTAAAACAATGTACATAGAAATAAAAATGAGAATAAAATAACATGTATAAAACAGTTTAAAAAAGAAAGAAGGGGCCGGAGTGATAGCCCAGCGGAGAAAGCATTTGCCTGGCACATGGCCGACCCAGGTTCGATCCCCAGCATCCCATATGGTCCCCTGAGCACTGCCAGGAGTAATTCCTGAGTGCAGGAACCAGGAGTAACCCTTGAGCATTGCAGGGTGTGACCCAAAAGGAAAAAAAAAAGGTGAGTTTCTGAAAAAAAAAAGAAAGAAGAGTTCTGAGGGGCCAAAAGAGATAGTAGAGTGGGTAAGTGTTTGCCTTGCATGCGGCTGATACAAGTTCCATCCCCAGCATCCTATATGATCCCTAGAGCCCCTCCAGGAGAATCTCTGAGTGCAAAGCCACGACTAAGTCCTGAGCATGCTAGATATGGCCCAAAAACAGAAACAAAGAGGTATAGTAAATAAGCAAGCTCAGAGACAAAAATAGGAATAGAGATTACCAGCGTCAATGGGAAGGAGGAAAACAGGAGACATTTAATGAATACATGATTTCTATTTGAGCTAATTGAAAAGTCAGAAAGGAACCAGAGCGAGAGCAGAAGGGTTGGCACTTGCCTTGTACCTGACAGCCTTGGTTTGATCCCTGGTTGCTGGAGCAGCACCAGGAGTGATCCCCTGAGCACAGAGCCAGGAGTAAGCCCTGAACACTGGTCAGTATGGTTGCCCAAAAAAACCAAAATGCTAAGAGATAATACAGGAGGTTGGTTCTTGCCTTGCACGCCAGCTAATCCAGGTTGATGCCAACACTGCGTAAACCACATCACAACCCCCACCACTGGTCACTCCTAAGCACAGAACCATTCTGCTATCACTGAACAGTTCGGCTGCTTCCACATCCAGCTACTGTACTGAGCAAGGCAATGAACACAGGTGTGCATATGTCTTTGCTATGCAGGGGGCATCATGTTGAGTGAAGTCAATCAATGGGATAACACCAAAACAAATGATCAGAGTCTTATGTGAAATAAAAAGAAACACAGTAAGAATTAAAAATGGACAACAGCAACTGCCCGAGAATATACCTGCAGAATCAAGTCTGCCAAGGGGGTGGGAGATGGGGTGGATCAGGAGAAACCCGAGGGTTATACTGGTGGGGGACTCTGACATTCTTGTGGTGGGTGTGATCTTTGGCTATGGGAAGCCAGAAACGTTCCTAACAATACGAGAAATCGTGGTGCCTCAGTACAAAGGCCATGCAGTCACTAAAGAACAGCTGTTGTGTGTGCTCCCCGCCCACTTCCAACGCACACACCTTCTCCTCGCTTCCCCTGCCTTTGCCTGCTAATTTTCCTTTTCTTTTTTTTCTTTATAGCAAATTTAATATTTTTAATTCAAATAAATATGAACACGAAGAAGGAAAAATTAGATTTCTTCATAAGTGGAAAAGACCTTGAGAGAGGGGAGGGCCTGGTTTGCATATAGGAGGCCTGGGGTCCAGCCACAGGTCTTCATGGTCCAGGAGTGAAACCCAAGCACTGCAGCTGTGACCCACATGGAAAGGAAGGAGGAAAGGAAAGGAAGGGGAGGAGAGGGGAGGGGAGGGAGGGGGGGGGAGGGGAGGGAAGGGAGGAGAGGGGAGGGAGGGAGGGAAGGAGGGAGGGAGAGAGGAGGGGAGGGAGGGAGGGAAGAAGGGAGGGAGGGGAGGGATGGAGGGAGGGAGGGAGGGAGGGAGGGAGGGAGGGAGGAAGGAAGGAAGGAAGGAAGGAAGAAGGAAGGAAGGAAGGAAGGAAGGAAGGAAGGAAGGAAGGAAGGAAGGAATTTTCCTTTTCAAATCTATTAATACTGCTTTGTTATGGCAATGTAATAAGCATTTAAAATTTTAATAGTAGGGGCCAGAGTGATAGTACAGTGGGGAGGGCG